>JAJJWW010000835.1:0-514433 GCA_023531295.1 Papaver armeniacum | reverse complement strand
CCTAGATTATTCTCGAATAGTCGGATGCATGTAGACTGCATACTAACCTATAATAGTATTATGACATAATAAGTACTAGATAGTAACCCGTGCTCCGCACTGTGTGACACATTGTTTTTTGCCTGTGCATTTTTTATTTGTTATTTTGGTACATTGATGGTAACTATGCACATATGCACGACGCGTCGTTTTTTTGGGATCAAACTTTAAGTTGCAAGCTCATCATAGTGAATAACAATTCAGTTAGGCTGCCTTAACTATAAGAAGGGCCAATATCCAAATTTATTTTTGGAACTAGAAAGCCTTAATTACTATTAGCTAGTGGAGAGTGAGATTCACTTAACATTTTAATTCAGGCATATAAGTGTCCACCAATGACATACTCGTAAGAAGGATAATGATTCAATGTACGTTAATTACATAACGTAAGTAACAAAGTAAGGTTTTAGAAATATCAAAAAGATTGTTGTGAGAGACTACTTTCAGCATTTTAGTTTCTTCCTACACTGTTTAATTACATCGATGTCTTCAATATCCACTCTACAATTTTTATCCGTTGCTGTCTTGCCAAAGATAGAATTATCACTCCATCCTGAGTGGTCCTTGTATTGCAGCTGAACCCTGCGCAGACTGCCTCATCAGTAAAAGTAAAACCAAAGCTTTATTTCTTACTCATGTCACCAAATAGCACTGCATTTCCGTCATTTTAGTTTCTCCATGCACTGTTTAAAAGTAATAATATTCTTAGACCACCCCAAAAAGATCATATCAGATAATCCTGCGATATTATAGAGGAGGAATCATTCCACCTTATTATGAATGAAAATTTAAAACGAAAAAATTGCAACATGATACAATATACTTCTTATGTGTTAGATTAGCTTCTCTTTTAATTCCACATCACTGCAACATGATATAGTATGTGAATTTCATACTTAGGAAGAATAAACCAAAATTTATGCACAGACAAATCAATAGAGACAAAATAAATCGGAAAGCTAAATTAGTTGACAATGAAACCAATGAAAATAAATACTCCTACAGGTTTTATAGTAACCTGTGATAATGGAAATGCCTTTTTTGTACTTGTTGCATGTAGGTCTAATTCATGTTCAACTCAAGTATTGAGGGTTGCTTAGCTTACAACATTTAAAAAAAATTATTGATGGTTTAGTTCAGTTTCTTTAGCACCCAGGTAGCTCACATCACATTAAAATAGATATAATTAGTTGATGGCTTAAAGAGAATAAGTTATTAATCTTTGTGAAAAGAACTCATAATGTTGAATTCCCAAGCATAATTAAGCAAATCAAACCCCCAAGGCTATCTAGTTTAAAATACAACCAACGAATGGCCTATTTTTGTTTATGACACACTGAGGTAAATTTTTCCCGTCATGGACCATTTGAAAATTTCGTTAGTAATACATGATGAGCAACAACATTCCTATGGTTCAAAAACATTGCCAATACAAATACATTAGCAGCATCTTACAACTGTAGACAACTCAAAGCATTTATAAAACAGGAAGGAAATCTCTTTATACCTCGGGGATTCGTACTTGATGGCATGATGTGGGAAACCCACTGAAAATTAACATTCCATCTCTAAGTTCCTGTACAAAAATCTAAGGTTCAATACCTGTATACCGAGCACAAATGCGCCTTAGATGATAATAAACAAAACGTACTAAGTTACAAAGATTCAGCAAGTGGACAACAATTTGATAAACATACGACTACTTGAGCTTCCTATTATGGTATGATAATGAATTGGGTGAATAACCTGTAACAGTAATGGATTGTGTAAATAACCTGTAACCTATTTTGTAAGCAAATGCAATTACAATCTCCAAATTCCTTCCCATGAAGTATAATGAAAAATCAAACAAAATGGTACATATATTTTCCCAAGCCAACATATAGTAAATAAAAGTTCCATGAAAAAACAAAAATAAAAAAACATTAGAAGAATTTTAGAAAATTACTTTGTTCAATAGGACAACGTACATATAAAATTACTTCGAACGGTACAGAGAACATCAAATGGGTAATGAATTACCGATGCTTTTGAGAATCTTCAGAACTATCCAAGACACCGTGATATCATAAATTATTTGAAACAATTGGAATTAACTGCTTTCCATGTTCTCATTGTCGATGCAACCTATTAAAATTCACAAAAATATTAGTTGAAGGGATATGAATTCAAGGCGGTAGAACGTTACAAATTTCAGATTTATACTTTAGATTAAGATGTTCTTCCTTAACTATCGTTTTTTTCTTCAAAGGCGTTTTAATTTTTAGATGTCTCGGGTTTGATGTGATCTAATTCCTACAAAATATACTGGAACCAAATATAAAAATTGATGCAAAATCACATGACAATAGATAGACCATTAAAGTAAAGCAATTTCACAAATACTTAAAGTGCAACAGTCAAAATCAGATCGCATAACAGGGAGAAGCCCTAATCGGCTAATCCTGTACCGATGATAGTTCTCATAACAAGGAGAATCACTAATCATGTACCGATGATAGTTTTAAATTTAAAAAGTAAAACCCAAACTTTTAATTAAAGAATTTTAAATCATATTCAACAAACAAAAAATTAGACAATTACCTCTTGTAAACTGGTTTAAATTTTATAAAAGAAGTGGAGAACTCGTCTTCCTGCAAACCAACCAAAATTACCAAAAAACCTAATATCTAAAACCTAAACATGACAAAATCCTTAAAACAAAGAATGAGAAAAAGAGAGGAAGAATCGAGATATGACAATACCATTTCAAATGGAAAATCACCTTTAAAGACTCGCGAATTTCTGAAAAGAAACTATGAAGAAGGGAAACCCTTGAGAGAAGTAGTGGGTTTAGTTTTGATCAGAGGTTTTGTTCTTTGTACGGGATAGAAGTGGAAATTAGTTTCGTCTCTGCATAGTAGGAAGTGGATCGAGTAAGTGGGGGTTAATTTTCTCTTTTCTCGAAAGCACTTGAAGCGGTATAAGTTGAAAATGTAACTGCTATTGGGAGTGAATGAATGAGAGAGCTCTATTTGCAAATATTCGCACTAGAATTATCCACATTAGCTTTTTGTGGGGCCAGAATGAATGAGAATTCAGTATTGAGTTTCAATTATCATCTTGTTAGGCCTATTCCTATGCACATGCCAAAACATGATATTTGGCATATATGCACCCACTATGGGTATGCCAAACTTCCAAACTCATATGCCAGTATGTTTTTCCTGGCATATAGGCATACACGACAGAGTTTCCAGCGAGCGAGAGTCTCGGTCGCTCGATGGTCTTGAAATCGCTCGTTGGTCTTGAAATCGCCATCGTTAGTCAAGATGTCGCTCGATACTATGATTATCGCTCATCAGATCTTCATCTAATGGCTACCATTTTCCCCATCTATAAATACATAATTTTAAACTCATATCAACTCACACCAGAAATTCTAAAATTCTCTAGCATTTCTCAATCTCTCAATCTTTTTCAAATCTAAAACTATCACACCTCCTCTACAATTATATATTTTCTTGTAAAATGGATTCACAAGCAGAAACTCAAGGCAAAGGTAAGAAGAACCGAGTCCGTGGTGCAAAATACAGCATGATAGAAGATGAATGTATTTGTCGTAATTATGTTTTTTTTTACCCAAGATTGTATCGGTGGTGCACACCAACATGGTAACACTATGTGGGATAATATATTTCAAAAATATGAAGAACAAACCATGAACATCAATGGTCGTGATGCAAAAGGATTGTCGAGAACACTTCATTGTAATCAACCGAAGTAGCCGCTTATGTTGCATTGATAATGCAAGCCAAGAGAAAAGGCAAGGACAGTGGTCGGCCATGTTGATTTTGAAAGAGAGTTCGTACATGCATTAGAACGAAAACATGGTAAACAATTCTCTTTCGAAAGTTGTTATCATATTTTGAAGGGTTTGAACAAATATAATCCAGATTACTTAGCAAATAATCAAATAGTATCCGAAAAGTTACCATATAATTCTTCTCCCTCAACACCAAATTCTTCACCATTTTCACAAGGTCCATCAAATTCTTCATCAGATACCCCTACAAGCTCAAATTCCAACGTAGTTTTCAATAATTATGTTGATGGTAATAATAAGGAAAACTTCCCGAGGGAGGAACCAGGGCAAAACTGGATAGAAAATTAGCTCAAGAAGGAGGGAGTTCCGGAGGATTTAACATGGCGGAGTTTATGGAACATCAAAAGACAGTCGAGAAGCAAAGATCCATTGAAAGGAAATTTCAAAACCGGCAGAGTAAGAAAAGTCGTCTTTCTCAGGAAAAATTTGGGTTTGACTATGACAAGCATAACATTCTTCAAGCTAACACCTCAATTATGAACGCCCAACAAAAACATGTATGGAAAATCGAATTTGACAGGATTCAAGCACAGATTGAAAAGAAAGCTCGATTTACTAACAACCGTGATGAAGATGATGATGATGGAACTGATGATGAGTTTGATGAAATAATTCCTCTAAATGATTAATGTACTAGTTTAGTACTAGTTTAATGTAGCATAAGTTTTAATATTTTAGTTTAAGTTTTAATTTTATATGTTGTTATGCATTCCAATTAATATTAGTTTGAAATGAAATGTTGAAGTTTATTAATTAAAAAAATAATAGTACATAACATAACTTAAATCTAAGCTAAAACATTAAGAAAAAATACATAAAATCATCTTCCATGCTCTTCCCAGAGATTCAATCTCAGACCATCTCTTAACTGGTCATACAAATTACGGTTTTGAATGTAGTTAGTCATTTGACCATAATTCCTTGCGGGGAGGCCTCTTTCAGGTCGAATCTCCGGCCTCAAATCTTCATCATCATAGTTAATCCAATCTGAATCACGTATGGTTTCTTGAATTACCATGTTATGAAGAATTATGCGAGTGAGCATAGTCTTGTGCATTTCACGAGGACTGAACCCACGATATGGGCCACAAATGATAGCGAACTTCCTCTTAAAAATTCCAAAAGCGCATTCCACATCCTTCCTCAGTGCCATTTGGGCATCGTTAAAATATCGGTATGATAGGCCCAATGCACCAACGGAGGTCAAGGTAACATTGAACCAAGGTGGGCCATTTTGGGTAGATACCATCTGCAAGATAATAGCCATGAGTGTACTGATGGCCGTTCATCATGAAACGGACAGATGGAGAAATTCCATACTTCAAATCTTCAAACAGAGGCGACTTGTGCAAAAACATTAATATCATTTTGTGAACCCGGAAGACCAAAAAAAGCGTGCCATATCCAACAATCATTAGAATCAGCAGCTTCAAGGATAACTGTTGGCTTTGGATAATGACCTTTATATTGACCAGCCCAATAAACAAGGCATCCATGCCATACCCAATGCATACAATCGAGACTACCTAGCATTCCTGGGAATCCCCTTTCCTCATTCTCCCTTAATTGGGCCGACAGAGCGAAGCGAGAGAGGACCTTTATATGGCCACTTTTTTGTAAATAGTAAGTGATCAATTGACACAAAAAGATTGGATTTTGGTGTCCCAAATAGATTTCAATCAACAATGAAATGTCAAAAGAGGCCATTCACGTTTCCATTTCTCACTAAATCTACCGTAAATACAACACAAAATGAAGGGTAATCGTGTAAAATTAGTGGATATAAAAAAGGACACGGAGGTTGGAAATGTTTTAATTATTTAGGGCATTTTAGTAAAACCAAGAGTATAGGTTCGAGGTGAATCCGACCCCCCGAATTTTAGTTTTTCTTTTCTTTTTTCCTTCTACCATCTTCTCTGTTCGATTCTTTGAGGAATTGATGAAAACAAAGAGATTTTGAGATCGATGGATGAGGAAAATGATTAAGTGATGAGTGATGGTGATGGTGTTAAAGAACGGGAAATAATCGATGAAGGTGATTAGGGTTGATTAATTCAGTGAAAATAAGGGTTTATAGAATCGATTGAGTGTTTATGTGATTTAGGGATGAATTAGTGATGGGTTTTTATGGTTAAGAGTAAGGGAGAAGGATTTAACGATTAAATCTTAGTTTGAAGTAAAGAATTGAAGATTATAATATGAAATTAGGGTTTTTGAGTCGATTCGAGTTGTGAGAAATTGATCATTATTCGATCAGTTCAAGATGGGTTTGAAGCACAGAATAAAAGGAAGAAGAATTGGTGGTTGAATTGTAAACTTTAGAGAAGATATAGTGTTGCAGGTGATCATTTCCACTAAGGAGAAAGATGCAATTTTGTTTACTTATCCTCTCCCTGTAAGTTCTTTTTCTTCTAATTTGGCTTTGAGTTTCTTTAGATTTTTTTGTGTGAATGATTGTGGTTGGAATTGTCAACATAATTAAAATTGGAACTTTTTTTTTAAGTAGAATCATTCAAGGGGATTTGAATCTCGAAAACGATATTGTTGCATACTTGGCATTTACTTAAGGAGGTGAAACAAAATTGTGAACATGTAGAGTTTCACATGTTTTTGTGAGTAAAGTTAGTGATTGACGATGAGGGGATCTGTTTCCATAGTCTTCATAATGAGCTCGGTAGGGGAATTCGGTTTCCATAATCTCCATGATGATCCTGAGAAAATATTGTATTCTATGATAGTAGGCACTTCAGTAGTTACTTACACATGATAGTGTTTGATGCTGGGTGTTTATCTCTTTCTATCTATCTGTTGTTATATTATTTAGTGTGTAGTTTGGGCACTATAGTAGAAAGTTTGACATTAGCTTGATCATAGTCACATTGACCTGAAATGCGTCATTTTCTCAAAGGTGCAGTGATCAAAGGGCCTTTTCTTTTGTTGTTCATACATCTGTTGTTGTAATCACCCAAGTAAGACAAACTGTTGTTACAATCATTGATTAATTAGTCTTGAACAGTACTTATGGTACAGTATGTAGATAGCATGGGGATTGTGTTCATAGTCACTAAGTCTCTTTACATTTTGGTCTAACCTGATGTTGTCCTTGTAATTATATTAAGCATAAATTTTCTTAATATACTTGGAGTTGGTAGTTTAATTACATGGAAATTTTAGTGGGTGATATTACGAGTATAATCTTCGCATATGCCAAACATTTCCCATATGCCAGGGAATGTCCATCAGAACTGAAGGAACCTATTGCGAGTATAATCTTCGCTGCTCCTAGATGTTCAGATTTGCCAGGGTTATTGGATTCGAGTCTATTTACCAAAATATGGAAAATAATTCATTTTTAACCGCCAGCTCAAATCCTGCACCACTTTAATGTCACCGTAAAGTAGATCCATTACATCTTGTTTTTGATTCAAACTACAACCTTGTTGTACAATCTTTTCATAACTTGGGTTTTAGTAATTTCCTGTTTCCTTTTGATTTATTTAAATATGTAGATAATTGAAAAGCTTTCTGTAAAAGCACCATCTGCTGAAGTAAAACTCAGTCTTCTGATTAAAATTGCTCAAAAGTATAATCTAATATTGGTTTTTATTCTGCCTGAACTCTTGACAACAACAACAATTTCTTATAGATGTATGTTTAGAAATGATTGCAGGGAAATCGTGGAAGAGCTGGAGCAATGGAATTGAAGTGGCAAGCAGTGAAGATTTTCCAGTGTTGTTTGTCGTGTTGGCTTATTGTTGTCATCGTGTTGGAGGAAGTGGTATTGAGAAAGATGATGAAGTTGAGTTGAGAAGATAGATATGAAATGGTGAGTTGTAGGTGCAGTTTTGGTGGTGGGATGTTTGAAACTGGAATGGCTTGAAATGTATTGAAAAATGCAAGCGTACGGTGAATGAAACGAGATGCAGCTACGGATGATGCAAGACAATGAGTTGGTGCTTCATTATTTTTCAAGCTCACAAATGAATTTGATATTGTAGCCTGCAATTGCTATGGATGCAGTGGACTAAATTTTAGAAGATCAGTGCTGGTGAATGCAGTTGCAGATAATGGTGGTATTGATCTGCAACTGGAGTTCAGGCTGAGATGGAACTGAATAAATGGGTAGCTAGATACTATATTGGGAAGATACGATCTGACTAGACCCTGACTCCTTGCTTGACCGGGTTAACTCAGCTGAATGGACGGATTGACTCGTTTGACTGACCGGATGGACTGTGCCGGTCACTTGAGCTACTTTCCCGGCCAACTTCCTGCGATCAAACATCTCTTTATAATTTTTTTTTTCATTTACATATATGAATCCATGTAATCACGTAATGGTGTCGTTTCGGCAAATTATTCGGTCGGCCCTCCCACCATGGCAACGGTTGTACTAGTATTTGTCTAACATCTTCGTCGGTTGGTTTTCGTAAATATGTTGGACCAAAATGATTAATCATTACTTCACAGAACAATGAAAGGTAAGTGTAAGAAGTTGTTTTACCCATACGAAGGTACTCATCATTCGCATCCGTTGGAGTGCCATAACCTAGAATCCTTAAAGCCGAAGTAACTTTGTGTTCAGGACTATGACCTCTAATATTCAGTGCATCAAACTTATAATTGAACTGAGGTTCCACACGACAAAGCTCTTTAATAATCTTTTTCACCCGTATGTACAAGCATCAAAACTTCAATTAGTTTATTATCCTCAGCTTCCTCTTCGTCAATTTATTGCAGCCTCATATGATACCTTTCTTGCTGTAACCTGAACCGATTCATTGGATCTCGACATTGAGATGATTAATAAAACTTAAATTGAGAATATAGGTGAAATATTTGTAGAAGCAGTTGTGAGTTATCTAGAGTGGTAAAAGGGCGTATATATAGGAACCATAGGGGGAAATAGCCGTTGCAGAATAATTACTGGGCGATAACCATTGTATCGCTAACGTTATTACTTAACGCGAGCGATTTTAACAATATCGGTAGCGATAACGTCATTATCGCCAGCGATATTTTGAATATCGCTCGCTAGAAAGTCCGTCGCTTATTGGTTTTCCCATAGTGGAGCAAATGGTTTTCCATGCCACCTGGCATGCCAAACACCATTTTTTTGGCATGTGCATAGGAAGAGGCCTTAGATAGAAAAAAAAAAAAGAAAAAAGAAAGGAGAGGAAGAATCGAGATATGACAATACCATTTCAAATGGAAAATCCCTGCTAAAGATTGTCGATTTCTACAAAAGAAACTATGAAGAAGGGAAACTCGCAGAGAAGTAGTGGGATTAGTTTTGATCAGAGGTTTTGTTCTTTGTACGGGATAAAAGTGGAAATTAGTTTCATCTCTGCAAAGTAGGAAGTGGATCGAGTAAGTGGGGGTTAATTTTCTTTTTTCTCGAAAGCACTTGAAGCGGTATAAGTTGAAAATGTAACTACTATTGGGCGTGAATAAATGAGAGAGCTCTATTTGCAAATATTCGTACCAGAATTATCCACATCAGCTTTTTGTGGGGCCAGAATGAATGAAAATTCAGTATTGAGTTTCAATTATCATCTTGTTAGATAGACTAGTTTCACTCGTGCGATGCACGGGTCTGTTTCTTGTTTATGGACTATTAGACGCTTGTTATAAAAACCATTATAGAAAAGCGTTACAAATCAATATGTATGATAATCTTTGTACAAATAAAAAATCAATAAATTAATATCTTAGTTGATGTGCAAAAAAATAAAATAAACCAAAAATGGCTAAAACAAATATAAGTTCCAAGGGAGGCAATGCAATGAAACGAAACTTCTTCTTAGCATTCTTCTCCTCTTTGTGTTGGTCGTAAAGCATTCTTGTCAGTCCTGAATCTTAGCATTATTCCGTTATTCTTTTTTCTCGTCGTAAAGTATTCTTCTCTTTCTTGTTAAAGAACGATTGTTTTCCTGGATTTTCTTAAATGTAAATCATTGTTTCAATATCTAAGTAATGAGTATTATAATGTTGACTTTCAAAACCATGAATCTTAGAATTTTAATGAATTGGTTCATCTGTATTCCAAGACAACTATGTGATTGACCAAATATCCATATTGAACCTGTTAATGGTGTCTAAAAGTATTAATGGGTACTTTAACTAATCGCCCATGAACAAAAAGATAACAAACACTATTGTCAGCATTGATTATGACATGTCACCCATGGGATGTATTCATCTTACATTCCAAAAATGATCATAAATACATTTACATCAATTCTAAATTCTACTCGAAACGAAACGAAAATTAGCATTTTATTTTATCAGATAAGTAAATGAAAATAGGCCTTTTATTGGAGGAACGCAAAATCCACAACACTGACACTTCTGGACCAATAATATGGTATCCCAATTTTGAAATGAGAAAGACCACGAAGTTTAAAGACTAAATGTTTGTTCCAATTTTGGAAAATTACATGAAGTCTTTCTTTTGCAAATAATAACAAAAATACAAATATAAATATTAAGATACATCAAGAAGACCAAGATGGATCACATACAAAGCAAGAACACCCTTATAAAGTATTTAATCGAAAAGTATCACCAGTTGTACAATGATGCGTGTCGTAGGTGCAATCAAATTAATCAATATTTCCACTCAATTAAGAATAATATAATGGAAGTCAAGTTCGTTCCCACGAGGAGCAAGAGATTCTAGTTGTAAAAATTGTCACAAAAGGGGGTGTAAAAAGCAAAAGAAAATAAGCAAAGCAATTAAAATCGAAAGTTGAAAGCAATAAGAGAGACAAGATCAAGGAATCCTTCTTCGTTACGAAACAATGAATCAAATTATGTTCTTTTCTACTTGTTATTAGTCACAGATTATCACCAACCGTAGGATAGCAGTCCGCTTAGCTAGCCCCAAAATCCCTAATTTCACCGAGTAATGAGTCCGCTTAGTTATCGATTCTATTCAAAAGAACCACCCTGAGGTTCGCTTACAATATGTAATTCCCTGAATGCATTAAGATCTATGAATTTAGGTTTAATACTAGTAGTTAAACTCGGTTCGCTTGGTCCACTTTCTAGCGTTGTTTCTACACACAATTGCTCCACGAAATCCCTCCGCAAGGTCTCGTGTTTTCTACTTGTGTAAAGTGTCGAGAACGATTACGTATTCCCTAACTTATACTAGATATAGATCAATTAACAAATCAATTTAGCGTGCACTCCAAACAATCTATCAATCAATCATGAATGAATAATCATTCCTATTAGTAAAAACAATCGATAATCATGTGAAAAATCTCAAGATAGAATTGAAAACAAAAACTTAAATCATATATTAAGAACTAGGAATTCATCCTCAATCAATAATAAAATTAGCTACTCATGTTAAGGAGTTCACACAAAGAATAAAGAAGAGAAAAGTGTTGTGTGTGTAGAGATGTAGAAAACTTCTCTATTTATAGGCTTCAATATTCTCCAACTCTTCCAAGGATTAGAATCCTTTTCCTTTTGCAATTCAATTTCCAAATCCAAGCTTTTCTCAACTCTTCCATCTTCTCTTTCCAAGTTTGAGCCCAATTCTCCATCCAATTCCTAGTCCAAGTCTTCACACCCATGAGAGAAATCCATAGAAAATTCGAATTTTTGCTCGAAATTGGGATTATGGCCGGAATACGGCCGGAATAGTCGCCGCCGGCCACCTGAGTAGTTTACCGTCAAGGGAATATTCGACGGAATATTCCGTCAGTCCACCGTTAGAGATAACGGTCAAACGGGTCAATCCGTCAGTCAACTGTTAGTCAATAGGGTCAAAGGGAGGTGGAGTCACTAGTCGACCGATTCGGTGATTGGTCTAACTGGTGAGTCTGGATCGGTTGCTGGATCGCTCCTCGGACTCATCCGAGTCAACTCCGCCAGAAAAACCGGCCGAGTTCCGATTGTTTCTTTGGACTTGCACAGGCCAAATTCAGCCGTTCTGCTTTCACCCATTTAAGAATCCTACACATTCATCTATTCATTCAGGCATTCATTCTTTTGCCGGTGTTAACAGAACACTTCAATTGCAAAGCTTCAAATCGTCACCATCTCTTCCAATCTCACTTTAATACACAGCTCCTTCTCTGCAATGCCATACACGTCCTGCAGCTTAGCCTCATGCCATTCCCTGTTTAGCAGCACCATGATAATCCCATAACCATATGCAGCTGCAGCAATGCCTTCAACCTAGCCTTGCGCCACCACTGCATCCAACAGCACAACTCTCTCATCTGCATATCCTCTCTAAACCACCTGCCCTTTACTTGCATCCACAGCATACATAGATAACCACAGTGCACTCCACCATATTCAATTACACAGACTCATTCATTTCTCCAGCATCAGGCAACAACAAATCATAGCAGCATCAGAACAATCAGAACCAAACCCATTCAACAGCAGCAACACTAGACTGTAATGCCTCACAACCCCTATCACTCTATCTCAACACCAGGATCGGCCACCATCAGCTCAGCACCACCACCTTGTCTCGACCTCATCTGTGTTGTTAGCAGCACCACCAACACTCCATTACCGATTCGCTCATTCTCTTCCTCTCCATTTGAGCCAATCAATACCACCATCGAAAGCGACTTCATCTCTCGTGTTCTTCCCGTCCGATTCATCTCTTCTTCACTCCACGATTTCCATCTTCGATTAACAAACCCAAATTCCATCTATTCCAGATCACCATCTCTCGCAATAACAGCAAAGAACTTCTCCATCGGTTCTTCCACAATCTCGCAACCAATGTAGACCCATCTTCTCTGCGATCAATTAGCTTCTAATTAGTCATCCTTAGTTCCTTTACGAACTAATTCTTTCCATTACCAAGACAATCTTCTTCTATTTCTCTCGAGAGCTTGAGTTTCATCCCTCAATTCATCTTTGATTCATCAAATCCTCAATCTCGACATCAACAACTCGAATCAAACCCTCGATCCCCTCAAATCGAAACCATCTCTTAATTCTTTCATTTCTCGATTCGATTTCTTCTTCTGGGTTTTCTGATTCTTCTCTCGACCTGATACATCATCTCTACTTCTCTCAATCTTTTACTCTGTATGGATTTCCGTTTCTCTATCTCGATCTGTTCTCCTGGTTTCAAAATAACAGCAGCTGCTGCTTCATTTCAGCTGTGTAATAACGAGAGAACAATTTCTCGTTTTTAGGGTTGTAATGATTTGGGTGGGATTTTTAACACCCCAGCACTAAGAACCACCCCAGATGGGTGCCTATAGTAGGTGGTCACTTCTGATAAGGGATAGCCAAAGTTTCCAGCCCCTTAACCTCTGCTAGCCTGTCTATAGTATTCCTCCAGAAAGTTTCCCCTTAACCTTAACTGAGCTCCATATATCAATCGCCTGTAAAATGACCTTTTTGCCCTTTTGGCTCAAATAGAGTAATTTCTTCTTCTTTTCTTCTGTGCGACTCCATAGTAGCTATAAAACTCAAAAACAAGCGTAAAATACATAATTTACAAGAAAAATAGCAAAGAACGCATAAACAATAGATAGTAAATAGGATGTATTCTACACCCTATCAAATTCCCCCACACTTAGACTTTGCTAGTCCTCGAGCAAATCAAACTAAAAACTCACAACTTCAAAGCGTTCAAACGTCCCAAGCATCCAAAGAGCTATGAGGACATAGAGTTTCTGCATGCTAGTAATAAGAAGTTAGAAATACTAAAGAACATATTCTCATTCTTAAATGTTGAGTGAGAAATAACCACACCATAATGAGAGAACGCGTGTTTTAGAAGCGATCAATAAGCATTTCGCCTCGACTTCTGCCTCACCAAAAAGGATTTTATGATAATTGCACTCAAAAAGACGGCTTTTTTATGGTTCTCACATGTGTGCAGGTAGGAATGAAGAGAGAATTCCTGCAACACGTTCAATGGTGGGAAGGACAACTTCCGAAATATTTTAAAAACCCACATCTTTTAATATTTTGAAAAACCATTTTTTCTGACGATCTCTAAGAAAGGAAATCAATCATTATTATTGAGGATGAGATTACTTACTTACCTTCACATCCGATCGCCAATTATGATAACACCACTCTCACGGCATCCAATAGAAACGTCTTCCGCTCCTCGTCTTGATCTCCTTCGTCTTCGGTTTCAACTATTGATGATAAACCCTCGAATTTCATAAATCCTTAACAATTTATAACTCTTTTTACCTTAAAACCTTATCGCTTGAAACCTCCTTATAGATTTTCCTTCCCCACGGCTCATTAACAAAAATAAGAACAAATATTTCTCTTGTTTTTCTCTCTTTTTTTTTTTTTTCTTTTCTTTTCTTTTTTTCAAATTTTTTTTTTCTTTCAATTTTTTTTTTTTTTTTTTTTAAACAAGAGAAATTAAATACAAAAAAAACCATGGTCGTGGAAGAAGTATTTTACCACTTGATTCTTCACAACTTGTATCGTCTTTGAAATCATAAACTTTCAAAAATTCTCACCTTTTAATTTTCTTCGCTTTTATGAATAAGTCTTCATACTTAGATAAAATTACCTCATTGTATTGTAAGTCCTCAACATATATGTAAAATCCGCGCTTTGTATGTTGCTTTACTTGAGTTTGAAATTTGCTCTTTTTCTCATTCCGTTGCTTGTAAACCTTAAACTTTTCCAACTTTCCTTGTAGATTTTAATGTCGCTCCTTGTTGATGATGATGGTGTTTCTATGGATCCGTTGTTGTCGAGAGAGAGAATGGTGCTAACTGCAAATCGAACTACAAGAAGGAAGCTTTCATCCATGGACGTCACCCTCATGATTGACAAAATTAGCACTCAAGAGATCAAAGAGTAGTGCTTCTATTGGTGGGAGGTTGGGTAGCTCACCATTCTACCCGGAATTAACGTACGGTGACACACACTCAAAAGAAGCTCTTTAGTAGATGGAAAATTTCTGGTCGGTGCCTCACATGATATGAATACGGTAGTCTCCACTAATGATTGATCAACAACTCTAATAATGCCCTTCTCCCTGCACCAAATTCGCATCACCGGCATGATTAAATCCATTATTTAACACTCTAACAAGCAAGAAATCCGAATGTAGTTCTCTAACATTTCCAAGTTCAATTATGTCGGTCAAAATCTCTATGTAAACATACCTAGAAATATGCTAGTGACTCTAAAATCTTTAAAAGTTGAAGTTTTTAAGTAAAACTTTTTTTTTTTTTTTTAAAAAAAATTTTAATTTTTTTTGTAATTTTTGTTTTAAAAACATGCTTAACCACTCCCCCACACTTAAACCTTACATTGTCCTCAATGTAATTGAATCCTCCTAGTAAAGTCAAGGTGGGAAATTTTAACATGATAAGAAACAAGAAAAAGAAATAACAAAAAGCAAAAAGAATAAGAAATACAAAACCTATGGGTTGCCTCCCATTAAGCGCTTGTTTTAAAGTCGACGGCCCGACTTAGCTCTTGCGGCTCATTACTCCTCCAGAGGGAGTGCATCTCGAAGTCCAATCACGTCCACATGCTCCGTTGGAAAGTTTTCATAATATGGCTTTAACCTATGGCCGTTGACTTTCAAATGTTGTCTGTTTTGTTGCTAACAATTTCAATCGCACCATGAGCATAAACATTAGTAACAACAAATGGTCCCACCCAACGGGACTTAAGCTTTCCCGGAAATAAACGTAAACGAGTATTAAATAAAAGGACCTTTTGCCCCACAACAAAACTTTTCCGCGAAATCATCTTGTCATGAAAAAGCTTAGTCTTTTCCTTGTAAATCCGGGCACTCTCGTAAGCATCATTACGTATCTCCTCTAACTCATGTAGTTGTAACTTCCTTTGTTTCCCCGCTTCATCATACTCCATGTTGAATTTCTTTATCGCCCAATAAGCCTTATGTTCAAGTTCAACCGGAAGATGACAAGCCTTACCATAAACCAACCTATACGGAGACATACCAATCGGTGTCTTATATGCCGTTCTATACGCCCAAAGTGCATCATTGAGCTTAAAGCTCCAATCTTTCCTCGTGGTATTCACCGTTTTCTCAAGAATGGACTTTATCTCACGATTCGAAATTTTCGCTTGTCTACTAGTTTGTGGATGATAAGGCGTACCAATTTTGTGTGTTATGTTGTACTTCTTGAGGAGAGCGTGGAAAGCCTTCTTGAAATGTGAGCCTCCATCGCTTATCACCACTCTTGGTGTACCATGCCTATTGAATATATTTTCCCTTACAAAATCACAAACAACTCGAGAGTCATTAGTCTTGGTCGCTCTAGCTTCCACCCATTTCGAAACATAATCAACGGCAAGAAGTATATAAAAGTTTCCATTCGAATTGACAAAAGGGCCCATAAAATCAATACCCCACACATCAAAAATCTCAACGGCGAGAATTGGTGTGAGTGGCATTTGATTTCGAGCACCTAGATTGCCCGTTCGTTGACATCTATCACACGATTTACAAAAACATATGAATCTTCAAACAAGGTGGGCCAATAAAATACACTCTCGAGAACTTTGAGAGCGGTGCGTTTAGAACCAAAGTGGCCACCACAAGCAAAAGTGTGGCAAAGGAGAGAATGGATTGAAATTCGGAATTAGGCACGCACCTTCGCATTATTTGATCAACCCCATATTTCTATAAGTATGGTTCATCCCACACATATTGCTTAGCTACCTTCTTAAGTTTCATCTTTTGGAAGTTGGACATTGTATTAGGTACTTTCCTTGTCACCAAGTAATTCACTATATCCGCATACCAAGGTGTTGATTCTTCCATGGAGAAAAGTTGTTCGTCCGGAAAGCGGTCATGTAATGGAAATTCCTCTTGAGACATAACAAGTCTACTAAGATGATCCGCAACGGTATTCTCCACACCCCTCTTATCACGAATTTCTATGTCGAACTCTTGTAACAATAGGATCCACCGGATTAATCTTGGCTTAGCTTCTTTCTTCTTTATTAAGTGTCTTAGTGCGGCATGATCGGAATACACAATAACTTTTGTACCCACCAAGTATGAACGAAATTTTTCCAAAGCAAAAACTATAGCCAATAACTCCTTTTCCGTGGTAGAATAATTGATTTGTGCATCATTAAGGGTCCTAGATGCATAATAGATAACATGGGACAACTTGTCCACTCTTTGACCCAAAACGGCTCCAACCGCATAATCACTAGCATCACACATTAATTCAAATGGAAGATTCCAATCCGGTGATTTGATAATTGGCGCACTTGTCAACATCTCCTTTAATTTATCAAAAGCATCCTTGCATTCCTTGTTGAAGTCGAAAGGTACCTCCTTTTGTAATAACTTGCACATCGGCATGGAGATTTTGGAGAAATCCTTGATAAACCGCCTATAGAAACCTGCATGACCAAGAAAAGAACGGATCTCCCTCACCGAAGTGGGATATTGTAAGTTTCTTATTAAATCTATCTTTGACTTGTCCACTTCGAGCCCTCGAGAGGACACAATGTGACCAAGTACTATGCCGTGGTTTACCATAAAGTGACATTTCTCCCAATTAAGGACAAGGTTTGTGTCTATGCATCGTTTAAGAACTAGTTCAAGGTTATTTAAACAACCATCAAAAGAATTGCCATAAACACTAAAGTCATCCATAAATACCTCGATGATGCGCTCCACATAATCCGAGAATATACTCACCATGCATCTTTGAAAAGTAGCCGGCGCATTGCAAAGGCCAAACGGCATCCGTCTATATGCAAACGTTCCAAACGGACAAGTGAAAGTGGTCTTCTCTTGGTCCTCCGGTGCAATAACAATTTGGTTGTATCCCGAATAACCATCCAAGAAGCAATAATAAGAATGCCCTTCTAACCGCTCCAACATTTGATCAATGAAAGGTAAAGGAAAGTGATCCTTTCGGGTTGCGGAATTAAGCTTTCTATAATCAATGCACACTCTCCAACCGGTTTGAACTCTTGTAGGAACAAGTTCATCGTCTTGATTTCGAACAACCGTAACTCCGGACTTCTTTGGTACCACTTGTACCGGACTAACCCACTTGCTATCGGAAATTGGGTAGATTACCCCCACACTTAGCAATTTGAGTATCTCTTTTTTCACAACCTCCATCATGGGAGGATTAAGCCTACGTTGAGCATCACGTACCGGCTTCACGTTCTCTTCCATTAGAATCCGATGCATGCACATGGATGGACTAATGCCCTTGATATCCGCAATTGTCCACCCAATAGCCGTTTTTTGCTCTCTCAAGACTCTAAGCAAACGGTCTTCTTGTACCGGTGTGAGGTTCTTTGAAATAATCACCGGAAGCTCATCTCCATCTCCCAAGAAAGCATACTTCAAATGGTCCGGAAGCGGCTTCAATTCTAGCTTGGGCGCCTTCACAATAGATGGTACAAGTACTTCATCATTCACGGGTAAAGAAATATATGAAACATTACCCTTTTTAGCTTCTTGTGATGTCTCCAAGGCACCACACATCTCCACCAATTCATTGGAGATTTCAACATCCAAGTTAGACAAGCCGTGGACGTCCAATTCAATGCTCTTTTGCAACACCACATCAAGTTCATCCTCTCGATTCAATTCCACCATTTGTTTTGCTAATGAATCAACCACATCAATGGAGTAAACGGAATGCACATCACTTGGGTAGCGCATGGATTCAAATATATTAAAGTGTATTATCTCCTTGTCGAATTCCATAGTGAGTGTACCCTTATCAACATCAATCTTCGTCTTTGCGGTCTTCATGAATGGCCTCCCAAGAAGTAAAGAAGTAGATGCTCGGTTCTCATTGTTGTCCATATCCACCACGAAGAAATCCACCGGAAAAATAAGCTCATTTACTTGCACTAGCACGTCTTCTACAAGTCCCTTTGGATATATGTTCGACTTGTTTGCTAATTGGATAATAACAATTGTCTCTTTCAAAGGTCCAAGATTCAAGGAGTCATATATATCGGCCGACATCACACTAATGGAAGCACCCAAGTCAAGTAAAGCATGTTCAAACCTTTGCTTACCAATAGTAATTGGCACCGTGAAACCACCGGGATCCGTGCACTTTGTAGGCATCTTCTTCAATAGCATAGCCGACGCACTCTCACCAACTTTAGTAATTTCATTATCAAGCAACCTATCCTTCTTTGTGCATAATTCCTTCATGAACTTCGCATACCGTGGCATTGTCTTGATGGCCTCAATGAATGGGATGTTGATTTCAATCTTCTTGAAGATATCCATAAGTGCCTTGTCTTGAGCTTCTTTCTTGGATTTAGCAAACGACTAGGAAAAGGAGGTGGAGTAGTGAAAGTAGGAACCGGTTCCTTTGATTGATCGGTTGGTGTTGAATTCTCCTTTGGTGCAGCTTCCTCCTTATCTTTGACTACCTCTTCAATAGCTTCTTCATGATGACTTGGACCCTCCACTTGTCTTCCACTTCTTAGAGTAACCGCATTAACATTCTCTCTTGGATTCACAAATGGTTGTGAAGGAAGTTTTGTGGATGCTTGAGATTTTAATAGGTTCACATCGGTCGCCAATTGTCCCATTTGAGTTTGTAAATCCTTGATAGCCGAATCGGTCTTTTGTTGATTTTGTTGAAACAATGACGTAATACCTTGCATCATGACATTAAGCTTATCATCAATTGAAGAATCACGTTCCTTGACTTGAGGTTGAAATTGTTGAGAACCACCTTGTTGTTGAGGTTGGAAACGTGATTGTTGAAAACCACCTTGTTGCGCATATGGATTAGGAGCCGCCGCTTGCTTGTTTGCATAACTAAAGTTGGGATGATCCTTCCAACCGGGATTATAGGTATTGGAGTATGGATCGTACCTTGGCCTTTGATTTGGATATAAAGCATTCACTTGTTCGGTCTCACCATCCGGAATAATTACCGCGGAAATCCTTTGCATCATTATCTCCATGTTACTCATCCTTTGATCAAGATGTGATGAAGAATCACTAACTTCATGCACTCGCCTAACCATTGGTTCATCTCTTGTGTAGAATTGTTGCGAGTTTGCCGCCATACTTTCAATCAACTCTCTAGCTTCGGTCAAAGTCTTGTTCATTAGTGCACCACCACCCGCGGCGTCAAGAAGAGACCTATCACTTGGGTGGAGAGCTTCGTAGAAGTATTGGAGTATCATAACGTCACTAAATTGATGGTGTGGACAGCTTGCCACCAACCTCTTGTAACGCTCCCAACATTCATACAATGATTCTCCCACTTGTTGTTTCAATCCACAAATCTCCTTGCGAATTTGAGTAGCTTTGGATGCGGGAAAATATCTCTCGAGGAAAAGTTTCTTCATCCCATTCCATGTTGTGATACTTCCGGAAGGCAAATAATATAACCATTCCTTAGCATTGCCCGCCAAAGAAAAAACGGGAAAGCTTTCAACATTGCTCCATCCGCATTAGTTTCCGGTGGAAGCATGGCCATAACTATGGCATAGAAGTCCATAAGATGTTTGTTTGGGTCCTCATTCACCATGCCATGGAACTTTGGTAACTATCTAATCAACCCCGGCTTGATCTCGAAGGTTGAGTTAGTTTGGATACACCATTGTTGTGTATCGAGCTTGTGAGAAGCTAGGTCCTTGAGTGTACGTTCAGCCATTGTTTCTTCCTCTTTGTCCGAATCACTTGATAAAGAAGGAGGAAGTGGAGTGTTAACCGCTCGAATGAAATCCTTTAGTTGAGTGCCGGATCGAAGACGTATTGGACTCGGTCTTCCCTTCTTAAGCATTCACCAAAGGTATAACACCTGAAACAAGATTCTCAAAAACTAAGTTAGATACGGTAAAGAATCTAACAAAGCAAGAATAAAGCAAGAATAAAGCAAAAAGAAAAACAACTAAAAATCGCCCGTTGCTCCCCGGAACGGCGCCAAAAATTTGATGCGTGTCGTAGGTGCAATCAAATTAATCAATATTTCCACTCAATTAAGAATAATATAATAGAAGTCAAGTTCGTTCCCACGAGGAGCAAGAGATTCTAGTTGTAAAAATTGTCACAAAAAGGGGGGTGTAAAAAGCAAAAGAAAATAAGCAAAGCAATTAAAATCGAAAGTTGAAAGCAATAAGAGAGACAAGATCAAGGAATCCTTCTTCGTTACGAAACAATGAATCAAATTATGTTCTTTTCTACTTGTTATTAGTCACGATTATCACCAACCGTAGGATAACGGGTCCGCTTAGCTAGCCCCAAAATCCCTAATTTCACCGAGTAACAGTCCGCTAGTTATCGATTCTATTCAAAAGAACCACCCGAGGTTAGCTTACAAGATGTAATTCCCTGAATGCATTAAGATCTATGAATTTAGTTTTAATACTAGTAGTTAAACTCGGTTCGCTTGGTCCACTTTCTAGCGTTGTTTTTACACACAATTGCTCCACGGAATCCCTCCGCAAGGTCTCGTGTTTTCTACTTGTGTAAAGTGTCGAAACGATTACGTATTCCCTAACTTATACTAGATATAGATCAATTAACAAATCAATTTAGCGTGCACTCCAAACAATCTATCAATCAATCATGAATGAATAATCATTCCTATTAGTAAAAACAATCGATAATCATGTGAAAAATCTCAAGATAGAATTGAAAACAAAAACTTAAATCATATATTAAGAACTAGGAATTCATCCTCAATCAATAATAAAATTAGCTACTCATGTTAAGGAGTTCACACAAAGAATAAAGAAGAGAAAAGTGTTGTGTGTGTAGAGATGTAGAAAACTTCTCTATTTATAGGCTTCAATATTCTCCAACTCTTCCAAGGATTAGAATCCTTTTCCTTTTGCAATTCAATTTCCAAATCCAAGCTTTTCTCAACTCTTCCATCTTCTCTTTCCAAGTTTGAGCCCAATTCTCCATCCAATTCCTAGTCCAAGTCTTCACACCCATGAGAGAAATCCATAGAAAATTCTGGATTTTTTGCTCGCCGGAAAACTGGGATTATGGCCGGAATCCGGCCGGAATAGTCGCCGCCGGCCACCTGAGTAGTTTACCGTCAAGGGAATATTCGACAGAATATTCCGTCAGTCCACCGTTAGAGATAACGGTCAAACGGGTCAATCCGTCAGTCAACTGTTAGTCAATAGGGTCAAAGGGAGGTGGAGTCAGCTTCTAGTCAGCTTCTGATTCGGCTGATTGGTCTAACTGGGTGAGTCGGATCGGTTGCTGGATCGCTCCTCGGACTCATCTGAGTCAACTCGCCAGAGCAGAAAACTGGCCGAGTTCTGTTTGTTTGCTGGACTTGCACAGGCCAAATTCAGGCCGTTCTCTGCTTCAATTCCTGTTAAGAATCCTACACATTCATCTATTCATTCAGGCATTCATTCTTTTGCTAGTGTTAACAGAACACTTCAATTGCAAAGCTTCAAATCGTCACCATCTCTTCCAATCTCAGCTTTCATACACAGCTCCTTCTCTGCAATGCCATACACGTCCTGCAGCTTAGCCTCATGCCATTCCCTGTTTAGCAGAACCATGACAATCCCATAACCATATGCAGCTGCAGCAATGCCTTCAACCTAGCCTTGCGCCACCACTGCATCCAACAACACAACTCTCTCATCTGCATATCCTCTCTAAACCACCTGCCCTTTACTTGCATCCACAGCATACATAGATAACCACAGTGAACTCCACCATATTCAATTACACACTCATTCATTTCTCCAAAGATCGTGCAACAAGAAATCATAGCAAAGATCGAACAATCGAACCAAACCCATTCAACAGCAGCAACACTAGACTGTAATGCCTCACAACCCCTATCACTCTATCTCAACACCAGGATCGGCCACCATCAGCTCAGCACCACCACCTTGTCTCGACCTCATCTGTGTTGTTAGCAGCACCACCAACACTCCATTACCGATTCGCTCATTCTCTTCCTCTCCATTTGAGCCAATCAATACCACCATCAGAAACAGCTTCATCTCTGTGTTCTTCCCGTCTGATTCATCTCTTCTTCACTCCCTGATTTCCATCTTCGATTAACAAACCCAAATTCCATCTATTCTGCATCTCCATCTCTGCAATAACAGCAGCAACTTCTCCATCAGTTCTTCCACAATCTCGGCAACCAACAGACCCATCTTCTCTGCGATCAATTAGCTTCTAATTAGTCATCCTTAGTTCCTTTACGAACTAATTCTTTCCATTACCAGCACAATCTTCTTCTATTTCTCTCGAGAGCTTGAGTTTCATCCCTCAATTCATCTTTGATTCATCAAATCCTCAATCTCGACATCAACAACTCGAATCAAACCCTCGATCCCCTCAAATCGAAACCATCTCTTAATTCTTTCATTTCTCAGTCTGATTTCTTCTTCTGGGTTTTCTGATTCTTCTCTCGACCTGATACATCATCTCTACTTCTCTCAATCTTTTACTCTGTATGGATTTCCGTTTCTCTATCTCGATCTGTTCTCCTGGTTTCAAAATAACAGCAGCAGCTGCTTCATTTCAGCTGTGTAATAACGAGAGAACAATTTCTCGTTTTTAGGGTTGTAATGATTTGGGTGGGATTTTTAACACCCCAGCACTAAGAACCACCCCAGATGGGTGCCTATAGTAGGTGGTCACTTCTGATAAGGGCTAGCCAAGTTTCAGCCCCTTAACCTCTGCTAGCCTGTCTATAGTATTCCTCCAGAAAGTTGCCCCTTAACCTTAACTGAGCTCCATATATCAATCGCCTGTAAAATGACCTTTTTGCCCTTTTGGCTCAAATAGAGTAATTTCTTCTTCTTTTCTTCTGTGCGACTCCATAGTAGCTATAAAACTCAAAAACAAGCGTAAAATACATAATTTACAAGAAAAATAGCAAAGAACGCATAAACAATAGATAGTAAATAGGATGTATTCTACACCCTATCATACAATTTCCCGTTAAATTCAAAATTGTATTTCCGTGGCCATTAATGGTAATGTCCAGAGCGCATTTTAAGCTGGTGCGTCCATTGCCAAGTTAAAAGTACCGACATCATATTCATCATGTATATTCTATTATAACTGGAAAAAAAAACCTCAAACTCCCTTGTGTATACAAATGTACCTAAACGTCTTCCTTGATCCCACAAATGGTACGATCAAATGACTGTAAACGTCTTATGAACAACTGTCTTGCATTGGTTTTGTTAGGCCTGAATCTGAACTAAATCAAGGAACGAAAGTGGGATTAAGGATAATTTTATGCTCTGGATTTATGATTTTCACAAAAACAGTTTTACAAAGTTTACACAGGCATACATAGCTTACTCAGTCAGTTGCAAATAACTCCAGCATTGCATGTAAATGCATGTAATTGCATAATTACCATATATTACCATACCTTATTATACTGTAAATCATAAAATCTCGTGCAAAATTTTAATACCTTTGAGACCTTTTGAACTGGAGTTGATGTTCTTTTAGGTCAGATCGCGGCATATTCGAATTCTCCTTTTACTTGAGGTTTATCTTAGCAACATTCTTCTCGGTCAAATTGTACAAATTCTTCTTTCTTATGAAGTACCAGCAATTCTGAAGCACCTCTATATCAAGCGGAATTTGAGCAAAATCATTTAACTTGATAGAAATATATTAGAACCTTTCCTAACAACCTTTTGATGTTTTGAGTTGCAACATACCCTGTAACTTCCAGAATATAGGATTGGACGCAATCCATAGAGATAATCGTGGGACTGATATGAATCAATTGTGTGATCTTACGGGTAGCGATGTGATAGGTGTAGAATACACCGTATTTAATATCTAGTATTTATGCTTTCTTTGCGAGTTTTCTTGTAAATTATGTATCTTATGTGTGCTTTTGAGTTTATTAGGTGCTCGGGAGTCGCACGGAGGAAAAGAAGGAGAAACTACTCATTTAGAGTGAAAAGGGCAGAATTGTCTTTTCAGGGGCAAATATTATCGGGAGCCGAGCCAGCGTTAAGGGGTGACCCTCTTTGGAGAAGTATTAAAGACAGCCAGCTGCACGGTTAAGGGATAACCTGGGTTGTGTTTATAAGAAATGCTAAAAGATTAGGCCCATAGTAACACCCGGATCCGGCCCATAGTAACACCCAGAGCCGGACCCGTCCCTGTTATCCAAACCCCTCGAGAGTATTCTCTCATTTCTATCAACCAATTCACTTGAATGAGAGGAAGAAAGAATGCTGTATTTGTTAATCGAGAGCCAGAGAGTGAGAAGAAGAAGATTTCACAGGTGGGTGTTGATCGAATGGAGTACAGATGAGAAGGACCGAATGAGGAAATTAAGAAACCATGGAGATCGATGTGTTGAGAGAAGAAATGGTGATGAATAAGGGTTAGTTCTGGGGATGATTTGAAACTAAATTGAGCTAGGGTTTATCAGTGAGATTGCCGGGATTTTGAAGTCAAGAGGGAGATGGACATTGGGTACAAACCAATTGGCAGAAACTGAACTGTGGCTGTGGAATTGTAAGGAATTGGATTTGAAATTTGGGATCTCAGGAGCTAGGGTTTTGATGCTGCTATCGAATCGGAGAAGATGAATGACACAGGGAAGAAATCAGTGGAGATTATCATGGGTTGTGATTGAATGTGTGATGCTATTGGAGCTGATCTGGTGCTTGCCCTGAAGTCAGAAGAGGATGCTGTTGAGTGATGCTGAATTGAAGATGCTGGTGCTGGTGGATTGCAGTAATGAAGAATGGCTGGCTGAATGGCAAAGAACAAAAGGGAAATGATGGAGGAACTGGTGGAGATGTTGCCATGAGCTAGAATGAAGTTGGTTTGTAAGACAGATTGCCTATTGTGTCAGATATTGAAAGCTTGAACTGTGAATTGGATGCAGCTCAAATGGCCAAGAACAAAGTTCTGGTGTGCTTTATTCTGGCTGATTGATGATTACCTTATGGAGGTTGAGTCTCTGTGATTGAAAGCTCGGATGCAGGTGCAGTTCAGGGATGTAGGTTGTTGGCTTGCAGAGCTGATAGTAATGGGAAGGTGGTCGAATGGCTTGAGCGGTGTCGAATCAGTGCAACTGTGCACATCATGGAAGAGATGAGCATATGGAACTGAGCTGAAATATGGGTCTGAGATGAATGGATGGAGGAGGTTTCTGGTGGTGTTGATTTGCTTGTGAACTACAATTGTAGGTCATGGTCTGGTGAGGTTTAACCGCGGTGCGAGTGGTTGCAGGCTGATTTAAATGGCCGAGGTTGAAATGGCGATTCCGATTGGAGTTGAGGGTGGTGCAAGCCGGTGAGTGATTGTTGCGATCGATTGAGAAGAGCTCGGATATAACGAGGAGTGGTCTGCAATGAAGCTGAAGTTGGTACAAAGCCAAATGGAAGGCTGTATTGCAGGTGGTTTGGTAATGAATGTTAGGTTGATTTGATATTGCAGGTTTGAAGTTGGCTGTCCCAGGCTTGCCATTAGTTAGCTATGAATCTGTGTGTCGTGTGTGAAGAATGAGAGCATGTTTTGGAAGTTAAGGCTTTGAGTTGAGCTGATTTGCAGTGTAGCCATTATGGCTGGATTGAGTAGAGCATTGCAGGTTGCAGGTCAGTGATGCCGTGTTGAGCTACTGGAGCCGAGGGTTTGATGGCAGCTGCAGATAAGAAGGATGAACTGGAAGGGGTCGGAATGAGTTGGAAGTATTGCTGGCATTGAATTGCAGGTGTGTGTGGTGCTGGGATGGACCTAGTAATGATTTGAGTTGAAGCTGGTGGTGCTGGGGGAACTGCAGTTGGAGGAGGATTGTGAAGGCAAGAATGGGTTAATGTTGGATTGCGATTGCGAAATTTAGGAGGTGCGGGGCCATCATGGTCAAAGTCTTTGAGATGGTGATGCACAATGATTGTGCTACCAGTTCTGTCCAAGTGCAACTAGCCAGGCCAAGTTTACTCAGTCAGTTTGCTGAGTTAGACTCTGACTCAACTGAATCAGCCCTGATTCACATAACTCGGTCCTGACCGAGTTGACCCGATCCAAGCCAGAGCCGACCGGTCCTGACCCGTTGACCCGGTGGCCGGTTTGACTTTGCCGGCCACCTGAGATATATTTTCCGGCGACGATTCCGGCCGGATTCCGGCCATAATCCCAATTTTCCGGCGAGCGTTTTTGGGACAAAATTTCTACACGGGTTTCTCTCCATGGTGGGCCGGGTGAATTTCCAACTAATGGACTTTGAAGACAAAACCTAGTTTTGGAAGGAGTGGAGCTATATAAAGAGAAGACTTTTATTATCTATGGGATATCTTTTTATCTATCACGTTTTATTATTATCTCTTCTACTTTTATTCTAGGGTTGACAACCATGAAGTTTCTTCTCTTTCTTCTTGTGATGAACTCCTTGAATATGAGTAACTAAGTTTTTATTATTGGTTAAAGATGTAGTTGGATTTTGCAACCAAGTTATGATTTTTATGAATTAGTTTTCTCTCAATATTATCGTTTGATTTCTACGGGTTACAATAATTGCATGATTGATGGATTGCAATATGATTGAATGTTTGTTTAGTCGAGTCTAGAGTTGATTGAACTCACATCCATATCTATAGCTATTTTAGGGTTTTTCATCGAAAAAGTGATAACCTTGAATACGAGTAGCATGATATGATTATAGGTTGTAGTGATACATCCTCGTAATCATATGTAGAAATTGACCTTTGTTCGAATTGTTTGCGCAATGTATTTCAATTGCATTGATTAGCCTATTTCATAAACTTAATGCTCCTAGGAATTGAACTTGATTAGCGCAAGGCGTTAGGTTATTCTTTAGGTAGATTTCACATACGCATCCCTAATGTGTTTGTTGATGACTTTGGAAATTACGGGATATTCTTGCAATAAGTTATTCCATGGCTTTTGATGATAAGCGAGATTAAATACGAATTCTATTCATATATTCATAAACTTGTTTACAATTGAAGATGAAACCTTTACCCAATATTTCACATCCTTGACTTGCGTACTTTATTTGCTTTTTTGTTTATTTTTATTTACACAATCAGAAATTCTTTCGGGTGTTTTATATAGGAAACCATAACAATTTGACAACCTAGACCTCTCTGTGGGATCGATCCTTTCTTGCCCTTGCTATATTTATATTTTGAGTAGTAAGAAAGTGTAATTATATTTGTGTCGCCTACGACAGCGATCAAATTTTGGCGCCGCTGCCGGGGAGGCAACGGTTGTCACTTGTTTGGTTTCTTATTTTTGTTTTGTTTTTGTTTTTAGTCTTATTTTTGTTTTTCTTATTTTCTGGTTGTTAACCTTGGTTTGAGAATCGTATTTCAGGTACCTATTATGGACGGAGCATATTGGAGCAATCAATACGGATTTCAACCTCAACAACATGAACACTATCACCCTTATGGGGAGTATAATCAAAACCAATCCTTTGGCTATGATCAATACTCCACGTACCCTATGAGTTATTCTCATACATATCAACCTTCTTATGGTGGTTATGTAAGTGAGCAACCACAAGGAGGGGAGAATAGTTGTTTTCCTTATAATTTTTCCTCTAGTTTGGTAGATGAAATGCAACAATTTATGGACAGCATGGAGTCAATTTGCGGACAACCCAGCGTGGAACCATTTTCATCGACCGAATGTGCTAATAATAGTATGTTTGGCCCAATTTACGATCGTAGTTATGATCATCCACCCATTCAAAGGGAATATAATTGGCCTAACAATACGGAAGTAAGTAATTCTACTTTTTCTTTGTCGAATGAGCTTTACCAACAAATGGAACACTATATTAATGAATTTGGATGGAACACTCCAAGAGCTTCAAAAAGGTGTTTCCACTTTAAGACAAGGCATTGATGAGTACAAGGAGGAAATGCATAATTATGTTGAAAAGGCGAACCTTTGGGGACTTTTGTTGATATTTGTGTAGTTAACTCAACTCTTGATCGTAATAATGATCATTCACCTATTCAAAAGGATGAGTTCGAGATTAGCAACACTAAATTCAGACGAGGACCAATGTTATGATGACTATGATAGTGATGATGATTATGCAAATACATCGTTTGAACCAATTTATGGTGACATCCCCGAGGAGTTTACAATGGAGTCTTTTTGCGATCAAGGTGAAGACGAAGAGGAATGTGATGACACTAGTGTAGCTTACTCAAGCATTGATCTTTATAACGATCAACAACCTATTCAGAAGGTAGAGCTTGAGGATGATGCATTTTCGAGTGTTCTAGAAAAGTTTCTTATGATAAAATTTGGATCCGCAAAAGAGTGTGTGCCTTACAACAAAAAGGAGGAGTATGTTGAGAATGATACCGGTTTAACCAATATTGTGGAAGACCCAATTGAGCTTGCATATGATTGTAATGATGATGTTTATGTCGATACTTTGGTTACGGCAAAAACGGACGAAGAATGGTTGCAAGGTTTGATAGAGGACCATGATATAAAAGAGGTGAATAATTCACTTGAGTTTTTCAAAGATGAAGAGGATTCCGTAATACAAGAGATTGTGAAAGGTTTATCTAACCCTTTGCCTATTGTTTCTTCTCCTTTACCTCTTATTGGTTTGAATGTATGTGCTTCGAAAACATTGTTGAATGACTTTGTTTCTCGTTTTCCGCCATTAGAGAAACTTGATTCTCATACTATGCAGGTTATGGAACCAGAAACCGTGGAAGTACCCGATGTCTATATTCTTTATACACTTCCAAGTGTGGACAAGAATAAGTGTGGGGGAAGCTTTTATCGGTTCATAGTTCCACTTTTGCTTTATTTTACTAATATTTGTGTGAAGCTAGTGTTTGAAAAACAGGTTCTATGGAAGGATCCCCAACTTTTCCGATTATTGGTGTATGGGGAATGAATCTTACAAGAAGCTAAGTCGGGCCGTCGACTTTAAAACAAGCGCTTAGTGGGAGGCAACCCACCGGTTTTGTATCTCTTATCCTTTTGCTTTTTATTTTTGTTTCGTTTATTTATTTTTTACTGTTTTCATATCATATTTGCATCCCTATGTTTAATTTCATTGAGTCCGTAATCTATCTTAGAAGAGAATTATGACGAATACCTTTTCGTCAGAAAATTTCAGACTGCGCGTAGTTCAGTCCAGAGACCATAACTGTCAGACCGTTTATCGAAACACTGTGAAATTGTGACACTGTGTAGAAAACACGTAGGTGAACAACTTTTGTGAAATGGAGTTTTTCCAAATTCCTTACCAATTTGCACAGTTTTTGCGTTTTATCTGCTGTTACGTCAGAATTCAGAACTTTCGGTTTTACACATTGAGGACAATGTGAAGTTTAAGTGTGGGGGAGCAATTATATGTTTGTATAGTTTGTTTTTGACACCATTAGTGGATGGAACCATTTTGAATGCAGGAGTTGAGGAACTAATTAACTAAAAGGGAAGAATATAACTCAGAAATCACAAATTAACATGATAGTTGTTACCATATCTCGGAATATCACCATATCACATTCTATTTTTATTTTTCCATATTTATCTATTGTTCTCTAAGTGCTTTGGTGGGTCACTAAACATCGACGTGTTATTACTGCTAGGATGAAATAGAGTGGTTGAGTTACTAGAAAAAGACAAAAAAAAAAAAAATTGAAAAAAAAAAAAAAACAAAAAAAAAAAAAAAATATATGAAAAGAAAAAAAAAAAAAAGACCGACCAATTAGACCAAAACGGAATAAAAAGACACTTGGGAATAGCGAGTATGTGTGAACGTAGTCCCCGTCTCCGTCGCCTAAACAAGCGTGGAATTCAGGATCCAAGGCAACTATCATGTACTTGCTGACAAGAAGCATGCGCTTGGATCCAAAAGATCTAATCATGCAGTCTAAAAAAAGAGAAATTGGATCCAGTTTGATACAATCATAAAAAAAAAAAAAAAAAAAAATTATTATTGTGTTGAATAAAGTCACTCTTGGTTCCCTTGTATATGCCAATTGATTTGATGTAGCATTCAAGACTAAGTAGCTCAATCAATAGGATTAGGTTCATCTTAACGAAGACCTTGAGACGAGATATGGGAAACATCGAACACTTGTGAATATTCGCCAACATCTACATCTATATCCATCTTCTTAATCTTTTCATTGTGATTGTGGTTTGTTAGTTTCCGAGTATTGTGGCTTGTTCGACTATCTAATTAGAGTTTATTTACTAATAATTGAATTGAATTTGCAAGGTATCTCCTCCTGTATTCATTTTGGCTTCGTTCATTGATTTGTCACAAATAGACAGAGTTTGAAATATAGGTTTTGTAGGTATATCTCTAGTAAACCTTCACGAGACTATAACTCGTCCACTAGGGACACCTAGGGGTTTAAAGGCTTGTTATTTATGCTAAAAGTGACCGTAGCCTCGACGACATGGAGTTGTTGTATTTTATTGTTTTGTTTGATTTGCTCGAGGACTAGCAAAGTCTAAGTGTGGGGGAATTTGATAGGTGTAGAATACACCGTATTTAATATCTAGTATTTATGCTTTCTTTGCGAGTTTTCTTGTAAATTATGTATCTTATGTGTGCTTTTGAGTTTATTAGGTGCTCGGGAGTCGCACGGAGGAAAAGAAGGAGAAACTACTCATTTAGAGTGAAAAGGGCAGAATTGTCTTTTCAGGAGCAAATATTATCGGGAGCCGAGCCAGCGTTAAGGGGTGACCCTCTTTGGAGAAGTATTAAAGACAGCCAGTGCACGGTTAAGGGATAACCTGGGTTGTGTTTATAAGAAATGCTAAAAGATTAGGCCCATAGTAACACCCGGATCCGGCCCATAGTAACACCCAGAGCCGGACCCGTCCCTGTTATCCAAACCCCTCGAGAGTATTCTCTCATTTCTATCAACCAATTCACTTGAATGAGAGGAAGAAAGAATGCTGTATTTGTTAATCGAGAGCCAGAGAGTGAGAAGAAGAAGATTTCACAGGTGGGTGTTGATCGAATGGAGTACAGATGAGAAGGACCGAATGAGGAAATTAAGAAACCATGGAGATCGATGTGTTGAGAGAAGAAATGGTGATGAATAAGGGTTAGTTACGGGATGATTTGAAACTAAATTGAGCTAGGGTTTATCGGTGAGATTGCTTAGGGATTTTGAAGTCAAGAGGGAGATGGACATTGGGTACAAACCAATTGGCGAAACCGAACGTGGTCATGGGAATTGTAAGGAATTGGATTTGAAATTTGGGATCTCGGGAGCTAGGGTTTTGATGTTTGCTATCGAATCGGAGAAGATGAATGACACGGGGAAGAAATCGGTGGAGATTATCATGGGTTGTGATTGAATGTGTGATGCTATTGGAGCCGATATGGTGCTTGCCACAAGTCGAGAGAGGATCTTTGTTGAGTGATGTTGAATTGAAGATCTTTGGTCTCTGGTGGATTGCAGTAATGAAGAATGGCTGGCTGAATGGCAAAGAACAAAAGGGAAATGATGGAGGAACTGGTGGAGATGTTGCCATGAGCTAGAATGAAGTTGGTTTGTAAGACAGATTGCCTATTGTGTCAGATATTGAAAGCTTGAACTGTGAATTGGATGCAGCTCAAATGGCCAAGAACAAAGTTACGGTGTTTACGAGGCTGATTGATGATTACCTTATGGAGGTTGAGTCTCTGTGATTGAAAGCTCGGATGCAGGTGCAGTTCAGGGATGTAGGTTGTTGGCTTGCGGAGCGATAGTAATGGGAAGGTGGTCGAATGGCTTGAGCGGTGTCGAATCGATTGCAACATGCACATCATGGAAGAGATGAGCATATGGAACTGAAGCTGAAATATGGGTCCGAGATGAATGGATGGAGGAGGTTTACGGTGGTGTTGATTTGCTTGTGAACTACAATTGTAGGTCATGGTCCAGTGAGGTTTAACCGCGGTGCAGAGTGGTTGCAGGCTGATTTCGTAAGCCGAGGTTGAAATGGCAGTTCCGATTGGAGTTGAGGGGTGGTGCAAGCTGGTGAGTGATTGTTGCAGTCGATTGAGAAGAGCTCAGATATAACAGGGAGTGGTGCTGCAATGAAGCTGAAGTTGGTACAAAGCCAAATGGAAGGCTGTATTGCAGGTGGTTTGGTAATGAATGTTAGGTTGATTTGATATTGCAGGTTTGAAGTTGGCTGTCCCAGGCTTGCCATTAGTTAGCTATGAATCTGTGTGTCGTGTGTGAAGAATGAGAGCATGTTTTGGAAGTTAAGGCTTTGAGTTGAGCTGATTTGCAGTGTAGCCATTATGGCTGGATTGAGTAGAGCATTGCAGGTTGCAGGTCAGTGATGCCGTGTTGAGCTACTGGAGCCGAGGGTTTGATGGCAGCTGCAGATAAGAAGGATGAACTGGAAGGGGTCGGAATGAGTTGGAAGTATTGCTGGCATTGAATTGCAGGTGTGTGTGGTGCTGGGATGGACCTAGTAATGATTTGAGTTGAAGCTGGTGGTGCTGGGGGAACTGCAGTTGGAGGAGGATTGTGAAGGCAAGAATGGGTTAATGTTGGATTGCAGTTGCAGAATTTAGGAGGTGCAGGGCCATCATGGCTGTGCTGAGATGGTGATGCACAATGATTGTGCTACCAGTTCTGTCTAAGTGCAACTAGCCAGGCCAAGTTTACTCAGTCAGTTTGCTGAGTTAGACTCTGACTCAACCGAATCGGCCACGATTCACATAACTCGGTCCTGACCGAGTTGACCCGATCCAAGCCAGAGCCGACCGGTCCTGACCCGTTGACCCGGTGGCCGGTTTGACTTTGCCGGCCACCTGAGATATATTTTCCGGCGACGATTCCGGCCGGATTCCGGCCACAATCCCAGTTTTTCCGGCGAGCGTTTTGGGACAAAATTTCTACACGGGTTTCTCTCCATGGTGGGCCGGGTGAATTTCCAACTAATGGACTTTGAAGACAAAACCTAGTTTTGGAAGGAGTGGAGCTATATAAAGAGAAGACTTTTATTATCTATGGGATATCTTTTTATCTATCACGTTTTATTATTATCTCTTCTACTTTTATTCTAGGGTTGACAACCATGAAGTTTCTTCTCTTTCTTCTTGTGATGAACTCCTTGAATATGAGTAACTAAGTTTTTATTATTGGTTAAAGATGTAGTTGGATTTTGCAACCAAGTTATGATTTTTATGAATTAGTTTTCTCTCAATATTATCGTTTGATTTCTACGGGTTACAATAATTGCATGATTGATGGATTGCAATATGATTGAATGTTTGTTTAGTCGAGTCTAGAGTTGATTGAACTCACATCCATATCTATAGCTATTTTAGGGTTTTCATCGAGCGATAACCTTGAATACGAGTAGCATGATATGATTCTAGGTTGTAGTGATACATCCTCGTAATCATATGTAGAAATTGACCTTTGTTCGAATTGTTTGCGCAATGTATTTCAATTGCATTGATTAGCCTATTTCTGAAACTTAATGCTCCTAGGAATTGAACTTGATTAGCGCAAGGCGTTAGGTTATTCTTTAGGTAGATTTCACATACGCAGCCCTAATGTGTGTGTTGATGACTTTGGAAATTACGGAGTATTCTTGCAATAAGTTATTCCATGGCTTTTGATGATAGCGAGATTAAATACGAATTCTATTCATATATTCATAAACTTGTTTACAATTGAAGATGAAACCTTTACCCAATATTTCACATCCTTGATTTGCGTACTTTATTTGCTTTTTGTTTATTTTTATTTACACAATCAGAAATTCTTCCGGGTGTTTTATATAGGAAACCATAACAATTTGACAACCTAGACCTCTCTGTGGGATCGATCCTTTCTTGCCCTTGCTATATTTATATTTTGAGTAGTAAGAAAGTGTAATTATATTTGTGTCGCCTACGACAGCGATCACGATGCTCCTTTGCATTTTTAGACCTTTAAAAAAGCTGCTTACATTAAACCCTTAAGAAAATTGATTGACTGCAAATGTCATTTATAGGAACAAAATATTTTGATTATGATGAGCACAAAAATGAATAGAGAGACGATCTTAAGTACAAACTGAACAATCTATTTATCCGTAACCATAACTGCAAGAAAATCATCAGATGTGTGCATGAAAATTCAGCCGTAGCACATTGGTTCTATACTTCTACTTCTCTGTTCCTTCAAAACCCACTTTATGTTGGCCTGAAACAACATTTTCAAAAAAAAAATCTATCTACAATTTTTAATATTTTGATTAAATTAGATCAACAAAATCCAAACCTAATTAAACCGAAAAAGGCCATAAAAATGAACTTGTTATTACCACGTCCATGTACTGCGCATTATTTGATATTTTCGTTTGATAAAATCATAAGTACCACAGGAATAAAGTTAACAAAGATCACCTTACAAAAAGAGAATCATTACCTCATTTATGCCTTCAGATTCAATCTTATTGTTCTAGGCCTGACTATGAGGTTCATTCAAGGAACAAATTATAAATATAGATCAACGGTAAAAGGAACAAAAAAAAAAATTAATGGTTGCTCAATATCATATTTCTGTTTTGGCAAACAAACTCCGGTGCACGAAAGACAAAAGTTCATCACATCAATAGTAGAAACAAAGATTGCATCATAGCAAAAAAAATAAAAAAAATAAATTTAAAACATACCATGAAAAAGAAGTTCATTACTTTATCTATGCACCTGTACAAAATAAAACCTACAGATTCAATTTTATTGTTCAAGTTTGACAATGAGGAGCAACAACTGCAAAACGAAACCAAATAAAATATAGATCAACGAAACTTTAAATTATGAAAGACAAAAGTTCATTACCTCAAAAGTACACCAAATTATTCCATCTAATCAGTCAATCATTCATTGATTGAGAATATAACACCATCATCTGCAAAAAGCCCAAAATTTCCAAAATAAGAATCCAACAAACCCAAAGAACAATAAAACAATATAAGTTGAAAAAACCACAGTGTAAAAGATGAAAGCTTGCCTTTGTCCCGGCGCTTTATATAGAATTCGACCAAGCAGAAATTTCATAAACTTAGTACGATATTTTGGAAATAATATCATTTTATATCTTTAAATTTATACTAAGGATATTTTTTGATTCTTTAAATTTATATCCTTAAATTTAGATGTTTTTGGATATCTCCATATTTACTTGTTAACTTATAAAAAAAAAAGATAACATTTTTACTTGTTGCAATATTTTCACTCTAAAAAAATACAACGATCATCATTACGAATAGAAATTCTTTTATTTTGTTTTTATGGAATGAACAATATTAAGAAGTTTTTTTTATGGAATGAATAATATTAAGAAAAAAGAAATCGATGCTCATTATTTTCTTTTTTGTTCTTCTCCAGAGTTACTTAATACTTTGTTGTAAACATACACGATTTTCTACTAACCATTTTCTATTTCAACTATTGTGCATGATTATCGTTTATTTATTTTTGTGGAAGAAGAAGCACCTCCCGATCCACGGGTACACATCGAAAACTTTATGCATTTTTATTTAAATTTTTGATCACCCCTAATCTCTTTTTGATGTTTTATTAATTATATTCAAAATGCAATAATAAAATTTTAATTATAATTGTCGATTGTAATGGGCGTTAATTTAATTATTAGTTTGGAATTGTAATTAAGATAACTTTATAGTTATGAGAAGCGTAACCGGACATTGGACATTGGATTTTTTTAATACTTTTATAATTGATTTAATTTTTTTGGATTAACCTGTGATGAATGGTTTAATATCTATTATTAATCGTGATTTTATCTAGTTTATTTATTTACATCCGTGAATTTTAATTTTAATATTTAATTAGCATAGTTAGAATATTTTTCTTTTTTGTAATTTTAGGAGATTTTATTAGATTGTGTTGCTTTAGGCAATATTTTTTTCTTAAATGTGATTGGTTTAAAATATATATTAAAATCGTTTTTTTTTTTTTGTAATGTTGAAGTTGTATGTATTTATTTTGTTACTTTTTCAAGATTAAAAAAGATTTAGTAATTTTAGGAAATTATTTTTTTGCATGTGATTGGCCAAATAACATTTCGTGGGCTCAAAAGATTTTCTAGAAATTCTATTGGCTGAAATTTAGAATGATGGGGTCAGAATCAACCAGAACCTCTGATTAACCACGTCGCTCGAAAAACTCTGTTTTTATATAAAGAATTAGATAGATAGATGTCCTACAGATATTAGAGCTGTTAAATAGTAAAATATATCCACTGAATTTACCCGACTCCTACACTCAGCTTATGGCGTAGTCTACTATTGTACTGTGCTTCTGATTGTGCACTCGCTAGATTTTATTGAAATAGCGAAAGAAGGTACTAGAAAGGAAGCGCCAAAGAGCAACAACGGAGGGCACAAGAGCTTAAAGCTACAACAAAGAAAAAAATTCTAAAGAATACAAGCCACAAACACGACCTTAAAGCATTTTCTTGGCAGGCGTACTTTTTCCAAGCCCGAACTTCTCATTACTAGGACCCAAATCCTTAACTGGAGTAGAATCATGATACATATATACAAGAGTAGATATCAGTAATGATTAAGAATCGGAAACCCAAATTTGTTATTTCTGTTGAGATGTAGAGATTACTTGAAACTGCCAACCATAAAGAGATATAATATACATGTACGAAGAAGGGATATTTTCTGATATTTTCCTAAGTTAAGGACGCGACTCTTATCGGTTATGAACATTGAGGAACCGAATTAACGGTTCCTGCTTCGGGTTAACAATTTGGGGATTACGTCTAAATGTATATGTAAGTACACTTATTTATCTCCATCGCCACGTGTACTAGCAGAGCCCACGTGGAGGCCATGTCATAAAGAGGGATGACACGTAGGGGCATCCATGGCGTCTAGACAACGTGCCATCTGTCAAGACCAACGGTTGAAGATGAGGGAGCATCCAAGGTAGATAATCCCACGCAACACCAATGAGTTACTCTACCCCATCACAAGGTAAGATGTAATCAACGGTTGGGGATAGTCCAACTGACACAGGCGTGACAAGGGAGGACTGACACCGCCTGACACGGACTGGATAGCCCCAACCACTCGCATTTAATGTTGCTCAGAGGGCACGTGTCAGACGACCCACGAAGAAAGCGAGGATAGGTCAGCGTAACGAGCGTGGGTATTATAGAAGCCGCGGGTGACAGGGAAGTCCGCGGACCATGCACAGAGCACAAGAAGATAAGGTCTCAACGGCTCGTTGTCAGTGGACCCACTTGATTTAGTTATATATATGAACATCCCTTCCACAGAAAAGGGGGTCGAGAGTAGAACTAAGGAATATGAGAGAGAGTAGTGAGAAGTAAGTATGTGTTTATGGAGAATCTCTCCATAAACCACGTAAATCATCGCCTCCTTTACTTTTGTAACCGTTTACTTTATAATGAATATCTCCGGATCCGTAGACGTAGGCCTTAGTGCTGAACCACGTAAATCATCGTCTCCTTTACCTTTAGCACTTGTATAGTTTCATTTATGTGTTTATGTCTCAGATCTATCACTTTGGGGATGATGACGAGATCATGACAAACTCGCGGGGTTTGGAATCCATGAATCATCATCTACCTAGGCATATTATACTTTACTCGCACTTTAATGCATGTATTCAATTCATGTTAATATTGTTTGTGATCACGCGGACTATACTTGATTTCCGTGTTCACAATTTGGCGCTAGAAACAGGGAGCATCCAAGGTAGATAATCCCACGCAACACCAATGAGTTACTCTACCCCATCACAAGGTAAGATGTAATCAACGGTTGGGGATAGTCCAACTGACACAGGCGTGACAAGGGAGGACTCGACACCGCCCGGCACGGGATGGATAGCCCCAACCACTCGCATTTAATGTTGCTCGGAGGGCACGTGTCGGACGACCCACGAAGAAAGCGAGGATAGGTCGGCGTAACGAGCGTGGGTATTATAGAAGCCGCAGAGTGACGGGGAGTCCATGGACCATGCACGAGCACAAGAAGATAAGGTCTCAACGGCTCGTTGTCAGTGGACCCACTTGATTTAGCTATATATATGAACATCCCTTCCACAGAAAAGTGGGTCGAGAGTAGAACTAAGGAATATGAGAGAGAGTAGTGAGAAGTAAGTATGTGTTTATGGAGAATCTCTCCATAAACCACGTAAATCATCGCCTCCTTTACTTTTGTAACCTTTACTTTATAGTGAATATCTCTAGGATCCGTGGACGTAGGCCTTAGTCTTTGAACCACGTAAATCATCGTCTCCTTTACCTTTAGCACTTGTATAGTTTCATTTATGTGTTTATGTCTCAGATCTATCACTTTGGGGATGATGACGAGATCATGACAAACTCGCGGGGTTTGGAATCCAAGAATCATCATCTACCTAGGCATACACTACACCAAATTCTGGGATTAGAAACAGAACCAGGCCGTTACAAAAACGGGTTGTAACGGCCCTCGCCTGTTGCAAAAGTGGGTGTTACATTTTTTTGTAACGGCTTTGTGGCCGTTATGAATTATTTTTGTAACGGCCCTCGTAGCGACTTGAGCCGTTACAAATTTGCCACGTGGTAACGGCTCGGGGCCGTTACTGAATTTTTTTGCAACAGTAAATTGTTGTAATATATGAGGGCACTGATTTGCCACGTGGTAACAAACTCGGGGCCGTTATGAATTTTTTTGCAACAGGTATGTTGTAACAGCTCGAGGCCGTTACGAACTTTTTTTGTAATGACAAAAAAAATTCTAGCTTAGGTCAACCTTGACTGGTCAAAATTGGTCTGATCTTGACCAATTTTGACACAGTCAAGGCGACCGGCGATTCATTTTCTGGAAAATAGCTTTAATTCCAAAAAACTACCTGGATACACCTTTCATTTCATCCTCCACAATCAACAATATTTTCTTCAATCAAATTCATCTCACATTCAATCAATTCTTATCACATTCAAATAGCTAGGGGGATACTAAGTATCAGTTCATAGAAATTCTTCTAAGTATCAAAATTTTTCTAAGTATCAAAATTCTTCTAAGTATCAAAATTTTTGTTAAGTATGAAATACTAGGGGGATACTAAGTAATTCTAACAGTCCCCAGGAATGAGCAAATCAAAACTCCGAACAAATACTTACAAGATGAGCAATAACTTCGCAATCACTTCCTGGTTACGAATTTATGATTCTTCAACTTTGCCCTCAATTCTTCATGGTTATAAATCTCCCCGTTAACCTAGATAACAGAACTATGTAAGTGTTTCGCAAAGTCGAATCAACACTCAAAATAACTTAACAACAATATCAATTTCAAATAAGTCTCAGGTCATTCAAATTGCAGAATAGAGTAATAATCAAAAATGGATATGATAAGTTTCGAAGATATAGATAGATATATACCGTGACGACGATAGATTTGTCTTCATTGTAAAGAGGTTGATCACCGGAAAGCAGGATCTACAATAGCCAAACGTTGATGAGCAAGATAACAATCTTGATGACAATGTAATCCACTCCAATCTGGACCTCTATGTCTTAACCTACACATACATTTCCCAAAAATCACACCACGAAATTAATTTCAAAATCCATGAAGAAGTTTAATGGATGAAATCTCCATGAAAAATGAAATTGAAGAAGAATGAGATTCACCTTCGAGAGAGTTCGATGATTACGGAACGTTTAGCTGAGAGTTATCAACACAACCGAGGACGTTGATTCTTCCCACCAGTAAGCAATACCTCGCAAGTATAAACCGAGTGTCAAAGCCACAAATTTAAACTTAATAGTTTAAGTATAATAACCAAGTGAAGTACTTACCGAGGATTGATATTTCCCAGATCGGTTACTCTTTGCTTCAACGACCTTGTGTGAAGTCCCTGTGCATTTACATATAACATAACAAACACCACCTACATATATATCAAAAAAAAATGATGAACTGAAAGAAAATATCCATTCATAAGCCGGTTTGTGTTCACATATATAGAAAAAAGTTACATTGGACCAAAAAAAGTTGCTTCAAGTAAAGCTCTTTTTATGCACAGCTGCATAAGAGTATGCGCATCAGTTAGCATACGTACAAAAGTGTGAACTGCCAAAAAAATCAAAAAAAAGATCCTAGGAGTATGCGCATCAGTCAGCATACGTACAAAAGTTTGAACTGCGCAAGTATAACAAAAAGATCTGTATAAGTCAAGGCAGATATTAGGCGATGCTCAAAAAGGCTGAGATTGATTAGCTCAAAAAGAAAGGGACTCTGTGTCTTTGCTTGAGAGGCACATCTTTGGATGAAGCACATATCCTCCGATTCCGACATCTCTGAAGGTGGCTGCATACTTGTTAGCTTTCGCAGTGATTGCATCTGGCATGAGAATATCATCGATACATACCTTGGCAAGATGTATAGGTATAAGATCTCCGTGAAACTGATCTGCTAAAGCACCAGTACAGAGCTCACCAGTTGCAACTACTTCATTCTCGAAGTTCAACAACGAATAAAGCGGTCCACCACGTGCTCTTGATGAAGCTGGTGATGCAGGAATTCCAAGCGAGTGAACTTGTCGCAGTTGGTGATACATATTCCCAACGGGTGAACTTGTTGCAGCATGTGAACTGTTTGAGGTGAAGCGAAAACATTGCATGGAGTATGCGAGGCTACAACTCTTGAGGTCTTTGGGAACGTTTGAGCCAACCGATCACTGGAATTGCAGATTTGATTTCTTCCACTACACCACACAACTTCACAAAGCCATCAATCGAGAACACGAGACCTTGCCACCTATTTCTTCCACCATCCCACCAAGACCCCCTCCTTCGCTTTCGGTTCATTTACCTTGTGACGCTTGGAGCAGAAAGATTGATTTGCGTACGAGATATAGGACCAACGAGAACGAACCCGTCCTCTAGAATCTGCCCCAAAAGCTTTAGTCATTGCACTAGGTTCTTCTCTTTGGAAGACCTCGCATCCTGTTTTTCTTTGATCTCATCTTGGGCCTTCTTGAGCTTCTCCTGTAGTGTCGAGCATAACAACCAAGTAAATTCTAATATCTTAAATATCTAGTACATGTTTTTAAAAGAGTTGAAATAATGAAAAGTAAACCGACTCACAAATAATGGCACCGCGCTAGGTAAAATAGAACTACCTTCTTGTGTATGAGCTTTAACCCACACATCCTCGGGAGTTATCACCTGCATCGAGATTTGCGGCCTCCTAAATTTACAAATACAATGTAAAATCATATAGTTTTCCATAAGGATGTTGAGGCAAATTGTGAATATAATTGAGTTACGACTAAGTTGTGAATATAAAAAAGTTGTAAGTTGCGAATATACGTACCGATTCAGCTCTCACCATAGCATGAGATTTGCGACCACTACAATGTGTGTAGCCATATTGTTGTCTTTTCCTCTTATGCTCGATTCTACTTTGCTTTGCCTTTTCTTCTCTTTCATGTTCGCAAAATTTTATCCAATCCTCTTCTTTGACATTTGGTGGAACATTTAGAATCCTTTCTTCATGAGTAGGGACAGGGTCATAGTAGGCATGGCGTAACTCACTCTTCAATCTCCTCCATGGACCAGAACCGGCCTTCAGAATATTTTCCTTTGATGTCTCAGGTACATCATATTCAGCCGGAAAGATAGAACAAATTAATGCCTTACTTATTTGCAATAACGATAAAAGAAGTTAAATGACGAGTGAAGAAAAATCATGTCTCGAGTAAGTATTGTACCTTCGAGGTTTTCCAAATATCATCCTTATACTTTGCATCAACAACATCCCAGCTTTTATATGAAATAGGCACATGTGTACGAGCCAAGGCGCCTCTTCGGTGACCTAATGTTGTTGCGTTCCTGGAAACTGGTTGTCCATATTCATTGACCTCTACTGCTGCCATACCCCCGTGAAATTCAAACATCAAAATAGGGAAAACTAAACGAGCTAAAAGAGAGCATCCACGTTAACAAAAGAAAGCTACCTAACACCTCAAAAATAAGTGATCAAACAAATAAAACCAAACAATTCACGAAAAAAAAGAGCTAAAAGCGGCGTCATTGTATATATTATTGGGTAAGGTAAAACATATCGCAACTGTTTCAGTTCAAAATGAATCAGTAATGAGCAGCTTTTTCAAATTCTCATTGTCAGTAAGAACTGACTGAAAAGATGTAGGAACTTCAAATTTATCTACTGAAGACGTTAACCCCTGTCGTGAGTGCAACACCACAGACCATCCCTCTTCATAAGATCCTTTGAGTAGAACACTTGAGTAGCTTCGGATGCAAGGATAAACGGCTCATCCACCACTCTATTTATGCTTTTCATTTTCGACAAGTTGACCTTTACAACCTTTGAAACTGCATCAACTTTGCAAGCATTCTTATCTCCAACACTAACCCAATCACAGTAAAAAACAGTTTCTTCAAATTCCAAATAGTTCAAGTTGATTATATCTTTAATGACGCTAGTAATAAGTTATTTCAGACTTCCTCGGCCGACTTCGTCTTGCCTTGTAATAACTTTCATTGACACACCGCTATTCTCGTGATACATTCTTCACCCCCAGATTCTTGTTTACTAAAAGTAAACCCATTTACTTGGTATTTCTTATATGATTGTGCCTTGAAGAGTGGTCCTTGCACGAGTCTCCATAGTGTTGAATCAGTTTCTTTGGCTTTTAATAACTGTTATACTGACATGGCAGCCGGAGTCGGTATCACAACTAAAACCATAACAAGTTGTATTCAAACCACTACTAAAAGCTTTAGGGTAACACAGTACCTCATCGCGCAACCATAGATGAAAACTCTTTGAGGTCTGACCATTAGACGTGTCACCGTTAACATAAGAATCATACTTCCTACAGCCAATACCAATTCAAAGACTATCAGATGATGCAAACATAATAATCAGACAGTAACTCAATGTTAACTAACAAAAACATTCTACTAAAATGCACTAAGTCACCATCATGCTACATCCCTCTAATTTGTAATATTTTCATTTAAACGAGGAGGACTAAACAAAATTCAGACTTGAATAAACATAAAAGAGTTAAGTAAAAGTTACCTTTGCCAGTTATCTATTCCAACATACTTAGATAGGATCCAGTTGCGGCATTGTTCAAATTGTGCTCGATTCAGAGTAATACTCATTCCAGAACTAAGAGGCATCTCATCGGCACCATCATAGTCATCATCCAAAAAAGCCTGCCGAGTATGTTTATGAGTACCACCACCATCATCTGACATGTCCTCCATAAGGTATAAGCTAGCTTCTCAGCAGCGCATACCCTCTTGCAATGCACCCCTCAATGTACCTTTTATTGCGCACCAATCCTTTAAAACCTTTCATTAACCTACAAGAAAAGTTAACAGATCCTCAAGGATGATTAATAGTTCAATAATAGTAATTCTCAACTTAAAAATTAAACAACAAAGGGGTTGTATTTACCTCTCAAAGGGGTACATCCACCTAAATCGACCGGACGCAGATTAAAGCTTCATCGGCGGATGAATCATCGAGTGGATACTAATAACAAAAAAGATGGAGGAAAATACTTTTCCATTACGCACATTGCTTCCACCCAGGACTAGCTTTCGCTTGTAGAAGTTCATCTCTGTTGATAACCTTTGCGCACAAAATGTTGAAAAATATACTAATACGGAGAAGAGAAACTCGCAGATCTTTAGGTAATGAAGTCGCAGTATGAACTAGCAATGGAAACAGAGATTGCATCATTACATGGTAATCGTGTGACTTGAAATTCTTCAGCTCCGGTGGACTAATGCTCACGCATTCTGAAGATTGGAACGAAGCTAGAAGGCACTCTTAAGTTCTTCAAAGACCTTTGTACAAAAAGATACTTTTTCATCTTTAGTTAAGGCAAACGATCCATCTTCCATTGTTGTTTTACGGTTGCACTATCCTCTTTCACCCATAACCGCTTTTTTAATACCCATAGATTCCATATCTTTACGTGCATTTACACCATCTTTTGACTTACTATTACCCATGAGAGTGTTAACAATATGCTCGATTATGTTCTTTTAAACTATGCATAACATCCGTACAATGACGGACTGCGTTCGATCCCCAATTCGGCAAATCATGAAGTATGGACCTTCGAGAAAATAGAGTTGTCGAAATATCTTCATCGACACCTGTTGCAAACTATCCGCTATGCTCCTCTTTTACGTTTCTTTGCTGGTGGTTTACCCTTACCCTGTTTACTTTTCATATCTTTCACAATCTCTTGAACTTGCAATCCTGTTAGTGGCCATGGAGCTTTACCATCTTCTACCCCTCCACTGAAATTTGTTTTGTCAAATCTGTACTTGTGTTGGGATGGCAGCCATCTTCGGTGTCCCATATAACATATCTTCTTACTATACGACAGCCACTCTGAAACTGTTTCTTCACCACAGGTGGGACACGCATAATACCCATGAGTCACACATCCAGCTAGCGTACCCAATGCCGGAAAATCATGAATGGCCCATAACAACCTTGCCTTCAAAAGAAAATCAGAGTTCGTGAAGCTGTCGAATGTCATAACACCATCATTCCATAACTCTTTCAACTCCTCTATCAATGGTCAAGTAAACATCAATATCTTTACCTGGTGCTCTCGGACCTGATATCAACAAACATAACATGGAAAATTCGCGCTTCATACACATCGAAGGAGGAAGGTTGTACGGACACAAATATCACCTAGCCAACAAACAGTAATTCAGACCAAAGCATCCATTTGGATTAAAACCGTCGATTGCTATCCCAAGAGTAACATTCCGTGCTTCCTTAGCAAATTCAGACGACAGAAATTATCCGCACACCTCCAAGTCTGTAGAATCCACTTGGATGACGCATGACATTAACATCTCTCTGTGCTCTAGAATGCCAAAGCATTGCCTCTCGCTATCCATGGTATACTATAAAGTCTTTTCAGCCTTGCAATTATCGGAAAATGCCTTAAAGTCTTTTGCGCAACTTGTGTAAGTTTTCTCTCATCATTAAAAACTCTTACGTACCGAGGTTCTTGACATACGGACACTTCACCAATGAACTATTATCCTTCCAATAAAGTATACAGTCATTTACACAAGCATCATAAGTCACATAATCCATCCCCAAACTCTTTAATAATCTTCTTGATATCTGGATACTTACATGGCGGGTGTTACCTTCGGAAGCAACTCTTTCATCAATTCTAATATTGCAAGAAACACCATTGTCTGAAATTCCATACTGCGAGTTTTTATGTTGTTCATCATTATCGCAGCGTACATTACTGACTTTCCATTAGGACATGAAGGATATAATGGTTCTCTTGCCTTCTCGATGCCGATCTCTTTTTCGACCACACCTGCTGGTTCCAACATTCTCATCCAACCTACTGTAACATTCTCATCAACACCTGCTGTAACATTCTCATCAACACCTACTTCTACATTCTCATCCATCCCTTCCCTAACATTCTCATCCACATCTGTGGTAATATTCTCATTCAAACCTGTTGTAACATCATCATTATCTGTACACATTCGGTTATAATATTATCCTTATGTGTTAATTGTCTTTGCTTGTCTTGAACTTTCCCCATGATAGCGCTTTATGTGTACACCTCATGCATACCATGTTTGAGCAAATGCAATGAGATCTCACTCGGTGCAAGTAAGCCTTTACCATTCATACAACGACGACAAGGGCATGAAAATAAATGACTCCCACCACCATTATTCTTGGCAAACTCTATGAATGACTTCACACCTTGTCTGAATTCTAAAGACTTACGAGGACACTTCAACCATTTCTTGATCACTTCAGATGACATATTACCCTTCAAAATTGATATTTAAAAGAATCAAATAAAATCACTTAGTCCTAGTGGTAGGGTTGCCGAAGCCCATGAGGTTAGCGACAGAAACATCCCCTCAAAGAAGAGAGAATGAGCTACAAGTAGCTTTTGCGAATAACCACTAGGATCAAGTATCATCATGCTCACGAGTACATAAAACCGGACTCGTTTATACACAACTTAACATACAAAATAAAATAACTTAGTCCTAGTGGTGCGGGGTTGCCGAAGCCACCAAGTTAGCTGACGAAACATCCCCTCAAAGAAGAGAGAATGAGCTACAAGTAGCTTTTGCGAATAACCACTAGAACTGTTATCATCATGCTCACAGAGTACACAAAACCAGACTCGTTTATACACAAATTAACATACAAAATAAAATAACTTAGTCCTAGTGGTGCGGGGTTGCGAAGCCACCTGCTAGTTAGCGACAGAAACATCCCCTCAAAGAAGAGAGAATGAGCTACAAGTAGCTTTTGCGAATAACCACTAGAACTGTTATCATCATGCTCACAGAGTACATAAAACCAGACTCGTTTATACACAACTTAACATACAAAATAAAATAACTTAGTCCTAGTGGTACAGGGTTGTTGCCGAAGCCACAAGTTAGCGACAGAAACATCCCCTCAAAGAAGAGTGAATGAGCTACAAGTAGCTTTTGCGAATAACCACTAGGACTGTTATCATCATGCTCACAGAGTACATAAAACCAGACTCGTTTATACACAACTTAACATACAAAATAAAATAACTTAGTCCTAGTGGTACTAGCGACAGAAACATCCCCTCAAAGAAGAGAGAATGAGCTACAAGTAGCTTTTGTAAATCACCACTAGGACAGTTATCATCATGCTCACAGATTACATAAAACCAGACTCGTTTATACACAACTTAACATACAAAATAAAATAACTTAGTCCTAGTGGTGCAGGGTTGCCGAAGCCATGCAAGTTAGCGACATAAACATCCCCTCAAAGAAGAGAGAATGAGCTACAAGTAGCTTTTGTAAATCACCACTAGGACAGTTATCATCATGCTCACTTAGAATCAGTCAATATAAAAACAAAACTTCATAACTTTAGTTCATTTAAACTTAAAAAAACTACCTTAAAATGAAACTAAAGTTCAAATCATGATGAGCATATTTATAGAACATACAAACTGGAATTTAGGTTACTACCTTAACAGATTCCGTAGCCGGTGCTTCTTTTACGTTTGTCTCTTGCCAAAAGGATCCTCTCCCTGGCTCTGCAAAGACCAAGATATAGAACAACATTAGCCAAACTTTTAAAATGCATCGACTTTGAATCATATGTCACAACAACACACACTAATCAACTACGCTCGCCATACCCACACACGCTGTTGTTACACGGCTAGCTAGGTCCAAGTTTATCTAGCTCTCATCAAACCTTCCAAGATTATATAAGACTTTATCGGGTAGCACTCTGCCTACTCAACTTAGTATGCTTCTAAGGCAAAAAAACTACACCATGTCCGACGACAAGAATGCATCTTTACACAAGACTAGTGGATCAAAAACTAGAACCCCGACAAGTGAAGCTAATGATGTCAATCGGCACAAAACTTATAAATTAGAACTTATTGAAATTAGATTACAAACTAGAAATTAGGTTACAAAGTAAAAAAAAATAGAAAATTTCAGAATTAACATAAAACCTAAAATCGGTTCAATGTTTGAAACTTATACCTTCTAAGTCTTCAAAATTCTTCAATCTTCAACTCTTCAAAATTCTTCAAACCCTAACATTAGAATTAGAAAAAAAAAAAAATTAGATTTATATGAAGAAGATTAACAAAACATAACTCTAACGATTAACACTTACGAGATCGATGAAAAGCTGGAAGATAAAGATGAATCAAGCCCTAAAAGAGATCGATTAAAAAAAAAGATGAAACCCTAAAAATCGAAAAACTTCTAACGATTAAGACTTACATAGATCGATGATTGAAAGGTGTTGAAAAGATTAAAGAGTTTTCTATGATGTTTCTTGGCTAAAACAATCTCGTGATGAAACAAGATGAACCCTAGAAAAATCGCACGAGAGGAGGAAGAGAAAGCGGTGCGAGAAGAAAAAATGAAAAATGAAAATCAAACTCGATTTACTGCTTGGCTTATCCATAGAATTCACGCATGTGAATGGCACACTCGTGGGAGTAAATATCCTCTCGTATAACTAATCGTGGGTGGAAATATAATGCTAGGCGTGTGAGTGGCACACGCACATACACAAGGTGTGACGACACAAGTGTGACCAAGCGTGCGAGTGGCACGCCTATAAAAAAAATTCAGAAACGGCTTAGATGCTGTTACGAATTTTTAAAAATTTAATGTAACTTAAGCCTGTTACTAATTTTTTGTAACGGCCTTTTGTAACGGGAAATTTGTAACGGCTCATAAGCCGTTACGAATGCCTGTTACGATTCCAGGAATTTGGTGTAGTGATATTATACTTTACTCGCACTTTAATGCATGTATTCAATTCATGTTAAGATTGTTTGTGATCACGCGGACTATACTTGATTTCCGTGTTCACAATTTGGCGCTAGAAATAGGGAGCATCCAAGGTAGATAATCCCACGCAACACCAATGAGTTACTCTACCCCATCACAAGGTAAGATGTAATCAACGGTTGGGGATAGTCCAACCCGACACGAGACGTGACAAGGGAGGGCCCGACACCGCCTGGCACGGGTGGATAGCCCCAACCACTCGCATTTAATGTTGCTCAGAGGGCACGTGTCAGACGACCCACGAAGAAAGCGAGGAAAGGTCAGCGTAACGAGCGTGGGTATTATAGAAGCCGCGGAGTGACAGGGAAGTCCGCGGACCATGCACAGAGCACAAGAAGATAAGGTCTCAACAGCTCGTTGTCAGTGGACCCACTTGATTTAGCTATATATATGAACATCCCTTCCACAGAAAAGTGGGTCGAGAGTAGAACTAAGGAATATGAGAGAGAGTAGTGAGAAGTAAGTATGTGTTTATGGAGAATCTCTCCATAAACCACGTAAATCATCGCCTCCTTTACTTTTGTAACCGTTTACTTTATAGTGAATATCTCCGGATCCGTGGACGTAGGCCTTAGTGCTGAACCACGTAAATCATCGTCTCCTTTACCTTTAGCACTTGTATAGTTTCATTTATGTGTTTATGTCTCAGATCTATCACTTTGGGGATGATGACGAGATCATGACAAACTCGCGGGGTTTGGAATCCATGAATCATCATCTACCTAGGCATATTATACTTTACTCGCACTTTAATGCATGTATTCAATTCATGTTAAGATTGTTTGTGATCACGCGGACTATACTTGATTTCCGTGTTAACAATTTGGCGCTAGAAACAGGTACCTTGTCCCGGTAAAAAGATTTATCTTTCCCTGTGACTTTATGGTAACTCAAAAATTTTGTTTAGAACGTAGGCAGATCTCTGTTTAAACTCACTTTTCGCATGTATCCGTATTCTTTGTGCTATCTAACAGCTGATCTGGGCCTTTTACGAACTTTTAACTAGCAGATCTGAGTTTGGGGCTATCTTTTCGCATATATTTACGTCTATTGTATTTTCTACCAACAAATCTGGGCATTGCGTAACCTTTAAACCAACAGATCTGGGTTTTAACTGATATTTCGAACATAATTTCCACCAAGAGATTTAGACTTTTTGCAAACAACAACCCATGGACCTTATCTCGGTTAAATCCGCATCCGTCTATGTTTTTCGTATTGTTCGCCAAACTAACGACTGAGTACACTCATTACCACTAGAAATCGAGCTTATGAAATCAAGTTTGAACTAACAAATTAACCCGTGGATTTTTGTCTCGGTTTACCTCCATGTTCTCTGCGCGAGAATATTGCAATGGAAAGGAACAAAGATGCTCGGAAAGACAAAGGTACCTTCAAAAGAGGCACATAGGACTACGCCGGTAGTAACAAGGAGCAAACAAAAGGGCGCGGGACTCACAAAGGGACAAGACGAGAATGGAGCGGAAAACACATTCCTTTCGGATGCGGGCATCATTGCAATGGAAGCAAGGAAGGCGCGGCGGCAAAGGCTGCTACACCTACCGAAGGAACTTCTCAAGTGGTCGCCTCCAAAGTGACAGCTACAACCGAGGCCTACGGAACCTCGAGAAATAGTGGCGAATCGGTAATCCGAGAACCCCACTATGGGATGCCGCGAGACTAACGAGCAAAACGAACAAGCGCACGCGAGGATCCTACGAAATGATAGAGCCGGGTAGACGGATAGCGGTGGAAATCAACACCGCGGCCCTCGAGGGACAAGCTCGGAGTTCGAGATAGGAACAAATCAAGCATCAAACCGATCTGCGCATTTTGGCGCAATTAGAAGAACTAAAACGGAATCGCGGACATACGCGGGGCGCGGTGGCCTTACTAGCCCAAGAGAACCAGCAATTAAGAGAAGATCCTCCAAAGCGCGGAGCTAGAGAATCGACGGGACGAGGCTAACTCGGCGGTACGAGAATAGAGAGGCCGGAGGATGATCCTCGAGAACACACCTGCGATAGTCAACCAAAGAGGAATACCCCAAAGAGGTGCGCGGAATAATAGAAGGCCCGGCCGGACTATCACCGGACACGTCGGACTACTATGATGAGGAGGAGGCCACGGCGTCACAACCTACAAGGAAGGCACGGCCTTCCATTCAAGAAAGAACACCTTGTTTGGCAATGGAGAGTCTCCGCGCGAGAGATGTTAGCGAGATCAATCAAATCAAAACCCGACGCGGAGGTGGAAGACTAGAACAGGTTATGAAGGAAGCCAACACCACCCCACTCGCAACAGATTGGCCACCGCTATCATACCGCGAAGTGCCCAGTCCCATCCTTTGAGTGTTACGACGGATCCACGATCCATTGCTCACCTACGATATTACAACGGGGTAATGGCCGAGATGGGACCACGACGAAGCTATACTTTGCGAGATACTTCCCTTCAAGCACGAAAGGATCCGCGCTATCTTGGTTTGATAACCTCAAGCACGGATGCATCAATTCGTATGATCAACTCACGGAAAAATTCTTGGCCACCTACATGTACAACAAGGTTGTAAACACGAGGATGGACAAGCTCTTCTCACTTGCAATCAAATACAAGGAGTCCATTCGAGAATACACGGATAGGTGGCACAAGATATGTCAAGCCATAGGACATGTGGATCCCGTGGTGAGTATTAATTGTTATAAATGGGGACTTGACAGGATGAGCCCATTGTTTGTTGAAATCCACGGTACCTCTCCAACCACAGAGGGATATTTGAGGATAATCATCGAAAAACATGCGAGGTTGGAAGAAATTCAAAGAGAGAACCCGAGAGCACGAGGCTCAACGACCCCCACGGACCAACTCCAGCGGAACTAGCGAACAGATCAAGCGAACACCAAAAGGATCGGAAAGATGACCACAAAAGGGTGGAAGAAAATTTGAAGACCGAGTCTACACAAATCTCAATGCCCGGCTACTCACGCATTTTAAAGGAGATCAAGGATCGTGAAGACTTAGGCGGCCTTGGTCTAAGGGAAACAACCACCGGCCTCGGCGAGAATCCAAAGAGTATTGCGATTTCCACTTTGCTTCTACGGGCACCCAAGCGAGAAGTGCAAAAATCTTAAGATAGCGATACAAAAGGCTGATTGATGCGGGGGATCTCAAAAAGTATATAGAAAAGGCTGGAACGGAGGACGGAACCAAACGCGACAAACGAGTCCAATTGCCGGAGGGTAACCGGTACACTGAAACACTATCTCCTTCTCGGAAAACAAAGAACCAACCCTAACCGCACGAGATAGGGAAAAGGCGAGGAAAGCAATTTGAAGACTATTGTGAGCTCTACAACTTAGACGGAATAGAAGTGGAAGAGCACGAAGAATGGATGAACGCACCCCTAACCTTCGAGGCCGAGGACATTGAGGATGACATGGAAGATCACAACGACCCTTTGATCCTCACTCTGCCAATCGCGGGATGCAACATAAAGAAAATACTCATTGATGGAGGGAGCTCCGTAAACGTCTGTTTCATGATACCTTCAAGCGTATGGAGCTTAATGACGAGCAACTCTTGACATCGCACTACACCATCTACGGGTTCAATGGCACGGCTACGAAGCCTATCGGGGATATTATTTTGCAAGTAGACGCAGGTCCCATGAAAGTTAACGCCCGCTTCGGTGTGGTGAACACGCCTTCACCCTACAATGTCATTATTGGACGAAAATGGGTCCACAAACTTAAAGGAGTCGCATCCACCTACCATCAATACCTTAGGTTTCCTACTCCTTTAGGGTAATGGAAATCAAGGGTGATCAAGTTTCCGCAAAGGAATGCCGGGCAATGCAAATACGGCTCAACAATGAAGAAGATGAGAAAAGAAGAACCCGCGGGGCCGGAACAAAGCAATATCCAAGGACAAAGCCATCGACGAATACTTGGAAGAGATCTCGGGAAAAAACTTGTCTAAGGGGAACTCCGTAGGGAACACGGAGGCATCAACATCAAATGCTAACCATGGCGCTCTCGCAAACAAAGAATCCGAGCCTACCAAATAGCAATTAAAGAAAGTCCCCACCTTGGGGAGGCAGAAGCCCACGTTTACATCCTTGGAGCGGTGAAGGAAGTTAGCATAGGGACGGAGCGGGAACCCAAGAAAGATCAAGATAGGAACTCTAATGGGCGGAGAACGCGAAGCCTCACTAATAAAACTACTAAAGGAATACGCGGACATCTTCGCATGGAAACTATCTGATATGCCTGGAATAGACCCGAAGACGGTACAACATGAGCTGCGCATTAAACCCAGCACACCCCATGTACGACAAAAGATACGAAAGGTGGCTACGAGTATCACAAAGCGGTAGAAATGCAGGCTGAAAAGGCTGTTGGAGGCCGGTTTTATAAAAGAAGTCAAATATCCTACTTGGATCTCTAACATGGTAATAGTACCAAAGAAGAATGGAGGGGTCGAGAATCTGCATCGACTTCACCAACTTGAACAAAGCATGCCCCAAGGATAGTTATCCGTTACCCGGCGTTGATCGGCTAGTCGACGCGATGAAGGATACGAAGAGTTATCATTCATGGACGGATACTGCAGGTATAACCAACTATTTTTAGCGAGAAGAAGATCGGCAACATACAACATTTTACACACCCCACGGTCTCTATTGCTATATAAGGATGCCTTTCGGACTCACGGAATGCGGGAGCAACGTACCAAAGGATGGTCGATGCTATTTTCAAGCCATGGATTGGCGGGACCCTAGAGGTCTATGTTGACGATATGCTCGTAAAGAAGCGGATTGAGGAAGAACCACCACCGGGACACGAGGGACATCTTGAAGCTATGAGAGAACTCAATATGAAGGTAAACCCGGAAAAATGCACGTTCGGAGTAACATCGGAAAATTCCTTGGGTACACAGTGACAAAAGGGGCATTGAAGTAGATCCGCAAAAATCCGAGCCATAGTAGACATGCCATCCCCAAAGAACCTAAAAAAGTACAAAAGCTCAATGGATCCCTAGCAGCCACAGGAAGGTTCATCTCAAGATCCTCGGATAGGTGCAAACTCTTTTTTAACATGCGAAAAAGGGGACGAAATTTGAGTGGACGGCGAGAATGAGAAGAAGCTTTCCTAGGCGTCAAAACGGTACCTAGCGAGAGATCCTATCCTTGAAAACCGGACCACGACGAAGTTTTGGCACTATACATTGCACAACGAGACGATGTAGTAGCGCGGTACTTGTCGGGACCCACACAAGGAGGAGCAGCCGATCTATTATGTCGGCAAGACTATGAATTCCATGAAAAGAAACTACACAAGAATCGAACAACTCATCTTAGCCATCGTATGGTCTACATTAAAGCGAGGACGTACTTCTTAACGCATGACATACGTATCCCATGCCGAGCGCCCTTAGAAGCCATCCTCAAAGGGGCGGGAAAGGTAGGACGCATAGCGAAATGGAGCACATACCTCGACCAATTCAATATCCACTATGAGCTTCAACACTCTCACAAATCGTAAGTGTTAGCGGACTTTCTAGCAGACCTACCTTTGGACAACGAAGAAGAGGTGCGCATACAAGGATGGAGGGCGCGGGTGCCCACGAAATAGAAAAACAAAAGGAGCCAAATAACATTCTTGAACCAATGAACCCACGACAATGGGAGGTCTTTGTCGACGGCTCCAAAAATAGAGAGGGCGCGGGGATAGGCATCGTCATCACCACGCCCACGGGGATAGGATCGTGCATGCATTGATTGGAATTTGAAGGCCATACAAATAACATCGTAGAGTACGAAGGAGTGGTCCATGCCCTCAGCTTGATAATTGAATTAGGGATACAAGAAGTACGGTTGACAAGTGACTCACAACTAATCATACGGCAAATAGGATACGAATACAATGTGTATGACGAGACAACGATGGCATACATGGCTCTGGTACAAACGTTGGTTTCCCAAATACCAAAAATCAAATTTCGACATCTGCGTAGGAAGGAGCTCAGACACGCAGATGCCCTGGCATATATATCAGCCATGCTTAAAAATAAGGATGTCAAAGCAATCAAGATAACAAGAGTGTACGAACCATCCATCAAGCCCCAAGAAACATGTGCGGCTAACCAACGCAAGTCTAAGGAGGAAGATATCTCTGATGATGATGTCGGAGAGCACATATTCGACGACTTCTAGAACGATGACATCACGCGACAAGCTGATGAGGACGACGATTACAGTCAGGAAGCAGATTGGAGAACCGAAATCCACTCTTTCCTAAAAGAGAGGAAACTCCCCCGGGATACCAAACAAGCTAGTAAAGTACAATCCAGAGCAGGGATGTACGAGCTAAGAGACGAAACCTTATACGGAAAAATCATTCCTCGGGCCACTTCGTTTGCTGTCTCGATCGAGAGGGACATATCATCTTGAAAGACATCCATAGAGGAGACGCGTGGAATCACGGTGGAATGAGGTCCCTTGCGGATAAGGCGAAGACGCGGGGCTACTCTTGGCCAACCATGATCCGAGACGCGGCTAGAATGGCGCAAAGGTGCGAAGAATGTCAAAGATTTGGCAAACGAATCCACGCCCGACCACAAAATTGAACTACGTGGACTTCCGTGGCCCTTTGGGAAATGAGGGATCGACATAGTAGGCCCACTCGTATCGGGGACGGGGAAAAGAAGATTCCTAATAGTGGCAACGGATTACTTGACAAGTGGGTAGAAGCAAAGGCAGCGGCAAGAATTCGGGATTGACGTCTTTACTTTTATTTTTCAAAATATCATCTGCGGGTTTGGCATCCCCACGAGAGATAGTTTCCGACAACGATAACTTGACTACAAGGAAAGAATATTGACTTGCTTGTTCGACACCTTCAAAATTCGAAAAAACAAATCCACCCCCATATACCCACAAAGAAATGGACAAGCGAAGCCACAAACAAAACTTTGGCACTTATCCTTAAAAAACAACTAGGCAGTACAAGGGGCGGTGGTGTGAGCGATTACATAACGTTCTATGGGCATATAGGGCGACTCGAAGATCGGCTACGGGAGAGTCCCGTTTTTACTCACGTACGGAGCGAAACGTAATCCCTACGGAAATTCTACTTCCAACAACAAAGACGAAGCATGGGAAAAGAACCTCACCACGGACATGATGTTGGAAAAGCTTGACGACCTCGAAGAAAGGAGAAAGCGGCACTTTGCAAAGAATGGAAAACTACCAACGCAGGCTAGCCGAGAGAATATAACAAAAAAGTGAAACTTAGGAATTTTGTAGAAGGGCGGTATGTGTTGAGGACCATTCCCAATACCAGCGAGAAAAGAAGTGGGGAAAATTAGCACCAACTTGGGGAGGACCCTACGTAATACACGACATCGCGAGGAAATGGCTCTTACTATCTGCACTTGATCGAAAGGGAAATCCTCATGCATCCGTGGAATGCCAAATATCTCAAGCCATACTACCCATAACCAACCACTGCGTATGCATTTCGAAGAAGAAGAAAACGGACTTGCAAGTCCACATGTTTCTATCTCGACAAAGGAGTCACGCACCTTAACTTTTCAATCAATCCAAGCTTTCATTTTCAAGTATCATATTCTATTCATTACCCATGCGCATTTCAATTTATTCAAAACCCACAACCTATACCATATGAGACACATGTATATACTACTTACACAATGTACATTGAAAACCATATCACATCTTAATAAAATATCGATACTATCGTTACCCCGTGGATGTAGGCCTTAAAGGCTGAACCACGTAAATCGTTGTGCGATTACTATTATTAAGAATTGACATTATACTTAGTGAGAGGATGTCCCGCACAAAGCGTGGATCATACCCACTGCAATATACTTAGGGCAATATCCCATACAAAGCACACGCATGCAATATATCGGAGCATACACATGCAATCTATTGGAACTCCCCCGTAAGCGTCTATAAGTGTATGACCAGGGGGCGACTTCCCACATAACGAGATACCCGAGCAATATTACAAGCCGCGAACTCAATGGAATATATCCTTGAACGTCGGCCAGACCCCCACCGTTCGGAAATCCTGCGCCAGAATTAGGCCGGACGGGGTGCAAGGTCACAAGATAATTCGGGGATATCAACCTACGGAGTTGCGCAAACAATACACTTTCTCAAATTCAAAGATCAACATCCTTGGATAGTAAACACTACGGAATTACTCATTACGTTAACTTAATTTGTAAAGCCGATAGATGCAAATTCAACAAAATACAAATTGATTTAAACACCAAAGTTTGATCTAGTACATGGCGATTGATTACAAGCCTAGCAAGAAGAGTAGCAAAAACGCCAAAAAGGATAAGCAAGCGAGATCAATCCCTAGCATACTAGATATGATCTATTGGGAAGGAGCGTTATCCGGGGTTTGTCCTTGGCGAGGAAGGAACACTACCACCCGAGGAGGGCCCGGGAGAAGAGCCTGAAGGGAGCGCGGGTACGGGACGCCGTATAATTCTTGTTTAACCCATGGTTTTCACGAGATCAACTCAATCTCACCAAGAGTTCTATTAATCTCTTACGCCAAGCCCCTTACGAGCCACGAAGCCTATGGCTACACTCTTCATCTCGGCTTTGACTTAGGGAAGTGGAAAGAAGGTCCACCTTTTGATTGGCATGCTTCGAGCGTTTCCTCCGAGACAAGGCCAGACCACGATGGTAATTGACTTGGCCCTCAATTGAACTACCTTAGCCGAGCTTCGGCAAATTTGTCATCCGCACTCGAAGGCTGTCCCTGGAGCTCTGCGGATAATAGAAAAAAGAACAGTTATAACAAATACAATACAAAGCACACTCGATGACAAAAACGTATACCTTCGCAATGATCAACCGCGGAATCCCTTGCTTCTGCGGCATAATCATATTCATTTGACAACCTATCATAATCTACTGCGAGAAGATTATGAGCATCTTGACTTCGCGCTTAGGTCATCTCGAAGCATCGAGTCCGAATGACGATATCGATTAACCTCATCATTCTTCGATTCCAACCCCTTGTTAAGACGATACATAGTCACCTCTAAGTTTTTCTCACGCTCAACCTGACGGGCCACATCTGCTCGAGACGCGGTTAAAGCACTACTGAGAGCACCAGATTCTGCCCTAGCATCGTCTCTTTCCTTAGCAAGACGCTGCATATAAGCCCGCACATCCGAGGGATGAGAAGACCGCGCTCGCCGCGACTCGTCTTCCATAACATTAAGCTTAATTTCTAAAGAGGAAATCTGACCGCGGGCTTTCTCAAGATTATCCGCGTCCATAAAAGAGCCCCGTTGAACAAATGACGGTCATGGTTGTTTCGATTTTGCGAGATCTACCAAGCAAAGCTTTTTCTTACGCCATTCTTGGCCATAGCGTTATGAACATCCGCACGGGCATTCCATTTCGTTGATTCACTCTTAAGTTTTTCAACTAACTCGGCAATGCGACCTTTTGTGAGTTCTCTCATTCCGAAGCCACAACAACTCGGGGACTCCACCCACTCAAGACGATCGGCGGGAGGAGGAAGAAGGAGAAAACTCGAAACATATAAGGAGCGAGGTAACTATCAAAGAAGATGAGGCCTTGAGACTGAAATAGACGAAGAGTTCTTCTCGGCAACCGCTAACTTGGCCTTAACCGAGGCCGGCTCGGAACGCACTTTGCCTCTTCCCGCGTCCTGCTGCTCCTTACGCTTAAAGCGAGACCCTTCGACTCTGCTATTTCCTCATCTTTAGCGGAGACCGCAGCTTCAACGCCCGTAGCGTCTCTTCACAATGCCGAGCTTCCTTCTAGCTTGAGAGACTTAGCCTTGAAGAGCGGTAAAGATGATGGTTACAATACTCACTCCTCATCATCTATCAATCAAAAAGGAAATTAGTTCACAACACATTTAAGCAAAATCATGGGTAGAAAGAGCGGGACAAACCTCCAATAACCATTTGTTGGGGATAATTGTCTTGGTACCCATCGGCAATGTCCATCATGCCAACAACCGTAGGGGAGGATCCACCACGAGATCAATCCCGCTGGCCACAAGATTCTCGCCCCACCCTCGATCTACCACCTCCTCAGGGTTAGCTCCATATGCCGGCGAGTAAAAGAGTCCGAACTCTTTTCCCCCTCAATCACGAGGGCGGGACGAGGCACGACAAGCAAGTTTTTCTTTTGCGGCACGCCAAAACGAGCATCATCACCATCCGTGACCAAGGACCGCGTGAAGTCATCGAGGGAGAGTCTAAGGACGTCCCACCAAGCGAGGCACCGGTGTTACTTAGCGCCAAAACCCCACCGGCGGTGGAGGAGGTGCCGACACAAACCTCGGGATGCCTTTGCCAAAACCCCGACATCGAGATCCGCGTGTGGGGTCACCCCGCAGCTATCCTTAAGGACATTCCAGTCGTCACCATCTGAGGCAGATTGAAGTCCGAGACAAGCCCCATAACCGTGGCCATGTCAAATGATTGTTCCCCGGGTAAAACCCTACCAAAGGAAAACTCGCAATAAGCATCCCCATCCTTGTCACCACTATCAAGAGCAATTTTCTTACCCTTGTCCACAACATCCCCATCCTTGGTAGCCCCCTCAGCCTGAGCATCACCACCACCACCAGTGGCCGGATCATCACCACCACCAGAGGCCGGATCATCACCACCACCACCAGTGGCCGGATCATCACCACCACCACCAGTGGCCGGATCATCACCACCACCCCCAGTGGCCTGATCATCACCACCACCCCCAGTGGCCTGGATCATCACCACCACCGGTGCTGATCATTACCACCACCACCGGTGGCTTTGACCACCACCACCACCACCAACGCTCCCACCGGCAATACTATCTACTTCTTGAACGGGCGGAGAAGTCTCAATTCGCTCTTCCCGTCGGAAACATCCTCATCACCATCCACGGGACTGTTCACATCCTCGAAGTGTGTAGAACCCTCAGTGGGAGAATTCGACGATTGCTTCGGATTGATCCACTTGTTTCTACGCACCTACAACACATAATGATAAAAGAGCCATCGGCATCTCCTTTCCTTAGCATAATCAATATTATTCAAGAAAACGAATGGGCATATATACGTAGAAAACAAACAACACACCTTAGCAACATTAGTATTCTGCGAAAGAAGATTAGCATCAAGGATATCTTCGTCTTCCGCGTCGTCAACATCGCGATTATAAGAAAAATCCATACCTACAAAACTCATCGCCAAGGGCGTGTGGGCATAACGAGCGGGAGAAGCTTCGCGATGAGGAGGATCAACGAGTAGGCTGCCAACCATGGGGTCAGGGGACCCAACCATAGGCCCACGGACCAACGACTTCAAGAACGGTGGCGGACCATTCATAGTCATGATCACGCTTAATCCTCTCATCGGTGGGAATAGGAAGACCTTCGACACCGGGAACCCTCTCCATCTTGGAATCACTTACCTCGCTCAAAAGTCGAACTTCCCCTTAACGGGAGCAATGTTCCATGAGACTCACAGAGACCACGGCTTACACGAGTATTCCTGTTAACGTAATCTCCAAAGGATTTGTTAAAATTTTCGGAGTGTACCACCCTTTCTCATTTTCTAATTTAGGGGCATAGCAGGTCATCATCGTTTTCCCCTTACTACGAAGATAGCATTCACGAAGATGGCGAAGATAGTTTCCTGTCAACTGTTGCACCCCGCGATTATGACTTTTCTTGGCAGTATCGCGGCTAGACAAGACCCGGTAGTAGAAATCATCACCGGCTTTATACAAAGGTAGCATCAAACCGGCCTCGAAAGCACCCACGGTCGTCAGCAAATGAAAGGCATCATACTTGTAATGGGTAACCATCTCATAAGTTATATCTTTATCAGAGGCATAAAAACGAACTTGGAAGGCTTGAAGACCGTGCTTAAATTTGAAGGCCTCAAGATCAATGTGTCGGAAAGTAAACTTCTTATTACCCAAAGGTAAGGGACGAAAAGTAACAGAGATTCTTCCTCGAAAGCACCTCCGTGAAGTATCTTCCATGAGAACCCGACCTTCTTCTTAGGAAGAACTATATCTCCCGAAGATTCTATCTCCATGACCTTTCTCTTGAAGACGAGTCTTAGTTGACTTACTCGAACTAGGCACAGGTGGATTAGTCCGCGGTGGAGGCTTGGAGCGGAGAGGCTGCACATTTAAAGGCTCAGCGCGCGGATTCTGCTGCTCAGGAGACTCACCTCTAGGGCGATTCACGGCATATCTAGACCCCTGCGGAGGGTCACCCCTTTTAAGCGAAGATCTCTGACCAAGGGACGAGGATGTTCGTCCATCCCGAGGATTATCCTGGGTAAGTGAAGGCGGGGCTCCACCCCTAATATTGGAATCACTCCGAGGAGATCTGTGAGGACTTGACGGAGGAGTTTGGTAAGGAACCCGCGGACGGTCGGACATGTCTGCGGGCACAAACACGAATAAAAGTGCAAGTCAGAGGCAATGAAGATCGAAAAGCAAGAAAATCTCAAGAACAACAGCAAACGTGAAGAAAACCCTAGATTTCATCTACAACTACTTAAACCCTCAAGCTATTATTCCAACTTAAAAGAAGAAAAATAAGATTAAAGCATGACCGATGAAACATACGGTTCAGTGGCGTCAACTCTCAAATCCCAGGATATACATAAAATTAAATTCATCATCAACGCATCACCAGAAAATCAAGAACTCAACAGGGTTAGGAATGGCGATTAAACGGAATAAAAAATCATACACGAACCTCAAAGAGTAAAGCGGCAAAGAGAACAAAGATGGCGGCGATGGCACAAATGCGAAACGATAGCGGCGGCGGCAACAACGATAGCGACAACAATGGTGTCGAGAGGAAGTTAAGAAGATGAAGAAGACAAAAGAACAAGAAATAAAATAGGGAATGTGAATTTAATTCACATTCTCTCATTCTTCTCTTTTTATAAGACCAAGAGAAACCGTCCACTACCCAAAGGGCAGTTATGGCCGGATATGGGAAACGTGCACAATAAATGCAAGTAGCACCTTTTTAGGAGAAGTTATGAGGAGGGAGATAAAAACGTACCACACGATTCTTCTTCCAACTAAAGCTAAACTCCCAGTCACAAGAAGAGGGGCAAATTGTAAGTACACTTATTTATCTCCATCGCCACGTGTACTAGCAGAGCCCACGTGGAGGCCATGTCATAAAGAGGGATGACACGTAGGGGCATCCATGGCGTCTAGACAACGTGCCATCTGTCAAGACCAACGGTTGAAGATGAGGGAGCATCCAAGGTAGATAATCCCACGCAACACCAATGAGTTACTCTACCCCATCACAAGGTAAGATGTAATCAACGGTTGGGGATAGTCCAACCGACACGAGGCGTGACAAGGGAGGACCGACACCGCTTTGGCACGGATTTGGATAGCCCCAACCACTCGCATTTAATGTTGCTCGGAGGGCACGTGTCGGACGACCCACGAAGAAAGCGAGGATAGGTCGGCGTAACGAGCGTGGGTATTATAGAAGCCGCGGAGTGACAGGGAAGTCCGCGGACCATGCACAGAGCACAAGAAGATAAGGTCTCAACAGCTCGTTGTCAGTGGACCCACTTGATTTAGCTATATATATGAACATCCCTTCCACAGAAAAGGGGGTCGAGAGTAGAACTAAGGAATAGGAGAGAGAGTAGTGAGAAGTAAGTATGTGTTTATGGAGAATCTCTCTATAAACCACGTAAATCATCGCCTCCTTTACTTTTGTAACCGTTTACTTTATAGTGAATATCTCCGGATCCGTGGACGTAGGCCTTAGTGCTGAACCACGTAAATCATCGTCTCCTTTACCTTTAGCACTTGTATAGTTTCATTTATGTGTTTATGTCTCAGATCTATCACTTTGGGGATGATGACGAGATCATGACAAACTCGCGGGGTTTGGAATCCATGAATCATCATCTACCTAGGCATATTATACTTTACTCGCACTTTAATGCATGTATTCAATTCATGTTAAGATTGTTTGTGATCACGCGGACTATACTTGATTTCCGTGTTCACAGTATAACATTTGAAGGTTGGGTTTGTAAGATTATGTACATCCTGTTGAGGTTCTACGTACGACTGTGATGTTATTACTTTCTTGTTTGGAAGATTTTATACACCCTGTTTATAAGATTTTGAGCAGCCTGTTCTCTTGTGGTTCTACTACTGTGATTTTGGGCCGTTTCGAATCCTATGGCTTTATTCCACAACTCCTAGACAAACCAAATCTGAAGAGGAAATGCTACATCATCCTAGTTGCAACTTGCAAGATTTAGAAGTGCGATCATTAAGCTCATGTCTCATATATGTCGCGTCCGGCTACTCCTTCAAATCTGCAAAGAGTCACAAATATGCAGGTAGAGTTTCATACGCCGTTTATGAGCTTAAATGATTCGACGCCCGTAAATTTATTACAACATATAAAAAAAATCACATATAATACTAGGCGGAGATTGCCACCAAAGTTTGAAGTATCATATATATATATAAAAGGCGTCAGCTTCCTGATTAGCTAGCTTATTCACACTTAAGATTTAGAGTTATGATCCCGGGCTTATTCAGACTGTGCACCAACTAATGAAAGACATGTTTAGCTAGTCCCGGAATATGAATGCTTACGAAGTAATCATCCCAATCTAAGGATTTGGGTCGAAATAGAATAGTTCGGCCTCCAAATCGTTTGCTATTATCGCCATCCGCAATCTCTTTGTGTTTAGATCATCAAACCCGTGAACAAGAGATCAAATCATCAAAATGTGTTGACTACACGAAAAAAAGAAAAAAGAAAAAAAATCGAGAATTTTAGCGGGTGCATTAAAATTCAAGCCCACAAGGACCATGCAAGACCTACGCCTTAACTAGCTAAGGGTACTTACTTTCCTTTAAAGAATATGTAAGGCTCATGGACTTCAACCAAATGCATTACTCCATTGATCTTCTGATTCATAACCTTGCAAATGTTCTTAAAATACTGGCAAAGTGCTACATTCACCAACTCCAAAACCTAAGTTACCAAAAGAGATGTGAATATCAAAAATTAGATTGTGGGCACCTCATGTGGTTTCAGCGCCCAACAACTTTACCACTCTATGTATGCATAAATAATAAAAAAACAACGAACCTTCAAAGTAACATGTACTTGAAAAAAATATATCGTCAGAAACTGTCCATAGTAGGGAGACATTTAGGCATGACAACATTAATAGGATTTCCATCTTTACCAATCAATGGATTTTTGAGGAGATAGATCTCTCAGTTTAATCACACTCAATGGACTTGTTTGGAAGAACACACTTGGTATATAAATGGATCTGAAGATTGATGGTTTGCATTCACCACCATTGCCACTATTACCGCATTCGCCACCATGTCTCCTGGTACCTGTACAATTATGTTTCTTAGGCTATTATACGATTTTCAAAACCATATGGATACATATTTAGCAGAGTTAAAAAAGATATTGGAAATCTTTAATTACCACATCCAACATTGACTCTGCATTTCCAAGAAAACATGGTAACTTCCCTTTAGCACCAACAATTAGAAAGGTGTCAATTGTTCTGTAAATGTGACATATTACAAAGAGCTTCAGAGTAAAGTACAGAAAAACTTCGGTAGATAACCAGCGATAAATTGATACATTTACTACAATAAAATATTTTTACTGTTAACTAAATCGGTATATGGTCAATTGAATATTCTTGTTAAATTAAGAGCCCATTTGATGAGATTGCAAAAAGAAAAATGTCACATATGAGATCTTAAGCATGTCGAGTTCGAGGACTATATATGAAAAGTTGCAGGGTTTAAGATTTGTACCTAGCACTTTCAATCCAACCAGGGAAGGGCTCTTTGTAAGTACTCGTAATAATGGTAGGCCTTATGATAACAACCGGAACATTTCCTCTGTATTTACCAATTAACATCTCTCTCATTTCCTCCGTATTGGGCCATCCAAATGTCCTTGCTCTGTCACATCAGAAGTATACGTGCTAAGGAATCGAATTAAAGACTTAGTTGGGAGTTGAGGCTTTCAGCTAGAAATAGTGACAGGTTGTTGAAAATATGCAAACCTTTCCAATCCAAAGTTTTCCATGGCTTCTGTCTCTTCAGACTTAGAGACTTGCAAAGACTTGAGTTCTTCTAAGCGGGTTCGCATGTGTTTCAGCTCTGCTTCGATGTCTAAAACTTCTGACGTTTGGTTCAGCGTTTTGACAAAGATTGTCATGACATGTATATTCTGAATGTTAGGATAGTATTCAATGTTAGGATTATATTCTGAATGTCATGACATGTATATAGTACATCTGTTCTTATATACAACAAACAGAGATAAACAAGGAAACAAGATATACATGGTAGGGAAAGAAATAAACAAAGATACACAAAGATATACATGCCATGTAGAAAAAAATATACATCCCGAGAGATCGGGATAATATATTTTAACCCCCCTCAAACTCAAGATGGGGCAGAACACATGTTGAGTTTGGGAGCCAAAAACTCTAGGCGCACCGAAGGCAGTGTTTTGGTGAAAAGATCAGCAAGTTGCAGCTCTGAAGGAACAAAAGGTAAGTCGATAGTATGTTTCTTGAAATGATGACGTATAAAGTGACAGTAAATCTCAATGTGCTTTGTACGTTCATGGAAAACATCATTATAAGCAATGTTAATAGCACCCTTGTTGTCACAATACAGTGACGTTGGTTTTGATAGGTGAACTCCCATATCTTCAAGAAGCCATCTCATCCAAACAATCTCAGAGGTTGAGTGTGCAAGAGCTTCATACTCAGCTTCAGCACTAGAACGAGAAACTACAGTTTGTTTCTTACTATGCCAAGAGATCAAAGAGTTACCTAGAAATAAGCAATATCCTGTAGTTGCTCGTTTATCTGTGATGTCACCGGCCCAATCTGAATCTGAATATGCACGAAGACAAAGATCAGAGGTGGATGAAAATTTAATACGTTGATACAAAGTGCCTTTGATATAACGTAAGATCCTGATTACTGCTGCATAATGGGTGGATCTTGGAGCTGACATAAATTGACTAACTATATGAACTGCATGGCTGATGTGTGGTCGTGTGATAGTCAAGTAATTAAGACTACCCACAATATGTCGATACAATGTAGGATTGGACATGATTTTTCCATCAAAAGGATTGAGCTTGCTATTTAGTTCAAGAGGTGTTTCTGCAGTTTTGTTATCTGTTAATCTAGCACGTTGTAAAATATAAAAGTCATACTTTACTTGTGAAATAAAACAACCATCAGATATCAACTTCTATACCAAGAAAGTATCGTAAATGACCCAGATCTTTCATTTCGAAGCATGAACTGAGATAGGATTTAAGAGCAGTAAAGCCTCTATATCATCACTAGTGATAACCATATCATCTACGTATAAGAGTAGAATAACCATACCCTTCTTTGTTGATCGAGTAAACATAGATGAATCATACGCACTTTGAGTGAATCCGTACTGTAGGATGGCATTGGAAAACTTCTCAAACCAAGCACGAGGTGCTTGTTTAAGTCCATACAAAAGTTTACGAAGCTTGCACACTTGATTTGGAGAGTGAGACATTCCAGGTGGAGGTCTCATATATACTTCTTCTTGAAGATCTCCATGAAGAAAGGCGTTCTTGACATCCATTTGATGTAGATCCCAGTTACGAGCAGCAGAAACGGCAAGGAGAGTACGAACTGTAGTCATACGAGTAACATGAGCAAATGTTTCTTCATAATCTACACCATATTCTTGAGTGTACCCTTGAGCAACCAAGCATGATTTGTATCGAACTATCTTTCCTTCTGAATTAGTTTTGATTTTGTATACCCATTTACTTCCAATAACAGACTTTTCTGGTGGTAAATCAACCATATCCCAAGTATTAGCTTCCTTGTGTGCAATCAGTTATTCTCCCATAGAAGTTTGCCATACTGGAACTATAGATGCCTCCTTGTAAGACTTTGGTTCATGTAAAGATAGAATGGATGATAAAGAGCAGTGATAATCTGCAAACCTGGTCGGTGGTCGACGATTGCGTGGTGGTAAAGCATCATTTTCAGTCACAAGATCCCCTTCTTGAGAAGCAGTGTCAGGATTGTCCATAGAGTGGTCATGTGTAGTTTCGAGACTTTCAAGAGGAGTGATTTCTGTGGTGATGGAAGGAATAGGTGTTGGTTGAGAACTAGGTAGAGACATATCCTCAAAAGGATCTAGATATGAAAAATGTTATAGACTGGATAACTTACTACTGGGGAGAGACCAAAAAGGTATATTTCCCCAAAATGTAACATGTCGAGAAATACGTAATCGTCGACTCTCTAGATCATAACATCGATAACTTTTTTGTTCAATACCATAACCTATAAACACACAGATATCATTCTTTTTGCTGAGTTTGTTTCGTTCTCGTTATGTGAGAAGAACAAAACATGTTGAACCAAAAACACGAAGCTCAGAGTAATTAGGTTTCTTGTTATAGAGACGCTCTTATGAAGATATTTCGTATGTGACTATAGATGGAATACGTTTTATTGTATAAACTGCAGTTAGAACTGACTCACCCCAAAAATTGGAAGGATCGAATCTTTGAGAGGAGTTGTGTTCTATCTGTCTCTATGATGTGACGATGTTTTATTTCTGCTATACCGTTTTGTTAAGGAGTTTCAGTACAAGATAACTGAAGAAGAGTACCTTCTATTTTAAGAAAATCTTTGAAAGGAGTTGATATGTATTCTCCTCCTTGATCAGCACGAAAGGTTTTGATGGATTTTCCAAATTGAGTTTTGACCATTCTAGAGAAATCTGTGTATATTTTCAAAAGTTATGACCTAGAACTGAAAAGATATATCCATGTGAAATGAGAGAAATCATCAATGAAGATAACATAATATAAAGCTCCTCCCTTAATGGAAATGGGAGACTCTCCCCACACATATGAAGGAACATGATCAAAGGGTTTGACGGAATGAGTACGTAATACTGTTATTGAAAGAAAGAGCAGTTTGTTTTCCCAACTTACAAGAAATGCAATGAGGTTCTTTATCAACCTGAGTTGTTCCTAATAGTCCTTTTTTGATCATATAAGTAAGATGAGAGAAAGAGACATGGCTTAACTTAGAGTGCCAAGACATAAAAGGAGACACAGTTGAAAGTAGGGAGTTTGCAGTTGCAGCAAGTTCATTCTTTGATTGTTGAGGAACAATGAGTGTTTCGAGAAGATATAGTCTCCCAACTCTACAGCCTATCCCAACAAGCTTCTCTGTCTTGGGATCCTGTATCACACAACCAAATGAAAAGAAGTAAATGTTAAACCCCTGATTACATAGTTGTCTTGATATAAGATTCATTTTGATCTTTGGAACAAGTAATACATCAGATATATGTATCTTGTCTGAGACTTTGACCTGGCCAATATGACTAGCAGCTATTTCAGATCCATTTGCAGTTTGGATTTTAGGTGTAACAATATGATGCTTGTTTTCAAATATGCTAGAATTGAATGTCATATTATTAGAGGCACCTGAGTCATGAAACCAACCATTTGAAAAGCTACCTGTGGGAATTGAGAATGCAGAGGCTGCTGTAGAGTTATTGTTACCAATTGAAAGTGCTTTCTTGAGCATTTCTTGAATATCAGCAACATTGTTTGGTGTGGGTGCTGGTGAGTCATGGTTCCTTTCTAATGCTGGTGCTGCAAGAATGGATGGTGCAGGTGTGTATCCAGTTCCATTTAGCCTTCTTCTTTCTCTCATGTTTGTGGAGGATGGGACGTACAGTTTCCTACTGTATGACCAGGCTCTTTGCAGTAGTTTCACTGGATTTGAAAATTTGATCCTTGGAGGGTTGAATCTTGATAAGTTGATGTTTGTGACACACTCTGTGTTGGTGCCAAGGTGCAGTTCTTGGCCAAATGACCAAGTTTCTTGCAGTTGTAGCACTGAGTTTGTGACATATCACGATGATTTTTCTATGGGTTGAAGTGATTATTAAAACTTGCACGTGAAGGGACTGCAAACACAGCGGGTATTTCAGGCTTGATTCTTTTTCGAGTTTCTTCAATAATAAGTTCAGATAATGCGGCTTCAACAGTTCGAAGAGGTGATTGATGAAGGATTGAAGCTCTTACAGTCTCAAAATCATCTTTTAATGCAATTAGGAGTTGAACCAGTCCTGACTCTTCTATGTACTTCTGCCATAGCTCAATATCGACAGTCAAATTGGGTTCCATTAGTGCTAGCTGATTCCATATAATTGACATCTCAGAATGGAAGTCTGAGACTGACTGATCCATTTGATGTTTCATAGATCGGATATCTTGTTCTAGTTTGTAACGTTGAGCAAAGTTGATTTGGGTATACCTTTTTGAGAGAAAATCCCATGCATATTTGGCAGTTTTAAAACCTATGAGTTGCATGCTTATGGATGTTATTACTGTGTTGCTTATCCAAGTCAATATCTTGTGATTGTTGACCTCCCAGCTTTCAGCAGTTTCTCCGTCAACTTCTTTGCCTTTCTCGGCAATAACAACACCACTTGCAGGCTTCTTGGCTTTACCATCAATGTATTTCCACATAGCTTTTCCTTTGAGCTTTTCATGAGGAAGGACCAATGATGATAGTTTGTTCCATCAAACTTTACGGTGATCTTCACGCGACATATTGAACAATATCAGAAGAGATATAAAGTACTAGGGTTTGAGTTTTACGATCTAACACAGATGAGGCTAAACTAAGATACAAAAAGGATAATGGATTGATATGGATTGGGATTGATCTTGTTATTGCAGCGGAAGATGAATTGTTAGATCTTGCCATGCTCTGATGCCATGACAAAGATTGTCATGACATGTATATTCTGAATGTTAGGACTGTATTCAACGTGAAGAAAAGAGTTACAATACATATGTTCTTATATACAAGAAATAGATATAAACAAGGAAACAAGATACACATGATAGGGAAAGAAATAAACAAAGATACACAAAGATATACATGCCATGTAGAAAAAGATATACATCCCAAGAGATCAGGATAATATCTTTTAACACGTTTCACCCATCATTAGATGATATCACACCTGATTTCTCCCCACGCACATAAGCTAAAAATCGAAATGAACATGAAAAATATGTCAGTGTACTCTACGCTAGTGACTGATCACAATGAATGAATCTAGGATAGGGTCATATGAAATTTTACTGAAAAGAAACTGAGTAGAATTCATTGAAACATTATTTCCATCGACAAATCTTGTCATCCAAAAGTCATCGTCGTTATACCATTTGGCCCACGCTATTGAGTGTGCTAACTCTCAATTATGATATCCAGTACGAACTATAAGTACTCTAAAATGACTATGCATCAAAGTAAAGCTGTATAAACCAGCTGCAGATGAAGTCATTTCCAAATTGTAAATTCACCCGTTGAGACGTGAGCTAGAATCTCTAGTTTTGCACACTTTTTTGCAAAATCCAAAACATTCTTACCTCCTAGAGTATTTACTCCCAAAGCCACATCATATCTGCAACAGTAAAATATGGAAGCGAAAAAATGAAAGAAGACAGAAAGCGAACATGTATATTTATTTTACTAAACTTGAATATATCGCGTCTCTACATGATAAATACGATGTGTCTCCTTAACAAGCAGATAGTGCTTAGCGCTAAGGAAAATATTTTCTATTATAGATTACCTCTCAATGAATTTGGTAGTTGCAGCAAAACTAGCCACAATGTCCACATCTTTGAACAACTTGTTCAACAAATCGGAGACTTCTCCTAATCCTGTAGGATCATAATATCGCAACACCAAGACCCTTGCGAAATCCATAAATGACACACTGCGAAGATATCGCAGATGGGTAATATAAGTGACGTAACGGATGACGACATCCTGAACACGAGAAAGATGTGAAGACCTAGCGAGATTTAAGAGTGTCGCGAGATTTAACATTTGAATACCTGCGAGAATATCGCAAGTCAGATCCGAAAATAAGGGACAGCTTAGCTGTCATCCACTATGTAATGTCCTATATAAAGAACCGAATAGGCTTAAGAAAGAGAGAGATCTTTTTCGAGAGTGGAGAGAAAATTTAGAGGAGAGAGAAAATCTAGAGTAGCAATTATATTCTTGATTTCACTTCCTTCTTGTAAAGTTTCTAACTCAATTAATAAAAAGATTGATTATTGATCTTAAATATGTGTTAAATAGTATGAATTCTTGTGAGGTGTGTATTGTGGGATTTCCTGCAATTACATATGGCGCTAGAAGGAGGGGCTGAAGATTAAAGATTAGAGATTGTTGTTAAGATTGTTCAAATCAAGAAGACGATGAAACAAATTGATAAATCAGTTAAAGTAGAGAAAATTAAAATCAAGGAACGTAATAGAAAGTTGGAATGTAGCTTGATTACAAAAACAATGATGAATGAATTCCATGAAAATATCAGAGGGAGAATACATAAACGAGATTTTGAAGGAAAGAAAATCGTGACAACGGAGAAAGCGTCACCCTTGAAAGATTGGGAAAAAAAGAAGATTACATTCATAGCAGCGGAGATACCAAGAGAAGATTTAAACCACACATCTCCTTTGGTAATCACGGTAACCACACAGAAAGAAAAGGAAAAATCAAAAAAACTATGGAAGAATAAAGGTAAAATGAAACTCTAGTTGATACTGGGAGTTCGGCGAATATAATATTTTACCATGCATATAGAGGAATGGGATACAAAGATAAAGAGATGTCTACTTCAACTTATCATATTCATGGCTTTGGCGAATCTATAACAAAACCAAAATGAGAAATAGAGGTGCGAATTTTGCTGGGGGAAATTGAAACACAACTATGCGTAGTGGATATGGAATCACCGTACAACATGCTATTGGGAAGGCCATGGATACATGCGATTAAAGCCGTAGCATCAACATTACATCAATGCATCAAATTTCCTATGCCAAGTGAGATTGGTGAAATTAGAGGGGAAGCTGATAAAGCGAGATTATGTTATCAAATTGAAGTAAAACAATATGAAGTACGTGCAAAGAAGCGAAAAAATCGCAGAAAAATGGCAAATGAAGCAAAGAAAGAAGAGGAATTTAGAGCTTATATGATAAGAGCAGAAGAGGGAAAGGGATACACGGGGAAATTTCGGAAGAAGGAACTGAGCCTGCGAAGGAGATAAAAGAACCTACACCTATGGGAGAACCTAAGGCCAGCTACACTGCGGCGGAACCAATAAAGGAGTGAATGTTGGAACCAAAGAAGAACCCAAAATACTAAAAATTGGGACTAAGATGGAGGCAAATGAAGAATAAAAAACTATTGGTCTGTTGCGAGAATTTAAAGATATTTTCTCATGGAACATGGATGAGGTGCCTGGAATAGACCCATCTGTGGCATGTCATAGATTGGAAATTGACAAAAATGTAAGGCCATTCAAACAAAGAATCAGAAAAATCGCAACAACGTATCATCCTCAAATAGAAGAAGAGATGCAGAAGATGCTTGATGCAGGGATTATAAGACAAGCAAAATACCCGAGAGCGGATAGCAAATATGGTCGTAGTTCCAAATAAGAAAAAAGGGATAAGAATTTGTATAGATTTTACTGATCTAAATAAAGCATGTCCGAAGGATAGTTTTCCATTGCTGGATATTCCACAAATGGTCGAATCAGCAGCAGGAAATGATAGAATATCTTCTCTAGACGGATATAAAGGGTACAATCAAATTCCTGTTGCTGAAGAAAATCAGGAGCATACCGCTTTTTTCGCCCCAATAGGATTATATTGTTATACAAAAATGCCATTTGGTTTGCGAAATGCCGGAGGAACATACCAAAGGATGGTAGAAAAGGTGTTTGCGAAATGGATACACAAAACATTGGAAGTGTATGTGGATGATATGTTAATAAAAAGTAACCAAGATCTGAGGGAAATTTTTGAACAAATGAGACATTTTAACATCAAAGTAAATCCAGAAAAATGTATCTTTGGGGTTGCATCGAGAAAATTTTTAGTTTATATCGTATCAAAAGAAGGAATACAAGTTGATCCATAGAAAGTGCAAGCAGTTCGCGACATGCCAACACCAGCGACGGTAAAATATGTACAAAAGTTAAATGGACTCTTAGCTTCGCTGGGAAGGTTCATTTCGCGATCATCAGACAAATATAAACATTTTTTCAATATATTCAAAAAGGGGGTGAAGTTTAGATGGACAGACGATTGCGAGAAAGCTTTTCAAGGAATAAAAGAACATCTGACGAATATATCTATTTCGCAAAAGGCAGAACCAAGAGAAGAATTATTAATCTATCTTGCGACAACTTCGCATGCGTTAAGTGATGTGTTATTACGAGTAGTAGACGCAGGAGTTGAAAAACCAATCTATTACATCAAGAAAACCTTCAATGCTGCGAAAAATTATTCAAAGATTGAAAAACTAATTTTGGCATTAGTTTATGCAGATTTAAACTTCGAATATATTTTCAAAGATGAAATAAGGTAATTGACAAAAATACCAATCGAGTCGGTAATGAAAAATTCAAAAATATCGGGCAGAGTTGAGAGATGGAATGCACGAGATAGGACATTTCAAAATCAAATACGAAATATTATCTTCACCAAAATCGCAAGTTGTTGCGAACTTCTTAGCAAATTTCCTTTAGAAGATGATGAAGTCATGGAAGAAATGATGGATATAGAAGAAGAACATGGAAATCCAAGAGATCTATTAAAAGAGCCAAATAGATGAGAAATATTGGTGTATGGATCATCAAATGTGGAAGGTAATGGAGTTGGAATTGTTTTGATTTCGCCAGAGGGCAACAAAATGGCTTTTTCCTTTAGATTGGAGTTTGCATCCACCAATAATGAGACAGAATATGAGGCTGTGATACATGCCCTGAAGTTTGTAATAGAAATGAAGTTGGAAAATGTGAGAATCACCAGTGATTCGTAATTAGTCATTTGTCAAATAAAATGAGAATACACTACAAATGAATCATCCATGAAGAAATACAAAAAACTTGTTGAGGAATTGTCAGCGAGAATCCCAAAAATTAAATGGAGACACATATCAAGAAAAGATAATAGACTAGCAGATGCTTTTGGTTTTATCTCAAGTATGATGATAGACCCATCTACGAGATGCATAAAGACACAGACACTTTTATCACCATCAATCAATAAAGAAGAAGAAGAAGAAGAGATAGATATAATGATAATAAAAGATGGAGAACAAATACCTAGTATCGAAGATTGGAGAGCAGAACTGCATGCATACCTGAAGAAAGGAGAAACACCAAGGAATAGATTGGAGGCGCATAAACTAAAAGTTGTGCGACAAATTATGAACTAAGGGATGGGATACTGTACCGGAGATCCTTTAATGGACCTTCACTCAGATGTTTAACGAGAAAAGAAGGAGAAGAAGTGCTAAAGATGTTACATAGTGGGGATGCTGGCAATCACAGCGGCGGAAGATCTTTGGCATACAAAGCGAAGATGCAAGGTTATTATTGGCCATATATGCATGAGGATGCGAAGCAAATATCAAGGCGTTGCGAAGATTGCCAAAGGCACGGAAAGAAAAAACATGCACCTGGAGCACCATTAAAGTCTTCAACAAGTGTATGGCCTTTTGGAAAATGGGGTTTAGATATTGTGGGATCATTTTTACCGGGGACTGGGCAAAGAAGATATCTGATTGTCGCTACAGACTATTTCACAAAATGGGCAGAAGTAAAGGTTGTACAACACATTCGCGACAAGGATATTTTTACATTCATATTTAAGAATATCATATGCGATTTGGAATCCCCACACGGTTGGTATCCGACAATGGGAAACAGTTTGAGGGACAAAATATAGAATTGTTACTTAATGCATTTAAGATAAAATATGGGAAGTCAACTCCTTTATACCCTCAGGCCAACGGACATGCATAAATAAAAATAAAAAAATCGCAGATATACTGAAGAAGAACTTAGAGGGCATAATAGAGCATGGTGTGAACAGGTGTATAATGCAGTGTGGGCTTACAACACAACCAGGCGAGAAGCCACGGGAATGTCACCTTTCTGTTTAACATATGGAGTTGAGGTTGTGCTACCAACAAAAGTTATTATTCCAACAACAAAGAGAGAATCTTGGGAGAAAAATCTTAGTGCGGGCAATATTTTAACCAAGCTAGATGAATTAGAAGAAAAAAGAGAAAGAGCTCTACAGCATATGGAAAATTACTAGCGAATATTAGCCAGAGAATATAATAAACGTGTTAAAACACGCGAATTTCAACCAGGTGATTTGGTGCTGCGTGATCGGATTTAGGATAGTGGTAAATAGAGTTGTCGTTCACTCGGACTTTGTTGAGATTGATTTTAGGATTTAATAAAGAAAAATAATAAAAATAGATAAAATATACAATTTATGTCACAAGATGAAGAGAGTTACTGGGACTCGGGATTCCACCAATTCTCACATTCATGCGGTTCATCTATTAATTCCGGAAAATTAAATCTCATAAAATAACAAACATCGACTCTAATTCTTTGCCAAGGTAGATTTTATAAATAATTATATGTAATTCACAAGCATGACGCGTCTAAAGTACCTAAGACTAAGCATGCGACATCTAACGAATTCACAAATAATCAAGAAAAATCATAAATCAATTATAATAGTGCAAATAGTCATAAAGGAATTAAATATAATTACCACATTGGTGCAAAACAGCTTCCTCCGTCGTCCCAGTGATGGGTTCTAGCTCCGCATGGTGAAAACACACTCAAAGGATTTTTTTCATTGCTCAAAAAGGTGTTTTACAATGGTGAAAAAGAGAGAAATATAATAAAAACCGGGTTTGTAACAGTTATAAGTGTTACAAACCGAGCTGTTACAAAGAACGATACAAATATAGCGTCATTGTCACTGTAGCTATACGACCCACGTCTCTTTGTCGCTAACACTGTTGATAAACGACTATCTTTTTGGGTCTAATGTTCTTTGAGATCTTATTTAATGGCAGCAGCAGCAGATTTTCAAACTTTCGATTCTTTGCTCTGTAGTCTCCCCAAACTCTCCGTCCCCATTATTATCAACTCCAACACATTATATACTCCTCCAGACACCAGAATCATGCGTCATAACTTCATATATTCTTCAATTAATCGGCAGTGAAGAAAAATATTCTCGGGAATATTTTCTTCCCATTTAACTCTGACGCGTTGATTTTCTCCCGGCCTCTCCAATCTCGTTCGGTTAGAGTAAAACACTAAGATAAACACACACGGAAGCTAATTCTCGCAGAAATATTCAACCAACTCGTGATGATCCGAGTACTACTCCACCTCTGTTTTGCTTCACTTCGGGTTATCTAGCCAATTTTGGTTGACGAAATCAACCATACCCTGCTTGTTAAGACTAGTCAAGTCTTCCCAATAATTACCAGCCGTTGAGTCTCCTTCAATCCCGTCCAAAATGACAACCCTAAATCTGCCGTAGCATGTTAGCTTTTTCCCGCCATTTTTCTGATTTAAATTTGAGAAGAAGTTGTCCTCCCCTTAATCCTGTACAGGTGTGCAAATAACAGATGGCGCCCCTGGGTGTAAATAACCATGGGGTACCCCTTATTAGTTGAGTGCCCCTTATTCAAACCGAGAGTCCGAATAGTAGGTGTTCTCCGAGGCTGCTCCGGTCATTTTTCGAGGCAATTTTTCCAACAATGCTTATTTCCAAAAAAAATACCTACACACACACAAAACACCAAAATAAGCACAAAATCAAGCATTAACAATAGAGACATTGAGGACAATTCAGACACAAAAATGTTTCTATCAAATACCCCAAACTTATTATTTGCTAGTCCTCGAGCAAATCTAATCTAGAAAATAAAATGACTACACTTAGCATGTGCGGAAGCCGTTAAACCGCTAGGTGGCCCTAGCGGCGGGTGTTGTCTCCTGAGGGTTTACCCAGGTGTACCCACAAAACCTTTACTCCAGGACCCTAGCTATCTAGGCGAGAACCTTGGAAGGCACTAAAGAATCTCCTTGGTTGGCATACAATCATTGACTATAGGAGGAAGTACCCTGATGCGAAATTCCAATTGCTATACACGAGTTTGCACTCAAGCATACTAAAATTCATATAAAGTGACAGAGCTCTACTCAGATAGTTTCTAGACATCATAAACCGGAGTCAACCAAATCACATGAAAAGATTAAGAAGATGGATGTAGAGAAGATGATTTTGATATTGACTAAGGTGAACCTATCCTAATGGACTGAGATACCGGTCTGACTAATATCAACCCAACTGGCATATACAAGGGGACCAGTGGTCGTTAATCCTAACTCTAGGTCAACACAACTTGCATATACAAGGGCTCCAGTGGTCGACTTTATTGTATTTATTCCGATTGGGCTAGTGGTCTGGTCTCATTTTTTTTTTTTTTTTTTTTTTTTTTTTTAATCTCAGTCATTCTATTTCACCCTAGCAATGGTAAAAAGAAAAATAAAGAAGTGATCAGGATTCTTTCGATGTTTCCATCACGAGGATATGGCGAAACTACCATGTTTTCTTTTCTAACACTTGAGCTCTGTGCTTTTATGAATAGACTCTTCTAGATGTTTCCATCTAATCAGAATGGTTCCTCAACTCCTACAACCAAGATGTTCCCATCCACTTAGATTAGTTAGTGCCAACCTTAATAAACATAAATTTCTAGACTCTGGAGTTGATACTGCAACTAAAAAGTTTCTCCCATACCCCCAAACTTAAATCTAACATTGTCCTCAATGTTCTAAAGATAAAATTAAAAGCATGAACAAGGAGAAATCTTACCACTTGACGCAAAAGAGTTAATGAAAGATATTACCGGTTGCATGAGCATGTTTTACCTCCCAAAATTTCTAAGTTTAAAGTCTTGACCCAGGACAATGGAAGAGATTAGTCACCTCGAAGAATCATATAGCGGAAATAGAAATAATCATGTCATCTGGATCAAAAAGTGCTAACCACAAGAAGAGGAAACGCAACTTGGACCAGAAGATATCCAACATACCCTTATCTATTTCTTTGTTTAAGACAACTACATCTAGTTGTGGTTCGGGTTCGAGGCTTTATAAAAGGATCTAGATAAAAAGTTTTCATCTACCGGATTTCCTCAAAGGCGGTATCCTGAAGATCGGGATCTAGAGTCCTGAAATACTCAATTAAGAACTTAGAAGCACATAACAATTAACTCGAATAATCGGGGATCCTCTAAGTCAATCAGACTTGACTCACACAGTTGACCACAGTAATGGTCATTCTTAAGCAAATGTGTCGACCCTAATTTCCTTAAGTAATTAGGTTTAGTCTCAAAACTTAATAATTGACACATCTGAAACTTATACGTTCCCACAATTGGAAGGAAGGTTTTTGGTGGGAAAACAAAGGAAATCGTGGTATCATAGCCTAGGTTAACCACATCAACCAAAGGATGGGTTCTTAATAACTGAACTTCTTTATGGACACAACTAGGTTCAGGAAAAAGTGTATGAAGATAATCTTTTAAAATGGTTGAGGCACAAATGTCAAGTCCCAAGTTAGGGACCTTTCTAAGAGTTAAGGCACATGGAGAATGATAATCACCCCAAACTTAGAGTTTTCAAAGTGTCTCTAAAAAGACTAGTCATAACTTCCCTAATTTCAAGGTCATCTAATTCCCGAAAATGGTCAATTGATTCTTCTAAGTCGGTACATCCTCACTCATCTCTACGAGTTCATTTTCTTTTTCTAAGTCTATTGTTTCTAAATCGCTAGACTCAAAATATACTCGTTCCTCTAAACCATCATTGGCTTCGTAATCAAAAGGAAATACTACATCGTATAAAACGGGGTATCTCTAGTCAAATCCTCATCCTTTTGAATAGGTGAATAATTATTAAAATTATTTGGATTTGAACTAGAAATATTATCATTATTAAGATCAATTGGAGTAACAAATTCCCCGATCACTATGCCTACTTATTTCAAATTCTTCATCAACACTATCCTCATCATAATCATCATTATAATAATATGAAAATGGTTGAACCTCATCTAGACAAGTAGTGTTACCAATTTTATCCTCGTCATCTTGATTATGTAAATAACTATCCTCACTTTCGGGGTACTATTGGAAACACTAAGATTATCTCGAGCGTTCCGTTACGGGCCTCTAACAAAAGCTTTCGAATCGACTCATATGACTTCATTATGGTATCGTGACTCGACTCACATGACTTCCTTATTGTATCGTGACTTGACTCACATGACTTCCTTATTGAATCTAGGAAAGAAATTTCACTCGTTGCATTGCTTTCGTCCATAACTAAGTTATTCATTTCTCTCGCGAACTTACGTGTCGACTCGGCTAACTTACGTGTTGACTCTAGTAGAGAGGAATTTTGCTTGTACGATCGGTTGGCATGTGGATAGTAATTGGGATCACCATGGTATGGGCCATAACCTTCAAAAGTTTGGCGTTCCCAACCACTATTCACACTATGGTCAAAAAAGAGTGATGTCCATATTGTTCAGTTGGATATTCATATTCATTAATGTGATGGCTATTGTAATACCCGGTTTGACATCCTAACCGCAAGGGAATTCTACACAAACACAAACAAGGTCGACTCGACCACAACAAACCTACTGATTTCTAGCAAACAAAAAGCATTATGGATCCACTTAGATTGTTTCTAGACCAGCTTCTAATCCTTCGAAGAGAATTCGTTACAATTTAAGCAAACCCTCCGAATCAATCGAGTTTAAGTAAGTTGAATAGAGGCGAGGGAAGTCATGTGGAGCTTTGATACCCAAGGCCTCACTGCATTACAAGGCGGCGCAGTCACACATTCAAATCACAGAAACCATCATGAACTTCGAAGTATGCTGCGTGGATTTGTTCTTGAGCTGATAGTGCTGAGTATGGCAGGTTCAAGCTGATATGGATGGTGTTGCACCTGGTGGTAGCAAAGTGGTGCTATGTAACTACAGGGTGCGAGCTCGATGCAGTGATGGTGTTGATGTTGTTCAATTGTGGAGACTCAGGTACAGGTGCAGAGTAACTGGAGATGGTGGTGCTGTTATTACTAATGGTATTGCAGTTGGCAATGGCTGTGACAACTGCAATCAAGAGTCAAAGTGGGTCTGTGGTATTTAGCTGAAGTTGATGCTGCTAGAATGAGAGAATGGAGAAGTCGATAGTCATGGAGTAGCGGGAAGAATTGATGTTGATTCGGTTGGTTGGGATTGAAACAATCTAGTGATGCAACTGAGCTGAGGTGCAGGGCTTGATGAATTTGAGTTAGAAGCAGCTCTTGCAGAAGCTAAAATGCAATGCGAGCTACAAATGGGTGAGGAGATGATTGTCTTTGGTACTTTATAATGGCGGTAGCATGTCATGAAGGCAATGCTCGAGGGACTGAATTGGCGCAATGGGAGCTGATATGAAGTGCAGCAGGACAACAAATGGAGAATGGCAGGGACTGAATGAAATGGTGTATGTCACTGTTTAGACAAGTGTTAAGACTTGCAGGTGGAGTTATGGCCGAGTTCGATCGCCGTAGAATAAGGAAGTGTGTGTGCTGGCTATGACCTATATAGAGCTGCAATGATTAGTTGCAGGTGCAGTTCAAGGAGGAGATGCTATGATGGTTTTTAATGAGTGTGCAACAACAGGTTATGGCCTGTGAAAGGCTACAATGGCCTTGGTCTTGGCCAATACCAACTCAACCCAATCAGATGAAGATAGCTGACTCTGACTTGACTCAGCTGACTCGGCATAACTCGGTGCTTGACCCGAGTTAACTCAGTGACCTAAGATTTGACCGATGACTGGGTGGACTTTGCCGGTCACCTGAGATGTTTCCAGACTAATTCCCGGTCAAATTCCGGCGTGGTACCAGTTTTCCGGCGATAGTTTTTTGGGCATATTTTCTACATGAGATTTTCTCTCATATGGGCTTGGTGGATTTTCATCTAATGGACTTTGAAGACTAGACCTAATTTTGGAAAGCAAAGGGATATAAAAGAAAGATTTTTACAACTTGGATATCACGTTTTATTCATGGAGCTAAGGAGAGAGCCGCTTTTGTTTACGCTACTAGGGTTTACTTTTGTTCATCTTCTTCTATTAAATTAATATTTTTGTGATGAACTCCATAGCTATGAGTAGCTAAATTCTATATTATTGGTTAAGGATGTAGTCCTATTTCTAAAACTTGTGCTTGATTAATGTATTAGTTTTCTCTCTTGATTATCGTTTAAATCTCTACTGTTTTTAATAATCACATGATTGATGTATTGTGATAGGACTAAGATGTTTGGTTAGTTAAGTGGCAAATTAATTGAACTTACATCCTTGTCCATAGCTATTTTATGGTTTTCATCGAGCGATAACCCTGAATACAAGTAAAATGATATGTTTACGGTTTGTAGTGATACACTATCCTAATCATATGTAGAGTTTGACCATTGTCATAATTGTTATGCACAATGTATGACAATTGCATTGATTAGCCTATTTCTGAAACTTAATGCTCCTAGGAATTGAACTTAATTAGCGCAAGGCGTTAGGTTATTCTTTAGGTAGAATTCACATACGAAGCTCTAACGTGTGTGTTGATGAACTTAGAAAATTAATAGATTATCTTGCTCTCTTGATACTCTAGGATTTTGATGATAAAGAGATTAAATTGTAATTCTAATCATATATGCAAGCACATGTTTAAGATTGAAGATGAACTCCTTGACCAATATCTTTCTCTCATTGATTACTTTCTCCAATTTACTTTGCTTTTAATTTACTTCTATTGCTTACATAAAAATCAGAAATCCCCCCAATTGGTTACTTTAGGAAATTGAATACATAATAACTACAATTGCCTCTCTGTAGAAACGAACTCTTTCTTATCTTATACTTTAGGAAAGTGAAATTATTTTTGACGCATATGACAGCGATCAAAAACCAACATCAACATTAAGTCCCCTGCTTAGCACGTAATAGAGATGCTATTGTGGGGTAAGCACTAGATGGTGAAAGACGAAGAAATTCACAAGAGAAGTTCGGCGTACATTATCGAGGATAGAGGCTGGCTCGGTTCTTTGAAAAAGATAAGTTTCTTATCAGCATACGTCAGCTATCTTCAGGTAGATAAGTATCTATTTGATTGTTATCTCGCATCTGAAGCATTTATTCACGGCAGTCAGAGACTCATTTTCTTCCCGGAATCTTGCTAATTTGTGGAATATAAAGAAGACACTGGAGCCTTTTCTCCCATTGTAGAATTGTTTTTCTTCTTCATTTCAGGTATTGCTCCATATTCATCATGCGATTTGATTTTTGATTGACGCTGATGATTTTTCTTTTATATATACCAGCTGTTGATATAATCATAACGCCTTTTTGCAGTATATAATGAGAATTGCTGGTGATGATTACTCTTTTACTTCTCCAGAAAAGAGCTTTGAAGTCGACAAACCCGAGGCTAATGCGTTCGAGGAGGTGATGGCCAAAATAGATTCTCTATTTCACGAAGCTGGTCTTTCCATACAGGGTATGTCTCTTATGCACCTACGCATCGTTTGAGAGCGTACTCGGGCCTTTTTGTCTTCAGTCAACATGGAGGAGAGTTGGAGGCACGACGAAGCGTCTCATCCAACAAGCGCGAGAGATGAAAAGTTTGCAGCTCGGCTAAAGAGGCGAAGGATCGAGCACGAGCGGCCTCCCGCGAAAATATGTATGATTACCCTATCCGCAACGGGATCATAATTCTCGATTCTGACGTGGACGAACCGGAGCATCCTCAGAAGGCTGTTGGGGCAGTTCCTGAGGAAAAGGTCAAAGTAGCTTTCGTGGAGGGTACTGAAGCGACAGTTGGAGGGAACACTGAAGTGGCTGCTGAGGAGAACATGGGAGCGACATCGGGATAATATGTTGAAATAGATTCCAAGTAAGATGTTTGCGCATCTCCTGGAGGTAATATTGAAGCAGCTGTTGATAGAGGCGTTGAAACGACATCAAAATGAGAAGTCGAGGGGGATTCTAGAGAGGATGCAGTAGTGGCTCGTGATGAAGGTGTTGAAGCAGCTTCCAATGATGGCTCCAGTGAACACACTGCTTATCCCTCTAATGACTAGACTTTCCTTTGTTGCTTTAATTCATAGTTGAGCACTTCCCATAGTTTGTAGACACTTTCTTCTTATACTGAGTAGTTTTGTGGCTGAGCCTGGTTTTCATTGAATGATGTTTTTATTTTATTTTTATTAATGATATCTGGGAGCCTTAGTTGTAGTACTCCCCAGTAGGGTTGCAATAGAATCTCTCTATTCCATCGTACAACCAAAGAGAACGCGACATTCATAAGCGATGATGTGTTTTTATGTGACCATGCACTGTCTTCGTGATGATTGCACGTAACCCTAAAAAAAATGAAGCGGATGCAATAATGGAAACCATAGATTGACCACGAACCTGTCTGTCCTCCAATTGACAACGTGTTGCAATCCGCCTAATTATGTGGTGATCGAGAGGCCGCTTTATTGTTGGAGTAAACTAACCTTCAGAGTACGAAGCGCTTGCTCTAATAATCATACGATTCCTTTCCCATTTTTCTTTCTGCATGTATTCCTTCAATGTTTCTAGAAAGTTATGAGATGTTTCTTTTTGGGGTTTTGTCTTTCTGGTTTGAACTGATGGGTAATGATGAGGATTTAGGCTTGCTCAAGACTTTGTGTCAAAATTCAGGAGTAAAGAGATTTCTAAAAGGAAATAATATTTTGATTAACTGATGAATTGAAACTCTAATTATGAATGCAAGCAGTGCATTCATTTTGTAGGAATTACAAATATTGCATGAAAAGGGAAATTGCTGGAGAAAATACTAAAGAGAACGCTGGAGTAAAAACAAGTAGCACAACGTTTTAGGTATTGAAAGGCTTGAGCCATCGTGAGTGAATTGTCACGCCTTCCAGTTTGTCGGCACTGATGAGCTTGCAGTAACCTCCTCAGATAACATCTGCCACCAGGTATGGCTCGTCTTCCTTTTTTGTAGGCGAATCAGGCTGAGCGATCACCTTCACTGCCACATCTCCAACTTGAAACGCGGTCACCTTCACTACCATATCTCCAATTTTGAATGGGTTTGGGTGTTGCAAAACTAATTGATTTTTAGACTCGTTGTCTTTGATTAAGACGACTTCTAAATTTTTGATAAAGCATTTGAAAGGACCAGCATCCTATTCACATCTCCTAGTAGTGGCTGGGTTGTTGATCAGAGCGAGTCTCCAAGCCTTAACGTAAGGAGGAGGAGTGACTGGTTGTAAAAAGGGTTGTTCAATAAGACTTACTTGGGTTCGGAACCTTCGAATGTATGTCGATGGGCTCTCTCCAGGTAGCTGCGTCACATTGGCAATCTGTTGATACGGCAATAGATAATCTTCGGGGTTGGACAGCTTGTTGGAAATCCTTTCAGGTATAGACACTGGCAAAGGACACACTTCTAGTTTTGCTTTGTTGTCATGCACCCATGAGCGCTCCAGAATCATATCATAATTCGGGTAGTCTTTCACAATATGAAATTTGCCACGTGTTAGAGCATCTCCCACCTTGATTTCGAGGTCGATGTACCCATAGGCGTCTCTAGCCCCTCCTTCAGAATTTTTAATTATGGTTGGGTAGTGAACAACTTCTTTCTTTGAAATCTTTGCAGCTTTCAGGGTCTTGATAGTGAAAATATTGAAATCAGATGCTACATCAATTAATGTGTTTTCAAACTCAATATCCTTCAAGTGAGCGATGGTTAGGAGTCCCCAGTTACATCTCGCATTTCCCAGGAAAGATTGGGGTTTGAGAGCCGCCTCGTTAACTGGAAACAGAAGCTTGCCTGATACGACACGGTTGAGGGATCCAAACATGTCTTGACGCTGCGCCTTAGAGAAATACAAATTTCACATAAATGCTCCATCATAGACTGCACAGTTTTGTGGACGGAGTCCCCAGAAATCATGCAGCTCCTGACAGGAAGAGGGTCTCTGTGGACCCCTTCATTTCCTAATTGAAGTTCTTCCGCATCCACCTTCTCTTTGAAAATGCGCTTCAATTTGTTGCAGTCACTGGTTGGGTGATTGAAAAACTTATGGTAATGACAATTTTGGGATTCGCCATCTCTTCTTCAGTTGGCGGACGTCTGAGGGGAGGTAGCTTGATGGCATCATATTGAATCCATGCTTCTAGTAGTTCAATGACTTCATCTATTGGAAATGGGAAGTCCGGAGCAAAGATCTCCAAAGCTTCTTGTACATGAGTCTTAACCGCGGCTTTCCGGATGGAGTCACCTATGGCGGCGCTGCGCGCTGGGTTGTTGCTCCGTTCTTTGGAGCTTTTCTTTTCCATTCTTCACCTACCACGCTTACAGAAGGACCGGTGTTATATTGCTTGTTGATTAGACGTCCTGTTTCCTCGAGTTTCGCATGCATCTTCACCCCGCCGGTCTGGTTCTTTCTAAAAGCGCTGGTGCGGTCGTAACCGATCGCTTAGCAGCTTCATGGAGTTCAGAGAACGTTTTGGAAGCACAGGTTTTCCAGTAAAGCACGATAGATGGGAACCATACCGTTAATGCATGACTCCCCCAGCTGATGTTCGGTCACATTTGGGTCGTGACAATCCAAAGCTTGAATTCTGAATATCTTGACGTAATCGTTTGGATGCTCGTTGTTTCGTTAAAACATTCTTCCCAAGTCTGAGAAAGTAATTTGCTCAAACACGAAGAAATACTTCTTATAGAAAGCGGTGACCATCTCACACCAGTTCGATATGCTGTTTGGTGCGATGTTGTTGTACTAGGTATACGCTCTTCCAGTAAGCGACTTTGAGAACTCTTTCAGGCGAAGGATGTGATTGTATTCGTGCTCTCCCAATGATCCCAGAAAACGAGAAATGTGTTCGCGAGCGTTACCAGTACCATCATAAAGGGAAAACTGACGAGAGGAGTATCCTCTCGGGAGATGAACTCTTTGCACATCAGGGAAGATACATAGGTTGGTCTTTGGTGCGAGGTCTACCGGGGTTTCCTTGCCTCGATTTTGGAGAAGTCGTTCTAGATACTCACGCGTGATGAAATTAGACGGCTGATTTCTTTCTCTTGAGCGCTTATGAGCAACACGAACTTCCTTATCTATGAATGCACGCCATGTTGAAGTGCTTGCGCCAAGAGTGTTGAAAGTACTCCTTATTAGTTCCCTGGGCTGACGCGGCTCTTGTGGTAGTCATTCTGTTAGCGTCTTGAGGAAAGTGAGTACCTCTTTGTGAGTTGTAGCCATGTCTGTCTGAGCCTTAGCAAGAACTTATTGTCTTTCTATTAAATCGACAATGGTAATAGGGGGTTGACCTCCTATGGCTCCTCCGGTCTCTCGTCCTGATGGGGGAGAGGCAATAGCTCTAGTAACAACCGGAGGTGTTACGCTTGAAGAAACATTGGGGGTGGCGGCAACGGCTCCGGCTCTGGTGATTGGAGGTGTCACGCCTAAGGGAATGTTTTCTATGCCGCTGGTGTTGGTGATTGACGATGTAGTGCCACGAGACGCGTTGATCAGCTGGTAGGTGGTACATTGGTGTCACCGGCAGCAACGTTGATACCAGGGGTGTTGTCAGGCCAGTAACATCGGAATTTGTCGCTGATCCAGACCTAAGATCCACCATCTTGAATTTGATAAAATTGAAATGAGACTGAAAAATTAATCTTGCAACCGAGAGATTAATCTCCCACTGTGGTCGCCAGTTGTTTTGGGGTAAAAACTGATTCTGCTGTTTTTGGTAAATTTGAATGTGTTGATGAGAAACGAATTCAAACCCTAAAAAAATGCACTTCACGGGTGTACTTTTAGATTCGAGAGATCAATCTGTAAGACTCTATCCTAAACCAATAAATGGTCGTTCCAGTTTCAATTCGGTCACAAGGTGAAGGAGAAGGGTTGATCTTAGGGAGGGAAGCGAAGAAGGTGTTTGAGATCAGAATGTTGAATTATGTTGGTGTGGTTTTTTTTATGACTTGTATCATAAAATGGTTTCTGGCTACTTGTGTTGATAACACTTGTGTTGATAACACTTGTGTTCATCTGTTGAAATAGGTTGAAATCCTATTTATACAAGTCATTGAGCGCACCCTGATATCATAGGAATTGGAGGAAGTTAAGTAATGGAGAAGTGGAGTTGTGCGGAAGGTGGTGATCATCGTGTTTCCGTTATGAGGGAAGACTGGTCACACTTTCACCCACTACTCTCATTACTGTTAACCGTCTGTCCTTTCCTGATACTTTCTCGTAATAGGCGCGTTGCACGCCGCACGCTGTAAACTGCCAGACCAATATCCAGTGAGCATCCCCCAGTTTGTGACATGTTTGATGTCTCGAGTGAATGGGTCAAGTCATGAGACTTGCCGCTAAAATCAACAAATAGTGCTTTCAGGTTAAATGATGAGTTATTCGTGAAATCAATATTTTGCATAACATTGCTTATAATCAATGTATAAAGCATCACTTTTAAATAAGCAGCTGAAATAGTCGATGTGCTAGAAGCATCGTTGTTTTAGAGCTCGATCGAATCAGTCATGAATTGAGCGTCTTAAACGTAGCATGACCGGCCACGTTTGGGTGATCGTTTTAGGACCCTATGGGAGAGTTATCACTTGGTCGATCGCTTCATGTGGAGGAGAGGTGGTTGGTAATCACAATTCTACCTTGTTGGTTTTCTTAAAATAAATCTACACCATCCAACTAGGCTAGCGAATTTGGATGGCCGAGATGATTTGCGGCAGTTGTTTATTTCCATTAATGTAATTAAGGGTCTAGGGGTCGTGCGGCCAACCCTATTTTGGATGATCGATTGAAAGCGCTGGGCACCAGTGAGCGCGCTGACATCTTTTGGGCCGCCTAGAATTGAATCTAAGCCACTTACTTTGGCTGGCAAATATGGACGATCGTGATAGATTTACGACAGTATCTCGTTGATGCAAACACAATTTAGGGTTTCTAAAGCAGCGTGTTCACCCTACTTTGGGTGAAAGATTCTATACGCTCTTGGCTTACCGTGAGCAAGTCGATCGACCATGGGTGTAGTTGGGTCGCCGGTGAACGCGCCATCACTTTTGTGATCATTTGAAGGAAAATCTAAGACGTCCAACTAAGCTAGCCAAGTTGGACGGTTGTGGTGTCTCTGAGACCGTTTTGTCCGATCTTAGATCGTTTGAGCTTTCTTCTTCAACAGCGCGATCACCCATATTTGGGGTTAGCGTTCGACGACGTTGGAGTTTGCTAGATGGAGTCTGATCGGTTGGGGTATTAGTGGGCCCGCTGGTGGTCATCCTGTGATCGCCTAGTTCCGCTAGGAGTAGACTAGGCCTATTAAATTGTGTGGCCAAATTGTGTGGCCATGATCCTTTCTTAAGACTGATATGGAAAGTCTAGATTGCCCTTAAGGAATTTAAACGCGTTCGATCACGCTAACTTTTAATTAAAAGATGTGTAAACACGCTAATCTCTTTGTCAGAGGGTGGTGCATCCTACGCGAGTGTTTTCATGCAGATTTCAATACTGAAACTTCGGGAGATTCGTGCTACTCTGCTGCGAGTGAACATTAATCATCATGTCATGCCAACATTGAAAGTTCATATGGGGAACATAACATAGGAAAATACTAGGCAAGTGAATGTATTAGTGAATAATGCAATGGGTTAAAGTTTACAGAATATCAGGGGTTATTGCTTCACACACCATTCTGAATAAACTTCATAAGTTGAATTTCTCAATACATATGTAAGTGAAAAGGTTTATGCACTCATCACTTTCAAATGGATTTTTTTCCTTTGCAGGATGACAACGTATTAAAATACAGGGTTTCATGATTTTAGACCTAAACCGAAAACACCATCAACAAAAATATATTAAAAAAGAAAGGAAACTATATAAGTAAAAAGAAATATTTTCCAGAAACAAATGATTCACCATCCAACAAAAAAAAAATTAAGAGATATATACAAAGTCACAAATAAAATAAAAAAATTTCGAGGATTCGCATAATGAAGAGAAAAGGAAAAAAAAAAAGAGCAGAAAAAGATCAGGGTGTATGCTGCATTGGTAAACAAACCGTTAGATGGATGAGCGCATACTACTTCAAAATATAAAAATTCTTTTAATCAGTATCATCTTCAAAATATACAAATAGAAAAGCTTGGTGATAATCTGTGCGAATCAGGGGATTAACTGAGTTAACTCAGTATCATCTTTTAATCATGTTTTGGGAGTTTTGATATGTTTTTATCTGATTTTCTAATTCACACTGCTGATATCTTACCATTTGTCTCTATCTTCTCCATTTTTACTCTTGTTTCAGTTATGAATCACACCAAACTTCGTAAACTAGGAATTTTTTAATTGTTTTTCTGCATTTCTGTTTTTTAAAAGAAATCAATCAAAATCTTTTGGTATTGCTTTCTAATGGAGTTCTAATTTTCTCTTGCAGGCTCTTCTTGATTCAGATGGATCCTTTCCAGTTTTGGACCTTTGTGTTTCACTTTAGTATCATTATCTTGACAATTTTGTTAAACATGGCTATATTGCCTTCTACAACTCAATTTCATATAGCATTTTTGCTAAACAATAACATATCATCATCGAGTATCTCTCAATATGAGAACCATCATTACACCCAAAATCAAATGTTTTAATCCATGAAACCTCTTGTTCATCAATTGAGTCATTTCCTGATCCACCTTCAACAAATTCAAAAACTCAGATTTCCGCCATTTAGGTCCCTTAATTGTAGGAAAATCCATTATTTTTCGGTTTACATGCAACCAACTCCTTATAGAAAATATTCTCTCTTAATTTTGGATATAAAGGGTACAATCAAATTCCTGTTGCTGAAGAAGATCAGGAGCATACCGCTTTTTTCGCCCCAATAGGATTATATTGTTATACAAAAATGCCATTTGGTTTGCGAAATGCCGGAGGAACATACCAAAGGATGGTAGAAAAGGTGTTTGCGAAATGGATACACAAAACATTGGAAGTGTATGTGGATGATATGTTAATAAAAAGTAACCAAGATCTGAGGGAAATTTTTGAACAAATGAGACATTTTAACATCAAAGTAAATCCAGAAAAATGTATCTTTGGGGTTGCATCGGGAAATTTTTTAGGTTATATCGTATCAAAAGAAGGAATACAAGTTGATCCATAGAAAGTGCAAGCAGTTCGCGACATGCCAACACCAAAACGGTAAAAGATGTACAAAAGTTAAATGGACTCTTAGCTTCATTGGGAAGGTTCATTTCGCGATCATCGGACAAATGTAAACATTTTTTCAATATATTCAAAAAGGGGGGTGAAGTTTAGATGGACAGACGATTGCGAGAAAGCTTTTCAAGGAATAAAAGAACATCTGACGAATATATCTATTTCGCAAAAGGCGGAACCAAGAGAAGAATTATTAATCTATCTTGCAACAACTTCGCATGCGTTAAGTGATGTGTTATTACGAGTAGACGCAGGAGTTGAAAAACCAATCTATTACATCAGCAAAACCTTCAATGCTGCAGAGAAAAATTATTCAAAGATTGAAAAACTAATTTTGGCATTAGTTTATGCAGCATTTAAACTTCGAATATATTTTCAGCGCATGAAATAAGTGCGACAAAAATACCAATCGAGTCGGTAATGAAAAATTCAAAAAGATCAGGCAGAGTTGAGAGATGGAATGCACAGATAGGACATTTCAAAATCAAATACGAAATATTATCTTCACCAAAATCGCAAGTTGTTGCAGACTTCTTAGCAGAATTTCCTTTAGAAGATGATGAAGCTGTGGAAGAAATGATGGATATAGAAGAAGAACATGGAAATCCAAGAGATCTATTAAAAGAGCCAAATAGATGAGAAATATTGGTGTATGGATCATCAAATGTGGAAGGTAATGGAGTTGGAATTGTTTTGATTTCGCCAGAGGGCAACAAAATGGCTTTTTCCTTTAGATTGGAGTTTGCTCCACCAATAATGAGACAGAATATGAGGCTGTGATACATGCCCTGAAGTTTGTAATAGAAATAAAGTTGGAAAATGTGAGAATCACCAGTGATTCGTAATTAGTCATTTGTCAAATAAAATGAGAATACACTACAAATGAATCATCCATGAAGAAATACAAAAAAACTTGTTGAGGAATTGTCAGCGAGAATCCCAAAAATTAAATGGAGACACATATCAAGAAAAGATAATAGACTAGCAGATGCTTTTGGTTTTATCTCAAGTATGATGATAGACCCAGCTACGAGATGCATAAAGACACAGACACTTTTATCACCATCAATCAATAAAGAAGAAGAAGAAGAGATAGATATAATGATAATAGAAGATGGAGAACAAATACCTAGTATCGAAGATTGGAGAGCAGAACTGCATGCATACCTGAAGAAAGGAGAAACACCAAGGAATAGATTGGAGGCGCATAAACTAAAAGTTGTGCGACAAATTATGAACTAAGGGATGGGATACTGTCTAGGAGATCCTTTAATGGACCTTCACTCGGATGTTTAACGAGAAAGAAGGAGAAGAAGTGCTAAAGATGTTACATAGTGGGGATGCCTTGGCAATCACAGGGCGGGAAGATCTTTGGCATACAAAGCGAAGATGCAAGGTTATTATTGGCCATATATGCATGAGGATGCGAAGCAAATATCAAGGCGTTGCGAAGATTGCCAAAGGCACGGAAAGAAAATACATGCACTGGAGCACCATTAAAGTCTTCAACAAGTGTATGGCCTTTTGGAAAATGGGGTTTAGATATTGTGGGATCATTTTTACCGGGGACTGGGCAAAGAAGATATCTGATTGTCGCTACAGACTATTTCACAAAATGGGCAGAAGTAAAGGTTGTACAACACATTCGCGACAAGGATATTTTTATATTCATATTTAAGAATATCATATGCAGATTTGGAATCCCCACACAGTTGGTATCTGACAATGGGAAACAGTTTGAGGGACAAAATATAGAATTGTTACTTAATGCATTTAAGATAAAATATGGGAAGTCAACTCCTTTATACCCTCAGGCCAACGGACATGCAGAAGCAACAAATAAAAAAATCGCAGATATACTGAAGAAGAAATTAGAGGGCATAATAGAGCATGGTGTGAACAGGTGTATAATGCAGTATGGGCTTACAACACAACCAGGCGAGAAGCCACGGGAATGTCACCTTTCTGTTTAACATATGGAGTTGAGGTTGTGCTACCAACAAAAGTTATTATTCCAACAACAAAGAGAGAATCTTGGGAGAAAAATCTTAGTGCGGGCAATATTTTAACCAAGCTAGATGAATTAGAAGAAAAAAGAGAAAGAGCTCTACAGCATATGGAAAATTACCAGCGAATATTAGCCAGAGAATATAATAAATGTGTTAAAACACGCGAATTTCAACCAGGTGATTTGGTGCTGCGTGATCGGATTTAGGATAGTGGTAAATAGAGTTGTCGTTCACTCGGACTTTGTTGAGATTGATTTTAGGATTTAATAAAGAAAAATAATAAAAATAGATAAAATATACAATTTATGTCACAAGATGAAGAGAGTTACTGGGACTCGGGATTCCACCAATTCTCACATTCATGCGGTTCATCTATTAATTCCGGAAAATTAAATCTCATAAAATAACAAACATCGACTCTAATTCTTTGCCAAGGTAGATTTTATAAATAATTATATGTAATTCACAAGCATGACGCATCTAAAGTACCTAAGACTAAGCATGCGACATCTAACGAATTCACAAATAATCAAGAAAAATCATAAATCAATTATAATAGTGCAAATAGTCATAAAGGAATTAAATACAATTACCACATTGCAAAACAGCTTCCTCCGTCGTTGATAGGTGTAGAATACACCGTATTTTCTATGAAGAGTTTATGCTTTCTTTGCTATTTTTCATGTGAATTATGTATCTTATGTGTGAATTTGAGTTATTAGGTGCTTTGGAGTCGTTTGGAGCAAAAGAAGAAGAATCCGTGTCTTTTGAGCAAAAAGGGCAGAATTGTCATTGCGGGGCAAATACTATCGGGAGCCGAGACGAGTTAAGGGGCGACTTTATTTGGAGGAGTACTAAATCCAAGCCGGCCGAGGTTAAGGGGTTGTCAATGGGTGGCCCCTATCCGCTGTCATGGGTGTGCTATTAGCACCCAAATCCAACCTACCCTAAAATCGAGAGATGAGAGAATATGAGAGCTATTTGAATCAGAAAGGGTGGATGAATAAAATGGGTTTGATTGATTCTGGTCAATGGAAGAATCTGGTGATGAAATTGAATCATTGAGAGTTTAAGACAGATATGAAGATGGGTTTGTGGCAAATTTCTACAGGCTAGGGTTTCTTTTGAATCTGAGGTTCTGTGGTTATGAATTGAGAAGAACACAGATTGTGGTTAAGAAATGGTGGAGCAATCGAGTTTGAGTGGTAGTTGCACTCGAATTGCGAGGTTGAATCGAGTTCGAATTGGATGAATTTGTGGTCGTGTTAGAGCTGTTGATGGATGAAAATCAGATTGAGAAGAGGGGTTTGAGAATTGAGATCATGACAATGATGATGGTGGTCTCTGAGTGTGGAACCTGTTGCCTCCATGGTGAATGTCTGGTCTCTCGAGTCGATTGAAGTTGCAGGTGAATATGAGTTGCAACTGCAAGAGGAGTCTGTGATGCGAGATGGAGACCGAGATGGAGGTTCCTCGTGGTGGATTTGATTGAGTTCTTCCTGGGAATGAGTGTAGTGAACATAGCATTGGTCTTTGGCATTACAAGGATGGGGTTAGACCTGGTATGAGATAGAGAGTGTAAGGAAGGAGCTGGTGTTGGTACACAAAGATGGCAGTGTGTTGCTGTTGCAAATGGTGATGAGCGGCTACTGGTGATTGTCACGGATAGTGCAGGTGCAAGCTGTAGTGAACTCGGCGGTGTGCATGGGAACTGGAATCGCAGGAAGAAGTAGCTGGAGAGGTCTGAGACAGTTGAAGCTGCTTATAACAAGGAATGGTGAAGTGTGGGTGCAACTCAATTGGTGGCTTAAGGCTATGATGCTGGTGCTGCAATGAAACAAAGGGAGTGAAGGAGTTGGTTTGTGAGTTAGCTGCTGATAGCTAGGGACATGTAATGTGCTTGCAGGGTGTTGGCGCGAGCCAGTGAAGCAATGGCTCAATTTGCAGTTGCAGGTACATGAGCTGGTGGCGATGCGGAATGGATTACAGGGCTGATTACAAGGGAGCAGTTTGGTGGTGTTAGTGGCAATGGCTAATACATGGATTAGAAGGTCTGAGAGAAGAACTGAATGGAGTAAATGGGTTAGCTGGTTGAGATGGCTTGTTTGAAGCAAGCGAGATTAATGGGAAGATGGAACCGAGTTTGTGAAGTTTTAACGATGATGAACTGGGATGGTGATTGCAGTTCGGAGTGGCGTCATGGTTTGTAGCCGCAGTTGGCAGCGAAGGCATTGGTGCTGCTGTGCAGTTATGAACTGGAGCAAGTGATGGTGCGATGGCTAGCTGGAGAGAGAATTGAGAATGCAGCTACACAGAGCTGCAGGTGGCTTGAACTGAGTGGGTGCAGGCAGCTGTGGTGAAGGTTGCGTAGGCAAGAATGGAGTTACAGCCAGAATGGCTAGGCAGTAATGGCTCGGGTAGTGAAAGAACTGAAATGAGTGGGTGGTTTCTATGGAATTGAGAGATGAAGCTGCTATTGTTGTTGGTTCAAGCTAGACTGAAATGGCAAAAGTGAGGTGAAGAAATGGTTGGCAGCTGCAAACAGTTAGAGAAGCTGAAATGGTGGTTTTGTCAGTGGCTGTAGTTAGCTTGAGTTGAGATGGCAGCGCGGGTGCAGCTGCTTTTGAGCTAAAATGCAAGGCTGAGAGGGTGCTAAATGGGATACTGAATTGGAGTGAATGGCTTGAGCTTGAATGGCAGTGAAGAGGGTTGCAGTAAAGGGTGTTGGCTGAGAACAGAATGTGCAACATTCTTTGAGAAATTGTGCAAAACACGGCTAGATTGGTGCACCTATGAGCATAGCCCGGATGTCGGATTGCGGAAGTTAAAGTGTGAATCGTAATGTTTCATTGAATCGTGAAAGGGGTATGAGTCGAATGGAAGAGTTGGCGGCCGGAAATATAAGCTACATGACACGCTTTTAGGTGCGTTTTCGCAAGAGACAAGGAGTTGGCTTAGATGATTTCTATGAATATATGAACTGCAGATAACTAGAGTCGAGCTGCTGGAAGTATGCAATTGCTTGGCGACAGTGTCTGATATGTCAGCTTGACCTGAGTCAGTTTTCCGGCAGCCGGATTCCGGCGATGACGTCATTAATTCCGGTGACACTTTTTGGACCCAAAATTCCAGAGACATAATTCTCACACATGGGCTTGGTGGACGAATTTGAGACGGGTTTGGAGAAGACTTGACCTACTTTTGGGTATCCTTTTGGGAGAAGCATATAAATAGAACTTTTTCTCTAAACCTAGAGATATCTCCATGAGGGAGAGTTCTACTTTTGTTCTAGGGTTTCACATGATAGGTTCTTCTAAACTTTCTATGATGATTTCCAAAAACACAAGTACTTGATTTATTATTGGTTAAAGATGTAGTTGGATTTTGGAAAACAAGTTATGATTTTTATGGATTAGTTTTCTCTCAATATTATCGTATGATTTCTACTGGTTATAATAATTGCATGATTGATGTATTGCAATATGATTGAATGTTTGTTTAGTTAAGTCTAGAATTGATTGAACTCACATCCATATCTATAGCTATTTTAGGGTTTTCATCGAGCGATAACCTTGAATACGAGTAGCATGATATGATGCTAGGTTGTAGTGATACATCCTTGTATTCATATGTAGAAATTGACCTTTGTCCGAATTGTTTTGCGCAATGTATTACAATTGCATTGATTAGCCTATTTACGAAACTTAATGCTCCTAGGAATTGAACTTGATTAGCGCAAGGCGTTAGGTTATTCTTTAGGTAGAATTCACATACGCAGCCCTAATGTGTGTGTTGATGAATTAGGAAATTACGGAGTATTCTTGCAATAAGGTATTCTATGGCTTTTGATGATAGCGAGATTAAATACGAATTCTATTCATATATTCATAAACTTGTTTACAATTGAAGATGAAACCTTTATCCAATATTTCACATCTTTGATTTGCGTACTTTATTTGCTTTTTGTTTATTTTTATTTACACAATCAGAAATTCCCCCGTGTTACTTATAAGATACCAAAACAATTTGACAACCTAGACCTCTCTGTAGGATCGATCCTTTCTTGCCCTTGCTATATTTATATTTTGAGTAGTAAGAAAGTGTAATTTATTTTTGACGCTTACGACCGCGGTCAAATTTTGGCGCCGCTGCCGGGGAGGCAGCGGTTGTTAATTGTTTTTGGTTTCTTATTTTTGTTTTTAGGTTTGTTTTACTTTTTCTTATTCTTTGGTTTCTAACCGAGTTTTGAGAATCTCGTTTCAGGTACCAATTTCTATGGACGGAGCATATTGGAGCAATCAATACGGCTTTCAACCTCAACAACATGAAAACTATCACCCTTACGGGGAGTACAATCAAAATCAATCCTTTGGTTATGATCCATACTCCACGTACCCTTTTAGTTACTCTCATACATTCCAACCTTCTTACGGTGGGTATGTAAGTGAGCAACCACAAAGATGGGATGATACTTGTGCTCCTATCAATTTTTCCTCTAGTTTGGTAGATGAAATGCAACAATTTATGGTCAGCATGGAGTCAATTCGTAGACAACCAAGCGTGGAACCAATTTCGTCGACCGAATGTACTCATGGTATGTTTGTCCCAATTTCTGATCGTAGTTATGATCATCCACCCATTCAAAGGGAATATAATTGGCCTAGCAATACTGAAGTAAGTAATTCTACTTTTTCTTTGTCGAATGAGCTTTACAAACAAATGGAACACTATATTCAGGATTTGGATGGATCACTCCAAGAGCTTCAAAGAGGTGTTTCCGACATAAGAAAGGGCATTGATGAGTACAGGGAGGAAATGAATAGTAATATTGAAAAAGGCCAATCTTTGGGGACTTTCGTTGATAATTGTGTAGTTAACTCAACTCTTGATCTTAATAATGATCATTCCCCTATTCAAAAGGATGAGTTAGAGATTAGCAACACTAAATTCAGCGACGAACAAGATTATGATGACTATGATATTGATGATGATTATGCAAATACATCGCTTGAACCAATTTATGGTGACATCCCCGAGGAGTTTACAATGGAGTCTTTTTGCGATCAAGGTGAAGACGAAGAGGAATATGTTGACACTTGTGTAGATTCCTCAAGCATTGATCTTTATAATGATCAAGAACCTATTCAAAAGGTAGAGCTTGAGGATGACGCAAGGAGTGTTCTAAAGAAATTCCTTATGGACAATATTGCATCCGCAAAAGAGTATGTGCCTTACAACAAGGAGGAATATGTTGAGAATGAGACCGTTATGATCAATATTGTGGAAGACCCAATTGAGCTTGCAAATGATTGTAATGATGATGTTTATGTCGATACTTTGGTTACGGCAGAAACGGACGAAGAATGGTTGCAAGGTTTGATAGAGGACCATGATATACAAGAGGTGAATAATTCACTTGAGTTTTTCAAGGATGAAGAGGATTCCGTGCTACAAGAGATTGTGCGAGGTTTGTCTAACCCTTTGCATATTGATTCTTCTCCTTTACCTCTTATTGGTTTGAATTTATGTGCTTCAAAAATATTGTTGAATGATTTTGTATCTCGATTTCCGCCATTAGAGATACTTGATTCTCATACTATGTAGGTTTTGGAACAAGAAACCGTGGAGGTACCCGACTTCTATATTCTTTATACACTTCCAAGTGTGAACAAGAATAAGTGTGGGGGAAGCTTTTATCGGCTAATAGCTTCACTTTTGCTTTATTGTACTAATATTTGTGTGAAGCTAGTGTTTGCAAAACAGGTTCTATGGAAGGATCCCCAACTTTTCAGATTATTGGTGTATGGGGAATGAATCTTACAAGAAGCTAAGTCGGGCCGTCGACTTTAAAACAAGCGCTAAGTGGGAGGCAACCCACCGGTTTTGTATCTTTACCTTTATCTTTTTATTTTTATGCATTTGCTTTTATCTTTATTTTCTTTATTTTTGCATATCATTTTAAGGAATTTCCCACCTTGAACTTTCTTTGGACGATTCAATTTTACATTGAGGACAATGTAAAGTTTAAGTGTGGGGGAGCATTTATATGTTTTAGTTTGTTTTATGCATAAAAAAAAAAAAAAAAAAAAAAAAATATGAGAAAAATTGAAAAACCAAGAAAAAAATTGTGCTTTTTGAACTCCGAAATCTAGAAACTTGTGCCTTTAGGATGACACCATTAGTGGATGGAACCATTTTGAATGCGGGGAGTTGAGGAACCAATTAACTAAAAGGGACGAACATAGCTCATGAATCATAAATACCATGATAGTTGTTACCATATCTCGGAATATCACCATATCACATTCTATTTTTATTTTTCCATATTTATCTATTGTTCTCTAAGTGCTTTGGTGGGTCACTAAAAATCGACGTGTTATTACTGCTAGGATGAAATAGAGTGATTGAGTTACTAGAAAAACAAAAGAAAAAAAAAAAAAAAAAAAAAAAAAAAAAGAGACCGACCAATTAGACCAAAACGGAATAAAGAATGACACTTGGGAATAGCAGTATGTGTGAAACGTAGTCCCGGTCTCCGTCGCCTAAAAAAGCGTGGAATCCAGGATCCAAGGCAACTATCATGTACTTGCTGACAAGAAGCATGCGCTTGGATCTAAAAGATATAATCATGCCGTCTTTAAAAAAAAAAAGAGAAATTGGATCCAGTTTGATCCAATCATATAAAAAAAAAAGAGAAGAAATTATTATTGTGTTGAATAAAGTCACTCTTGGTTCCCTTGTATATGCCAATTGATTTGATGTAGCATTCAGCACCAACAGCTCAATCCAATAGGATTAGGTTCATCTTAGCAGTGACCTTCAGACAGATATGGGAAACATCGAACACTTGTGAACATTCGCCAACATCTACATCTATATCCATCTTCTTAATCTTTTCATTGTGATTGTGGTTTGTTAGTTTCCGAGTATTGTGGCTTGTTCGACTATCTAATTAGAGTTTATTTACTAATATATGAATTGAATTTGCAAGGTACCTCCTCCTGTAGTCATTTTGGATTCGTTCATTGATTTGTCACGAATAGACGGAGTTTGAAATATAGGTTTTGTAGGTATATCTCTAGTAAACCTTCACGAGACTATAACTCGTCCACTAGGGACACCTAGGGGTTTAAAGGCTTGTTATTTATGCTAAAATTAACCGTAGCCTCGACGTCACGGAATTGTATGTATGTTTTTATTTTGTTTGATTTGCTCGAGGACTAGCAAAGTCTAAGTGTGGGGGAATTTGATAGGTGTAGAATACACCGTATTTTCTATGAAGAGTTTATGCTTTCTTTGCTATTTTTCATGTGAATTATGTATCTTATGTGTGAATTTGAGTTATTAGGTGCTTTGGAGTCGTTTGGAGCAAAAGAAGAAGAATCCGTGTCTTTTGAGCAAAAAGGGCAGAATTGTCATTTCAGGGGCAAATACTATCGGGAGCCGAGCCAGAGTTAAGGGGCGACTTTATTTGGAGGAGTACTAAATCCAAGCCGCTGAGGTTAAGGGGTTGTCAATGGGTGGCCCCTATCCGCTGTCATGGGTGTGCTATTAGCACCCAAATCCAACCTACCCTAAAATCGAGAGATGAGAGAATATGAGATCTATTTGAATCAGAAAGGGTGGATGAATAAAATGGGTTTGATTGATTCTGGTCAATGGAAGAATCTGGTGATGAAATTGAATCATTGAGAGTTTAAGACAGATATGAAGATGGGTTTGTGGCAAATTTCTACAGGCTAGGGTTTCTTTTGAATCGAGGTTACGTGGTTATGAATTGAGAAGAACACAGTTGTGGTTAAGAAATGGTGGAGCAATCGAGTTTGAGTGGTAGTTGCAGGCTCAATTGCAGGTTGAATCGAGTTCGAATTGGATGAATTTGTGGCTGTGTTAGAGCTGTTGATGGATGAAAATCAGATTGAGAAGAGGGGTTTGAGAATTGAGATCATGACAATGATGATGGTGGTCTCTGAGTGTGGAACTGTTGCCTCCATGGTGAATCTGGTGGTCTCTGAGTCGATTGAAGTTGCAGGTGAACATGAGTTGCAGCTGCAAGAGGAGTCTGTGATGCGAGATGGAGACGAGATGGAGGTTCTGGTGGTGGATTTGATTGAGTTCTCCTGGGAATGAGTGTAGTGAACATAGCCTTGGTGCTGGCATTACAAGGATGGGGTTAGACCTGGTATGAGATAGAGATTGTAAGGAAGGAGCTGGTGTTGGTACACAAAGATGGCAGTGTGTTGATGTTGCAAATGGTGATGAGCGGCTACTGGTGATTGTCACGGATAGTGCAGGTGCAAGCTGCAGTGAACTCGGCGGTGTGCATGGGAACTGGAATCGCAGGAAGAAGTAGCTGGAGAGGTCTGAGATGGTTGAAGCTGCTTATAACAAGGAATGGTGAAGTGTGGGTGCAACTCAATTGGTGGCTTAAGGCTATGATGTTTGTCTTTGCAATGAAACAAAGGAGTGAAGGAGTTGGTTTGTGAGTTAGTCAGCGATAGCTAGGGACATGTAATGTGCTTGCGGAGGTGTTGGCGCGAGCGATGAAGCAATGGCTCAATTTGCGATTCTGCGTACATGAGCTGGTGGCGATGCGGAATGGATTACAGGGCTGATTACAAGGGAGCAGTTTGGTGGTGTTAGTGGCAATGGCTAATACATGGATTAGAAGGTTGCAGAGAAGAACTGGAATGGAGTAAATGGGTTAGCTGGTTGAGATGGCTTGTTTGAAGCAACTGAGATTAATGGGAAGATGGAACTGAGCTGTGAAGTTTTAACTGATGATGAACTGGGATGGTGATTGCAGTTCGGAGTGGCGTCATGGTTTGTAGCCGCAGTTGGCAGCGAAGGCATTGGTGCTGCTGTGCAGTTATGAACTGGAGCAAGTGATGGTGCGATGGCTAGCTGGAGAGAGAATTAAGAATGCAGCTACACAGAGCTGCAGGTGGCTTGAACTGAGTGGGTGCAGGCAGCTGTGGTGAAGGTTGCGTAGTCAAGAATGGAGTTACAGCCAGAATGGCTAGGCAGTAATGGCTCGGGTAGTGAAAGAAGTGAAATGAGTGGGTGGTTTCTATGGAATTGAGAGATGAAGCTGCTATTGTTGTTGGTTCAAGCTAGACTGAAATGGCAAAAGTGAGGTGAAGAAATGGTTGGCAGCTGCAAACAGTTAGAGAAGCTGAAATGGTGGTTTTGTCAGTGGCTGTAGTTAGCTTGAGTTGAGATGGCAGCGCGGGTGCAGCTGCTTTTGAGCTAAAATGCAAGGCTGAGATGGTGCTAAATGGGATGCTGAATTGGAGTGAATGGCTTGAGCTTGAATGGCAAAGAAGAGGGTTGCGGAAAGGGTGTTGGTGAGAAACAGAATGTGCAACATTCTTTGAGAAATTGTGCAAAACACAAATAGATTGGTGCACCGGTGAGCATAGCCCGGATGTCGGATTGCGGAAGTTAAAGTGTGAATCGTAATGTTTCATTGAATCGTGAAAAGGGTATGAGTCGAATGGAAGAGTTGGCGGCCGGAAATATAAGCTACATGACACGCTTTTAGGTGCGTTTTCGCAAGAGACAAGGAGTTGGCTTAGATGATTTCTATGAATATATGAACTGTAGATAACTAGAGTCGAGCTGCTGGAAGTATGCAATTGCTTGGCGACAGTGTCTGATATGTCAGCTTGACCTGAGTCAGTTTTCCGGCGGCCGGATTCCGGCGATGACGTCATTAATTCCGGTGACACTTTTTGGACCCAAAATTCCAGAGACATAATTCTCACACATGGGCTTGGTGGACGAATTTGAGACGGGTTTGGAGAAGACTTGACCTACTTTTGGGTATCCTTTTGGGAGAGGCATATAAATAGAACTTTTTCTCTAAACCTAGAGATATCTCCATGAGGGAGACTTCTACTTTTGTTCTAGGGTTTCACATGATAGGTTCTTCTAAACTTTCTATGATGATTTCCAAAAACACAAGTACTTGATTTATTATTGGTTAAAGATGTAGTTGGATTTTGGAAAACAAGTTATGATTTTTATGGATTAGTTTTCTCTCAATATTATCGTATGATTTCTACGGGTTATAATAATTGCATGATTGATGTATTGCAATATGATTGAATGTTTGTTTAGTTAAGTCTAGAATTGATTGAACTCACATCCATATCTATAGCTATTTTAGGGTTTTCATCGAGCGATAACCTTGAATACGAGTAGCATGATATGATGCTAGGTTGTAGTGATACATCCTTGTATTCATATGTAGAAATTGACCTTTGTCCGAATTGTTTGCGCAATGTATTACAATTGCATTGATTAGCCTATTTCGAAACTTAATGCTCCTAGGAATTGAACTTGATTAGCGCAAGGCGTTAGGTTATTCTTTAGGTAGAATTCACATACGCAGACCCTAATGTGTGTGTTGATGAATTAGGAAATTACTTGAGTATTCTTGCAATAAGGTATTCTATGGCTTTCGATGATAGCGAGATTAAATACGAATTCTATTCATATATTCATAAACTTGTTTACAATTGAAGATGAAACCTTTATCCAATATTTCACATCCTTGATTTGCGTACTTTATTTGCTTTTTGTTTATTTTTATTTACACAATCAGAAATTCCCCCGTGTTACTTATAAGATACCAAAACAATTTGACAACCTAGACCTCTCTGTGGGATCGATCCTTTCTTGCCCTTCCTATATTTATATTTTGAGTAGTAAGAAAGCGTAATTTATTTTTGACGCTTACGACCGCGGTCAGTCGTCCCAGTGATGGGTTCTAGCTCCGCATGGTGAAAACACACTCAAAGGATTTTTTTCATTGCTCAAAAAGGTGTTTTACAATGGTGAAAAAGAGAGAAATATAATAAAAACCGGGTTTGTAACAGTTATAAATGTTACAAACCGAGCTGTTACAAAGAACGATACAAATATAGCGTCACTGTCACTGTAGCTATACGACCCACGTCTCTTTGTCGTTAACACTGTTGATAAACGACTATCTTTTTGGGTCTAATGTTCTTTGAGATCTTATTTAATGGCAGCAGCAGCAGATTTTCAAACTTTCGATTCTTTGCTCTGTAGTCTCCCCAAACTCTCCGTCCCCATTATTATCAACTCCAACACATTATATACTCCTCCAGACACCAGAATCATGCGTCACAACTTCATATATTCTTCAATTAATCGTCAGTGAAGAAAAATATTCTCGGGAATATTTTCTTCCCAGATTTAACTCCTGACGCGTTGATTTTCTCCCAGCACTCTCCAATCTCGTTCAGTTAGAGTAAAACACGGTATAAACACACACCAGAAGCTAATTCTCGCAGGAAATATTCAACCAACTCGTGACAGTCCGAGTACTACTCCACCTCTGTTTTGCTTCACTTCAGGTTATCTAGCCAATTTTGGTTGAGGAAATCAACCATACCCTGCTTGTTAAGACTAGTCAAGTCTTCCCAATAATTACCAGCCGTTGAGTCTCCTTCAATCCCGTCCAAAATGACAACCCTAAATCTGCCGTAGCATGTTAGCTTTTTCCCGCCATTTTTCTGATTTAAATTTGAGAAAAAGTTGTCCTCCCCTTAATCCTGTACAGGTGTGCAAATAACAGATGGCGCCCCTGGGTGTAAATAACCATGGGGTACCCCTTATTAGTTGAGTGCCCCTTATTCAAACCGAGAGTCCGAATAGTAGGTGTTCTCCGAGGCTGCTCCGGGTCATTTTTCGAGGCAATTTTTCCAACAATGCTTATTTCCAAAAAAATACCTACACACACACAAAACACCAAAATAAGCACAAAATCAAGCACTAACAATAGAGACACTGAGGACAATTCAGACACAAAAATGTTTCTATCAAATACCCCCAAACTTATTATTTGCTAGTCCTCGAGCAAATCTAATCTAGAAAATAAAATGACTACACTTAGCATGTGCAGCAAGCCGTTAAACCGCTAGGTGGCCCTAGCGGCGGGGTGTTGTCTCCGGAGGGTTTACCAGAGGTGTACCCACAAAACCTTTACTCCAGACCCTAGCTATCTAGGCAGAACCTTGGAAGGCACTAAAGAATCTCCTTGGTTGGCATACAATCATTGACTATAGGAGGAAGTACCCTGATGCGAAATTCCAATTGCTATACACGAGTTTGCACTCAAGCATACTAAAATTCATATAAAGTGACAGAGCTCTACTCAGATAGTTTCTAGACATCATAAACCGGAGTCAACCAAATCACATGAAAAGATTAAGAAGATGGATGTAGAGAAGATGATTTTGATATTGACTAAGGTGAACCTATCCTAATGGACCGAGATACCGGTCGACTAATATCAACCCAACTGGCATATACAAGGGGACCAAGTGGTCGTTAATCCTAACTCTAGGTCAACACAACTGGCATATACAAGGGCTCCAGTGGTCGACTTTATTTTATTTATTCCGATTGGTCTAGTGGTTTGGTCTCATTTTTTTTTTTTTTTTTTTTTTTTTTAATCTCAGTCATTCTATTTCACCCTCGCAATGGTAAAAAGAAAAATAAAGAAGTGATCAGGATTCTTTCGATGTTTCCATCACGAGGATATGGCGAAACTACCATGTTTTCTTTTCTAACACTTGAGCTCTGTGCTTTTATGAATAGACTCTTCTAGATGTTTCCATCTAATCAGAATGGTTCCTCAACTCCTACAACCAAGATGTTCCCATCCACTTAGATTAGTTAGTGCCAACCTTAATAAACATAAATTTCTAGACTCTGGAGTTGATACTGCAACTAAAAAGTTTCTCCCATACCCCCAAACTTAAATCTAACATTGTCCTCAATGTTCTAAAGATAAAATTAAAAGCATGAACAAGGAGAAACTGTTACCACTTGACGCAAAAGAGTTAATGAAAGATATTACCGGGTTGCATGAGCATGTTTTACCTCCCAAAAAGTTCTAAGTTTAAAGTCTTCAGCCAGACAATGGAAGAGATTAGTCATCTCGAAGAATCATATAGCAGCAGCCGAAATAACTGCGGGTCATCTGGATCAAAAAGTGCTAACCACAAGAAGAGGAAACTGCAACAGACCAGGAAGATATCCAACATACCCTTATCTATTTCTTTGTTTAAGACAACTACATCTAGTTGTGGTTCGGGTTCAGGCTTTATAAAAGGATCTAGATAAAAAGTTTTCATCGGCTGGATTTCCTCAAAGGCAGTATCCTGAAGATCAGGATCTAGAGTCTGGAAATACTCAATTAAGAACTTAGAAGCACATAACAATTAACCTGAATAACTGGGGATCCTCTAAGTCAATCAGACTTGACTCACACAGTTGACCACAGTAATGGTCATTCTTAAGCAAATGTGTCGACCCTAATTTCCTTAAGTAATTAGGTTTAGTCTCAAAACTTAATAATTGACACATCCAAACTTATACGTTCCCACAATTGGAAGGAAGGTTTTTGGTGGGAAAACAAAGGAAATCGTGGTATCATAGCCTGGGTTAACCACATCAACCAAAGGATGGGTTCTTAATAACTGAACTTCTTTATGGACACAACTAGGTTCAGGAAAAAGTGTATGAAGATAATCTTTTAAAATGGTTGAGGCACAAATGTCAAGTCCCAAGTTAGGGACCTTTCTAAGAGTTAAGGCACATGGAGAATGATAATCACCCCCAAACTTAGAGTTTTCAGTGTCTCTAAAAAGACTAGTCATAACTTCCCTAATTTCAAGGTCATCTAATTCCTGAAAATGGTCAATTGATTCTTCTAAGTCAGGTACATCCTCACTCATCTCTACGAGTTCATTTTCTTTTTCTAAGTCTATTGTTTCTAAATCGCTAGACTCAAAATATACTCGTTCCTCTAAACCATCATTGGCTTCGTAATCAAAAGGAAATACTACATCGTATAAAACGGGGGTATCTCTAGTCAAATCCTCATCCTTTTGAATAGGTAAATAATTATTAAAATTATTTGGATTTGAACTAGAAATATTATCATTATTAAGCTCAATTGGAGTAACAAATTCCTGATCACTATGCCTACTTATTTCAAATTCTTCATCAACATTATCCTCATCATAATCATCATTATAATAATATGAAAATGGTTGAACCTCATCTAGACAAGTAGTGTTACCAATTTTATCCTCGTCATCTTGATTATGTAAATAACTATCCTCACTTTCAGGGGTACTATTGGAAACACTAAGATTATCTCGAGCAGTTCCGTTCTGGGCCTCTAACAAAAGCTTTCGAATCGACTCATATGACTTCATTATGGTATCGTGACTCGACTCACATGACTTCCTTATTGTATTGTGACTTGACTCACATGACTTCCTTATTGAATCTAGGAAAGAAATTTCACTCGTTGCATTGCTTTCGTCCATAACTAAGTTATTCATTTCTGCGAACTTACGTGTCGACTCAGCTAACTTACGTGTTGACTCTAGTAGAGAGGAATTTTGCTTGTACGATCGGTTGGCATGTGGATAGTAATTGGGATCACCATGGTATGGGCCATAACCTTCAAAAGTTTGGCGTTCCCAACCACTATTCACACTATGGTCAAAAAAGAGTGATGTCCATATTGTTCAGTTGGATATTCATACTCATTAATGTGATGGCTATTGTAATACCAGTTTGACATCCTAACCGCAAGGGAATTCTACACAAACACAAACAAGGCTGACTCGACCACAACAAACCTACTGATTTCTAGCAAACAAAAAGCATTATGGATCCACTTAGATTGTTTCTAGACCAGCTTCTAATCCTTCGAAAGAGAATTCGTTACAATTTAAGCAAACCCCTCTGGAATCAATCCGAGTTTAAGTAAGTTGAATAGAGAGAGGGGTTTTAGCTGCGTGGAGCTTTGATACCCAAGGCCTCACCGCATTACAAGGCTGCGCAGTCACACATTCAAATCACAGAAACCATCATGAACTTCGAAGTATGCTGAAAAGAGTAACCAATATTTTTCGAATGACTTTCCTATTAAGCTCGTTACCTTATCGGTCTTGTTCTAGTCAAAATTTTAAGCTTAGGTTCGCGTTTGGTATCGTTTTCCTAAGGAGGGAAAGAAGAGAACGGTGATGAAATCCGAACCCTTATCTTGTATGGCCAGTCCTTTCCCTTTACTAGGAATTTAAAGTAGATGTATTCAAGACCTCAACATATATGCATACAAAATCATCCAGTAAACCCGCTGACAGGGGGATTCGCGGGTGTTTAGAATTCTTACCTCCCGTTCCAGACGGGGGATGAACCGTTGAAGTCGACTCGGGACACTGACTCCTATTTCAGTGTACGAACCCGATGGGCCTAGACAATATCGTAACTGTCGTCCTTCCCTGTGCAGTTTATATTTAATTTAACCCTTCTTTAGGGTTATTTTAGAAAAAATGTCCAAAATTCCAAAAATAAAGTCAAAAAGTGTCCAAAAATAAAAATAAAAATTACAACAATGAAACCCTATTTACAGTTTCTAAAAATAAAAAGAAATAATGTCTAAATAAAATAAATATGTACAAAATCTTCTTCACTCCTTGGACTCCTCTTTTCTTTCCTTCTTTGGCGATGCTTTCCTTTTATAGCACTTTTTATTTCCTTGTAGCATTGCTCCAAATCTGAAAAGAATCAAAAAAAATACCAAAGGCGTAAAAGAGAACAAAAATGATAAAAATAAAAATAAAACCTAAAAACAAATCTATACACAAGTCCGCGTCGGCGGCGCCAAAAATTGATCGGATTTAGGATAGTGGTAAATAGAGTTGTCGTTCACTCGGACTTTGTTGAAATTGATTTTAGGATTTAATAAAGAAAAATAATAAAAATAGAGAATGTAGTTGCAGGAAATCCTACATTACACCCCTCACTAAATTCCACACAACTAAGCCATTTGAAGATGAATAACTATGATTTTTTATTGATTAATTCCTTGAATATTACAAGATAAAATGGAAAAGAGCTAAAGAAAATAGAAAATACAATCACTTAAACTTTCTCTCTCCTAATGACTTGTCTAACACCCAAAAAAGATCTCTCCACAACAGGCTTATTCGACTCTTTATATAAGGTAGTACACAATGGATGACAGCTAAGCTATCCTTTATTTTCGGGAATGACTTGCGAAATATCGCAAGTGTACAAGTATGCAATCTCGCGACACTCCTAAACTTCGCTAGATCCTCACATCTTTCTCGTGTTCTGGCTATCATCATTCATTGCGTCATTTATATTACTCTTCTGCGACGCCTTCGCAATGCTGTCGTTTACTAATCTCGCGAGATATTGATATTGCGATATTCTGATCCTACATCTTGCCTCTTCTCATGTCTTCTCTGCGAAGAAGAGAATGTCATGAGAACCAGTATTTTGAAATGCCGTAATCGTCTGTTTTCTATCAATTTTTTGCCGACAAGATTCCGTGAATTTAGGAATGACTGTTTACACTTATCTAAAATTTTCCCTTTTACCTGGCACATTTAATGTTATCCTAGTTACTCTTTTCTTGTCCATTTAAAGGAGAATTCCTTGTGAAACTATTTATTTTCTTTTACTTCGTCTTCTTCATCGTCTCGCAACTTTCTTCTCGCTTTTTTTCTTCATCGTCCTCTTCATCATTTTTCGCTCTTTGTTCTCATCTTTCTTTTTCTCTCTTTGTTTCTATGGAGCCATCAAGGTTTGTTAATTTTGTCAATTTGATCATTTTGTGATTGATCTCTTTATTGAAGTTGTTTTGTTTTGATATCTTGTTCTTCTTTAATGATTCCCCTGCTGTTTTTGTTTTAGCAAGAACAAATCTAACACCAAGTTCACCATTGTGAACCCTAATATTTCCATGGGCTCGCAACCGAAATCCACTGTCACTAAAAGAAAGCCTGCGAATAGCAAGGTATTTAGGAAACATTTACTCTTTTAATAACAATATTGTTGCCTCTGTTTCTTATTTAACTTGTAATTCGCAGGATGATAAAAATGTTGATAGGTCCCCCAAGAAGCCTCGCCGTTCTAAACCTTTTGCACCTGCTGTTTCCTTTCCTATATTCAAACTTACAACTCCTACTGCGAAATCTTCGCAAGATAATCCTACTGTTTCTTCCTGCGAAAATACTGTCAAAGATAACACTTCTATGCCTGAATTTCTCATAAATCAAATCCCTCATAACAATCCAATTGCGAATGAGCCTATTTCTTCTTCCATTGTCAATGCCTCTACCATTTATCCAGTCATTAACCTTCATGAGATTTTCTCTTCTCATGATATTCCTTTAACAAAAGATGACTCATCTCTTCCTTCTTCTATCACCGTTACTTCCTTATCTGAGCAAATCCCTCTTACTAAAGAAAATTTAGAAGGAATAGATGTGTCCATCAAAGTTCTATCAGATATCGTGAATGATGCCAAGAAGACTTCTGTCAACCCTATCAAATCTGATGTCTGCGAGATTTTGAGAAAACACCTTGGCCCTGATAGAATTTCACAAACATCTTTGGAGCAAGAAATTAATATTTTGAAGAATGATCTCCAAGCTATGATTGCAAAGTGTAATATTCTCCAACTTGAGGATCAAAAACTTCAAAATGTTTCGCTGGATCGTGATAATCTTCGCAAGAAGAATGAAGAATTGAAAGGTATACTCTTATCTCTGTATTGTCCATTTTTTTTATTGAACCAAGAGCCCTTGTTCGCCCTTCAAGCTTTAAACCAGAAGCGAAAAATGGAGATATATCAGTTGGAATCTAGTTTTGAAGAAGTTCAAGTTGATAGAGATGCTTGGATGGAGCAATATAACCAATTAGATAATCTTCATACATATTCTGTTGATCAAATAGATAATCTTTCTAAAGAAAATGCTGATTTAGCTCAGAAACAAGACTCATTAAGTAATGAATTATCTCGCCTCTCTTACTCTTTGACTAAAGCTAATTTGGAGTTGGAAACTTTATCAGATGAGAATGGATTTCTTTCTCAAGAAAAGCGAACTATGTTAAACAAGGTGGCAATTTACTCACAACAGTCTGATGTTTGTCAAAAACTATGTAAAGAACAAGAACAATCTCTTTGCTAGCTGAGAAATCAACTTGAAGAAGTTACTGCCGAGAAGGATAAACTTATTCAGGGTAGAATAATCTTAAGTGTAAAGGCAAACCAATTCAAGGATCAATGTTCCAATTTAGAAAAGTCCAACTCTTCCCTTGCGAAAGAAAATGCCTTACTTGTTTCCAACGAAAAAAGCTTGCGATCTCGACTGAAAGGTTTAATTGGAGATAATTTTGACAATACCATGGATCATTTGGAGAATAGTTGTTCGGCTTTAATCCAATATCTTACCTCGCAGAAGGAAGGTAGTCATATTATTTGACTACCTTAATACATTTATTTATTATCTTGTGATATTTTCCTTGCGAAGTCCAAAAATCTGAATAATTTTCTATGTTCTTTTCTTTTGCAGATTCTGAGAAAAATCTTCATTCCTCTATTGCCACTCTAAAGTCCGACTATTCAAAAATTCGCAAATAAAATGGAATACTCACTGCTTCCCTTGCTCGTTCTCGCGATCGCGCAGAAAGAAGATTCGATTATATGTCTGATTGTAAAGATATAGAGAGTAGAAATCATCAGAAAGCACTCCTTCGTCAATTTCATCTTAAGGCCGAAGTTGTTGTGAATAATGTTCTACTATCCAAATCTCTTGATCCTGTATGTATCGAACCTCTGGAAGTAAGCGACGATGAAGTTCCTAATTCTCCTGACAGCGATTTTGACTACAATAGTGGCGAAGAGATCGCAAATGAAGAGACAATCCCTCCTAGTAAAATTGTCAATGATGATCTGGGTGAGGGAGGATCTGGTGGAAATATAATAACTGGCGAAAATATGGATAAAGTTGCTGAAGAAAGCCCAGTATCTCCTTCTGGTGAAAAAAACTGATATTTGAGAATTAACTTTCTCTTGTAATCTTTCATCTTGTATTTTTACTTCTTTATGTGCTTCAATCATCTTTTGGATGTGTTCATATGCTTATTACTACTCTTTCTTTCAATGAGTATAGTTTTTGGTATTTAATAATTGCTATTTTGTTTTCGATTATTTATATTGAAATTCATCATTGCGACAAGATCGCAGGACGTCTTTACATTTCCATGTAATGACCCATTGATCTTGCCTTATCATTGTTCTTGTGTGGTCTTATTTTGCCTTCCTAGTTAAAGGTCTTATTTTGCCACCCCTCATTTTTGCGTCAATATGACAGGTCTAAATATTCTTACGAACATAAAGTCCCATGACATTGCCGTCTTGCGACAAAATCGCAGGACGTCTTTACACTTTCTTGTAACGACCCATTGATCTTGTCTTATCATTTCTTTAATATTATTGCCTCTGTAGGATGTTTTTGTTGCGATAATATGAAAAGGCCTAAAAATTCTTGCGAACTTGAAGTCCCATGACATTGCCGTCTTGCGACGAAATCGCAGGACGTCTTTACACTTTCATGTAAAGACCCATTGATCTCGTCTTACCCTCGCGTTAGTATTATTGCCTCTTCAGGATCATCGCACAAATATGACAAGCCTAAATTTTCTTGCGAAAATAGAGCCTCATGACATTTGCGTCTTTTGATACTTATCAGCTCCCTAATGGAGGGTGTCGCCCTTATTATCTCCCTGGTTTCCCCTTCAAGGAGGCGTACATCGGCCATACAAGACTAGCTCCTCCCATCCGGTCTTAACAACAACCAGTTGTTTTCGCAGCTTCTTATCCCTTATACCTATAGGGCTTATGGTTACGAGACTGCACCCTAAGTGGAGTTTTCTTCGGGCCGATAAGCATGTGCCAAGACTTGCCAAGAATGGCCGAGACACTTCAAATTCCCCTGGGCACTCTTGGCTCAACCGTGTACCTCGGCGCCTTGGTCATACACTCGACTCCTTGGAAGAGACCCTCGGTCGTCCAACCAGGGTATAACCTTATATATATAGTTGGAAATCCAAGGTATCTCCCCGGATGGGCTTTATTGACCCCAAATTTTCATGACTCGGGTTCCGGGCGGTGTAACCTTTTCCCGAGCCATGTCAAGAGATACCCCCTTATATGATGCACTTTAGGTCTTACATTTGCCTCTTACAAAATATCATTCGCGAACTAGGGTGTACGCCATAAAGGTTCGTCCCATTCACTCATTCTTTCATTTCTGTCAATTCGTTAAATCATTCATTTTTGATTATCTCTTGTTATTTCATTTGCGAGATATTCGCACATTCTTTATTTATTTTATGCAGTTTCGCAATCACTCTGTCGCAGGAACATTTCATATGAATTCATTTCATTTCATTCATTCAACATTTCGCAACTTAGTCTTTCCCTTCCGTCTTCTATGGGTAATATTTCTTGAGATATAATCTATTCCACGGTCTATCCAATCTTTGGCCCACATCTTTGCCCTCAGGATCCATCAATCTATATGCCCCTGTTCCAACTATCTCCTTGATGATATAAGGTCCATCCCACTTTTTCTCCAATTTGCCACCACTCTCTCGCTGATATATTGGTGTTTCTCGCAATACCATATCACCTGGTTGAAATACGCGTGTCTTGACACGTTTGTTATATTCTATGGCTAATCTTCGCTGGTAATTCTCCATATGTTGTAGTGCTCTTTCTCTGTTTTCCTCTAATTCATCTAATTTAACCAAAATGTTACCCGCGCTAAGATTTTTCTCCCAAGCTTCTCTCTTTGTTGTTGGAATAATAACTTCTGTCGGAAGTACAGCTTCAACTCCATAGGTTAGACAAAATGGTGACATTCCTGTAGCTTCTCGCCTTGTTGTATTGTAAGCCCAAACTGCATTATGCACTTGTTCACACCATGCCTTGTTATGTCCTTCTAATTTCTTCTTCAGTATGTCAACGATTGTTTTATTTGTTGCTTCCGCCTATCCATTGGCCTGCGGGTATAAAGGAGTTGATTTCCCACACTTTATTTGAAATGCATTAAGCAACAATTCTATATTTTGTCCCTCAAACTGTTTCCCATTGTCATATACCAATTGTGCTGGAATTCCAAATCTGCATATTATGTTTTCGAATATGAATTTAAAAATATATATATCGCGAATGTGTTGTACTGCTTTTACTTCTGCCCATTTTGTGAAATAATCTGTAGCGACAATCAGATATCTTCTCTGCCCTGTACCTGGTAAAAATGGTCCTACAATATCTAACCCCCATTTTCCAAAAGGCCATACACTTGTTGAAGAGGTTAATGGTGCTCCTGGTGCATGTATTTTCTTTAGTGCCTTTGACAATCTTCGCAACGTCTTGATATTTGTTTCGCATCTTCATGCATATATGGCCAATAATAGCCTTGCATTTTTGCCTTATGTGCTAAAGACCTTCCGCCACTATGATTGCCAGCATCCCCACTGTGTAATATTTTTAATACTGCTTCTCCTTCCTTTCATGTTAAACATCTAAGCGAGGGTTCATTAAAGGATCTTAGGTACAATACCCCATCTCTTAATTCATAATTTGTTGCACGACTTTTTAATTTGTGCATCTCTAATCTATTTCTTGGTTTTTCTCCTTTCATTAGATAAGCATGAAGTTCTGTCCTCCAATCTTCGCAATAGGGTCTTTGTGTTCCCTCTTCTATGAGCATTATTTCTGCTTCTTCCTCTTCCTCTTTGTTGATTGAGGGTAACAGAAGTGTCTGTATTTTTATGCATCTCGCAGTTGGGTCTGACATCATACTTGATATAAAAGCAAAAGCATCCGCGAGTCTATTGTCTTTTCTTGATATGTGTCTCCATTTTATTTTTGGTATCTTCACCGACAATTCTTCAACAAGCTTTTTGTATTTTTTTCAAGGATGCTTCATTTGTAGTATACTCTTATTTTATCTGGCGAATAGCTAACCGAGAATCACTTTGGTAACTCTTACATTCTCCAACTTCATTTCTATTGCAAATCGCAAAGCATGTACTATAGCTTCATACTCCGTTTCATTGTTGGTAGATGCAAATTCCAATCTGAAAGAAAAAGCCATTTTATTGCCTTCTGGCGAAATTACAATGATCCCAATTCCGTTACCTTCTCCATTTGACGATCCATCTACCAATATTTCCCATCTGTTTGGCTCAGTTAATAAATCCCTTGGATTTCCATGTTCTTCTTCTATATCCATCATTTCTTCCACTGCTTCATCCTCTTCCAATGGAAATTCTACTAAAAAGTCTGCAACAACTTGTGATTTGGGTGAGGATAATACTTCATATTTGAGTTTGCAATGACTTACTTGAGCATTCCATCTTTCAACCCTTCCTGACCTTTTTGAATTTTTTATTACCGACTCAATAGGTACTTTTGTCATTACCTTTACCGTGTGTGCTTCGAAGTAGATGCGAAGTTTAAATGTCGCGTAAACTAATGCCAAAATTAGTTTTTCAATTTTTGAATAATTTTTCTCTGCGGCATTGAATGTTTTGCTAATGTAATAGATTGGTTTTTCCACACCTGCGTCCATTCGCAATAATACTGCGCTTAGAGCATGCGAGGTTGTCGCAAGGTAAATTAATAATTCTTCCCCTGGTTCTGCTTTTTGTAAGATTGATATATCCATTAGATGTTCTTTTATTCCTTATAACGCCTTTTCACACTCATCCGTCCACCTAAATTTCGCTCCCTTTTTAAGTATGTTGAAAAAATGCTTGCACTTATCAGATGATCGCGATATGAATCTTCCTAGCGAAGCTAATAATCCATTTAGCTTTTGCACATCTTTCACTAATTCTTTGGTGTCGGCATATCGCGAATTGCTTGTACTTTCTCCGGATCAACTTGTATTCCTTCTTTTGACACAATGTATCCTAAAAATTTTCCGGATGCCACCCCAAAGGTACATTTTTCCTGGATTTACTTTGATGTTGAAATGTCTCATTTGTTCAAAATTTCCTTCAAATCCCACACATGATCCTTTGCTTCTTTACTTTTTATTAACATGTCATCCACGTATACCTCTAGTGTTTTATGTATCCATTTTTCGAACACTTTTTCTACCATCCTTTGGTATGTTGCTCCAGCATTTCGCAGGCCAAATGGCATTTTTGTGTAACAATATAATCCTCTTGGAGCGAAAAAGGCAAGTATGCTCTTGGTCTTCTTCAATGAGAGGAACTTGATTGTATCCCTTGTATCCATCAAGAGAGGATATCCTTTCATTTCTGCTTCGATTCAACCATCTCCGGAATATCTGGCAAAGGAAAGTTATCTTTTGGACAAGCTTTGTTGATCGGTAAAATCTATGCAAATTCTTATCCCTTTTTTCTTCTTTGGGACTACGACCATATTTGCTATCCACTCGGGATATTTTGCTTGTCTAATAATTCCGGCGTCAAGCATCTTCTGTAACTCTTCTTCTATTTGAGGATGATATGCCGTTGCAATTTTTCTAATTCTTTGCTTGAAAGGTATTGCATTTTTATCAATCTCTAATTTATGACACGCTACAGATGGATCTATTCCAGGCATCTCATCCATATCCCACGCGAAAATGTCTTTATAATCTCGCAACAAATCAATAGTCTTTCTTTCCTCATCTGCCTCCATTTTAGTCCCAATTTTTAACATCTTGGGTTCTTCTTCAGTTCCGATATTCACTTCCTTTGTTGGCTCTGCTGCAGTGTAACTAGCCGTCGGTTCTCCCATGAGCGTTGGTCCTTTTACTTCCTTTGCAAGTTCATTTTCTTCACCATATATTCCTTTTCCTTCTTCTGCTCTTATCATGTAAGCTCTAAATTGTTCTTCCTTTTTCGCTGCTTTTGCCATCTTCTTGCGATCTTTTCGCCTCTTCACCTTTTCTTCATAATATTTTACTTCGATTTGATGATATATCCTTCCTTTATCAGTATCACCTCTGATTTCGCCAATTCCACTCGGTATAGGAAATTTGACACATTGATGAAATGTTGACGCTACAGCTTTTATTGCATGTATCCACGGTTTTCCCAACATCATGTTGTATGGTGATTCCATATCCACTACACATAACATCACATGTGTTTCAATTTCTCCCAACAAAATTCGTATTTTTATTTTCCCTTTAGGTTTTGTTATTGATTTGCCGAAACCATAGACATGATATGTTGCGGAAGTCATTTCTTCATCCTTGTACCCCAATTTTTTATATGCATGATAAAACATTATATTCACTGAACTCCCTGTATCCACCAAAGTTCTATTTATTACCCATTCTTTCACTGTTTTTGTTAATTTTCCTTCCTCTTTGCTTGCACTTATCGTAATCACTAATGGAGATGTGTGATTTAAATTCTCTCCTGATATCTCCGTTGCGGTGAACATAATCTTCTGTTTTTCCTATTCTTTCAAGGATGATGCTTTCTCTACTGTTATAATCTTCCTTCAAAATCTCTTTTGTGTATTCTCCCTCTGATACCTTCATGAAATTCATTAACCATTGCTTTTGTAATCATATTACATTCCAATTCTTCATTACTCTCTTTGATTCTAGTTTTCTCCAATTTATCCATCATACTCTTGATTTAACCAATTTTAGTGACAATATCCAATCTCTTCTCTTCAATCGGTCCTTGTTTTTAGCGCCAATATGTAGTTGCAGGAAATCCTACACTACATCCCTCACTAAATTCCACACAACTAAGCCATTTGAAGATGAATAACTATGATTTTTTATTGATTAATTCCTTGAATATTACAAGATAAAATGGAAAAGAGCTAAAGAAAATACAATCACTTAAACTTTATCTCTCCTAATGACTTGCCTAACACCCAAAAAAAGATCTCTCCACAACATGCTTATTCGACTCTTTATATAGGGTAGTATACAATGGATGACAGCTAAGCTATCCTTTATTTTCGGGAATGACTTGCGAAATATCGCAAGTGTACAAGTATGCAATCTCGCGACACTCCTAAACTTTGCTAGATCCTCACATCTTTCTCGTGTTCTGGCTATCGTCATTCATTGCGTCATTTATATTACTCTTCTGCGACGCCTTCGCAATTCTGTCGTTTACTAATCTCGCGAGATATTGATATTGCGATATTCTGATCCTACAGAGAAAATATACAATTTATGTCACAAGATGAAGAGACTTATTGGGACTCGGGATTCCACCAATTCTCACATTCATGCGGTTCATCTATTAATTCCGGACAATTAAAGCTCATAAAATAACAAACATCGACTCTAATTCTTTGCCAAGGTAGATTTTATAATTATATGTAATTCACAAGCATGACACATCTAAAGTACCTAAGACTAAGCATGCGACATCTAACGAATTCACAAATAATCAAGAAAAATCATAAATCAATTATAATAGTGCAAATAGTCATAAAGGAATTAAATAGAATTACCACATTGGTGCAAAACAGCTTCCTCCGTCGTCCCAGTGATGGGTTCTAGCTCCGCATGGTGAAAACACACTCAAAGAATTTTTTTCATTGCTCAAAAAGGTGTTTTACAATGGTGAAAAAGAGAGAAATATAATAAAAACCGGGTTTGTAACAGTTATAAGTGTTACAAACCGAGCTGTTACAAAGAACGATACAAATATAGCGTCACTGTCACTGTAGCTATACGACCCACGTCTCTTTGTCGTTAACACTGTTGATAAACGACTGTCTTTTTGGGTCAAATATTCTTCGAGCTCTTCTTTAATGGCAGCAGCAGCAGATTTTCAAACTCTCGATTCTTTGCTCTGTAGTCTCCCCAAACTCTCCGTCCCTATTCTAATCAACTCCAACACATTATATACTCCTCCAGACACCAGAATCATGCGTCATAACTTCATATATTCTTCAATTAATCGGCAGCGAAGAAAAATATTCTCGGGAATATTTTCTTCCCAGATTTAACTCCTGACGCGTTGATTTTCTCCCAGCACGCTCCAATCTCGTTCAGTTAGAGTAAAACACGGTATAAACACACACCAGAAGCTAATTCTCGTAGGAAATCTTCAACCAACTCGTGACAGTCCGAGTAATACTCCACCTATGTTTTGCTTCACTTCAGGTTATCTAGACAATTTTAGTTGACGAAATCAACCATACCCTGCTTGTTAAGACTAGTCAAGTCTTCCCAATAATTACCAGCCATTGAGTCTCCTTCAATCGCGTCCAAAATGCCAACCCTAAATCTGCCGTAGCATGTTAGCTTTTCCCCGCCATTTTTCTGATTTAAATTTGAGAAGAAGTTGTCCTCCCCTTAATCCTATACGGGTGTGCAAATAGCATCTGGCGCCCTTGGGTGTAAATAACCATGGGGATACCCCTTATTAGTTGGGTGCCCCTTATTCAAACCGAAAGTCCGAATAGTAGGTGTTCTCCGAGGCTGCTCCGGGTCATTTTTCGAGGCGATTTTTCCAACAATGATTATTTCCAAAAATATACCTACACACACAAAACACCAAAATAAGCACAAAATCAAGCACTAACAATAGTGACACTGAGGACAATTCAGACACAAAAATGTTTCTATCACTACGAGAAATACCGATATATCCGCGAGAAAGTGGGGGAAAACTTGCGAAAAAATGGGATGGACCTTATATCATTAAGGATATAGTTGGAACAGGAGCATATAGATTGATGGACCCTGAGGGTAAAGATCTAGGTCACAGACTCGATAGACCATGGAACAGGTTATACTTGAAGAGATATTACCCGTAAAAGATTGTGGAGAAAAATCAGACTGCGAAATGATGTATGATTGAAGCAAAATGAATTTATATGAAAATTTTGTGAAAGAATTATTGCGAGATTATACAAAACAAAGAAAGAACAGGCGAAAATTTCGCACAGATAATGACAAGAAATAATCAAATATCAATGACATAATAGAAAGGGGAGAACCTACTATAGCGTACACCCTAGTTCGCGAGATCAAAATTTCGAAAGAGGCAAATGTAAGACCTAAAGTGCGTCATAAAAGGGGGTACCTATTAACATGGCTCAGGGAAAAGGTTACACCGCCCCTGGAACCTGAGTCATGGAGATTTGGGGTCAATAAAGCCCATCCAGGAGAGGTACCTTGGATTTTCAATTTAAGCTTATGACTTAGATTGGACGACCGAGGGTCTCTTATAAGGAGTCAACATTCGACCAAGGCACCGAGGTACACGGTTGAGCCAAGAGTGCCTGGGGCATTTGTAGTGTCTCGGCAATTCTTGGCAAGCCTTGGTTTATGCTGCACTCGGCCCGAAGAAAACTCCACTTAGGGTGTAGTCTCGTAACCATAATCCCTATAGGTAAAAGGGATAAGAGGCTGCGAAAACAACTGGTTGTTGTTAATACCGGATGGGAGGAGCTAGCCTTGTATGGCGAAGTACGCCTCCTTGAAGGGGCAACCAGGGGGAAGATAAGGGCGGCACCCTCCATTAGGGAGCTGATAAGTGTCTTAAGACACAAATGTCATGAGGCTTTTTACTCACGGGAGTATCAAGGCTTGTCATATTTGTTCAACAATCCTGAAGAGGCAATAATACAAAAGAGAAGATAAGACGAGATCAATGGGTCATTACATGCAAATGTAAAGACGTCCTGCGATTTCGTCGCAAGACGGCAATGTCATGGGGCTTTATTTTCGCAAGAATTTTTAGGCATGTCATATTGTCGCAACGAAAAATTCAAATAGAAAGTTAAGGCAAGATCAATGGGTTTTTGCATACAAGTGCAAAGACGTCCTGCGATTTTGTCGCAATGACAAGAGGTGGCATAATAAAACCTTTAACTAGGAAGGCAAAATAAGACCACATGATTCAACAAAATATTTATAAAAACTAAGTATTATTTATGCAGGTCATCCATCGCAAGAAAGATAATGAGAGGAAGTATGGGAATTATTAAACAATGGACATTATCTTTCTCGCAAATAAACACAATAATAAAAGAGTAAATGCATCTCAAAGATGACTGAAATGCACTATATGCAAGAAGTTATACAGATGAAGTAGTCCAAAGAAATAAAATTACAAAAGAAGTTCAATTCTCAACATCAAGTTTTTCGCAAGAAGGAGATAATGGACGTCCTTCACTAATTTTATCACTCACTAGCTTTCTCGATTTCGCTGGCTTTTTCAGCTTCGCCAGTTCTTTCTTCATTTTTGTTTATTCCAACTTCTTCTTCATCTGGATTATTATCGACACTTTCATCATTTGGAGGAACCTCCTCTTCATTTGCGAAATCTTCGCCACTTTCATAATGATAATCGTTGTCAGGAGAACCAGGAACTTCATCATCATCTACTTCCAAAGGCTCGACAGATACAGGGGGAAGAGATTTGGATAATAAAATTTGATTCACAAGAACTTCAGCCCTAAGATGAACTTGGCGAAGAAGTGCCTTCTGGTGATTCCTACTTTGGATATCTTTGGAGTAAGAGAGATAATCAAATCTTCTTTCTGCCCGATCGCGAGAACGAGCAAAAGCGGCAGCAAGTAATGCATTTTCTTTGCGAATCTTGGCATAGTTAGATTCCAAAGTAGAAAGGGAGGAGTGAAGATTTTTCTCAGATTCTGCAAAAACAAAGAATAAAGAAAATCATTCAGGTGAAGGGTTCGCAAGGAAGACATAATAAAAAGACTTAACAAAGAAAAAATGGTTAAGGCAGTCAAATTTTATGACTACCTTCCTTTTGCGAGATAAGATATTGAGTTAAAGCCAAGCAACTATTCTCCAAGTGGTCCATGGAATTGTCATACTTATCACCAACCAAGCCTTTCAGTCGAGATCGTAAAATTTTTTCATTAGAAATAAGTAAGGTGTTTTGCTTCGCAAGAGAAGTGTAGGATTCTTCTAGCTTGGAGTATTGATCTTTGAGTTGACTTGCTTTTATGCTTAAAGTTATTCTACCTTGAATAAGTTTATATCTCTCAGCAGAAGATGATTATGTTACTTCTTTGAGTTTATTTCTCAATGAGCAGAGGGATCGTTCTTGATCATTACATACTTTTTGGCAAATGTTAAGTTCTTGCGAAGAGATCGCCACATTATCTGATAAAGTTTCCAACTCCAGATTAGCTTTAGTCAAAAAGTAAGAGAGGCAAGATAATTCACTACTTAATAAGTTTTGCTTCTGGACTAATTGAGCATTCTCCTTGGTAAGATTATCTATTTGATCAACAGAGTACGTATGAAGATTATCTAATTGGTTATATTGATCCATCCAAGCATTTCTATCCATTCGAGCTTCTTCGGCGATGAATTCAAATTGATATATCTCCATTTTTCGTTTCTGGTTTAGAGCTTAAAGGGCGAACAAAGGTTTAAAAAAAATATATATTTAACTTTAGTTCCTCATTCTTCTTACGAAGATTATCACGATCCAGCGAAACATTCTGAAGTTTTTGATTCTCAAGATGAAGAGTGTCACATTTCAAGGTTATAGCTTGGAGATTATTTTTCAGATCTTCAACTTTCTTTTCTAAGAATGCTTGTGAAACCATTCTGTCAGAGCCAAAATATTTACTTAAAATATCGCAAACACCAAATCTGATAGGATCAGTGGAAGATTTCTTGACATCACCCAGAAGGTCTGATAAAACCTTGAAAGCAATATCCATCCCTACCAAATTTTCTTTAGTAAAAGGGAAAGATTCGGATGAAGAAGCGATGATGACAGAAGGTGGGAGAGTTGAATCATCTTTCTCCATAGATATGTCATCGGAAGATGAAATTTGATGAAGGTTAATGACTGGGGTTGAAGCAATGTCAAGAGAAGAGGCATTGATAGTAGAAGAAGAGAAGGGTTCATTCGCAACAGGGTTATCGCGAGAAATTTCATTTATAGAAAGGTTAGTTACAGGGGAGAAACCTGCTGCGATATTTTCGCAAATGAGAAGAGGAGATTCAACTTGCGAAGATATCGCAGGAGGTGTTGAAAACTTAAACAGAGGAAATGAAACAGATGTTTCAACATTTTTAGGATGGAGAGGTCTTTTGGGGGGCCTGTCGACGTTTGCATCACCCTGCGAATCACAAGTCATATAAGAAACAGAGGCAACAATATTGTTATTAAAAGAATAAGTGTTTCTTAATCCCTTGCTATTCGCAGGCTTTCTTTTGTTCACAACGAATTTTTGCTGCAAATTCTTGGGAACATTAGGGTTTTGGATCGTGAACTTGGTGCTAGAAGTGTTTTTGCTGAAACAGAAACAGTATAGGAATTATTCAAAGATGAGCAATATTAAATAAAACAATTTCAGTAAAAGAGATCAATCTTAAGAAGATCAGTTTCAGCAAAATCAACAAACCTTGATGGCTCCATAAGAACAGTAGCAGAAAGATGGAGAGGATTTATGGAAAGATGAACAGTAGGAAAAAGTTACAGACGACAAAAAGAGAATTTACAGAGAATGTAGAGATGAAGAAGACGAAGTAAAAGAAAGAAGACATTCTAATGATGGATCTCTTCTTAAATAGACAAAACATGATGACCGGTTAGCATTTAATGTTCTAGTGAATAGGGGAATATTTAACACGTGTAAACGGTTATGCTTAATTCATGGAATCCTGTCGGCAGAAAATTTAGGGAAAGAAATGAACAGCTGCGGCATTTTGAAAATGTTAGTTCTCATGACATTCTCTCCTTCGCAGAGAAGACATGAGAAGAGGCAATATGTAGGATCAGAATATCGCAACACCAAGACCCTTGCGAAATCCGTAAATGACACACTGCGAAGATATCGCAGATGGGTAATATAAGTGACGCAACGGATGACGACAGCCTGAACACGAGAAAGATGTGAAGAGCTAGCGAGATTTATGAGTGTCGTGAGATTTATGAGTTTCGCGAGATTTAACATTTGAATACTTGCGAGAATATCGCAAGTCAGATCCAAAAATAAGGGAAAGCTTAGCTGTCATCCACTATGTAATGTCCTATATAAAGAACCGAATAGGCTTAAGAAAGAGAGAGATCTTTTTCGAGAGTGGAGAGAAAATTTAGAGGAGCGAGAAAATCTAGAGTAGCAATTATATTCTTGATTTCACTTCCTTCTTGTAAAGTTTCTAACTCAATTAATAAAAAGATTGATTATTGATCTTAAATATGTGTTAAATAGTATGAATTCTTGTGAGGTGTGTATTGAGGGATTTCCTGCAATTACAAATCTAGAGTTTTTCAATGAAATGTCTCCGAAAATAGTTGTTACCTTTTCAGAGATAAAGGTGTTGAATTTGGCACCATATGTAGTCCTCGGAACTCTAAATAGCTCCTTTGACGTAATCTAGATAAAACACAGACACAATAAATTTTCAAATTTCTGAAAAAAGAAAAAAAGGAACATAAAACCAAAACCTCAACCTGAAGAAGAAAGAACTATATAACTAACTTGACCGGTTAGTTGGTAGAAAGAACTTACAACTTCACTCCCGACTAAAAAGCCATTCAGTGTATACCTCGGTATGAAAACGTTCCTTAGCTGATTCCGGACCGGAGTTCTTAAAAGAATGAAGAGATGCCTTATGTTAGGTTGCACTCTAAGCAACTTGTCCACAAAAACTGCTCAAAAATCATCAACACAATATTGTTATTGTTAGTTATTGAAGACTAATTAATTATTTCCTAAGTTAGCCATGATTATTTTAGGAACGGGTTTCTTAAACCGGCTAGAATTCTTGGTGGCCAAGTTTGTAACCTATATAAATAGGTAATTAGGCCTTGTAGAATTGTGTGTGAAGAAAATTGTTTAGAGAGAAAAGAGAGTTCTTTCTTGTATAGCTTTTAGGGTAAAAAGCTAGGGTTTTGTTGTGAAAGCATATTGGTGAGGAACAAGAGACAAGGTTATCGTCTCGGGTAATTGTTGCGGTGTAACCAAGGGTTTTCTGGGATTCACACGACGTTGTAATCATTTTTCTTCATAGTGGATTGAGTTGGTGCAGCTCAAAGTGGACGTAGATAATATATACATGTTGTATGTATTGGTCCAACCACTATAAATCTTGTGTCTTGTGAGTTGATTTATCTTTCTCTTATTATTATTGTTGCTTGTGATTGGTTTACTTATTATTCACCATAATATCTTAAGATCCTGTTATTTCGTGGTTGTCAGTGATTCGATAAAAATCCTGACAACTGGTATCACAGCTCTGGTTAGATCTTTAGGGTTTATCGTAGTACGATTGGAGTGGGAGTTATGGGTGATAATAACGAGAGTACGGTATATAGAGTTAAAGTTTTCAATGGGAAGAACTTTGCATTTTGGAAGTCTCAGATGGAAGACTACCTATACGAGAAAGACCTTGTTGTTCCATTGGGAGGACTTGCGAAAAAGGGAGCACTCAAAGACGATGAATGGACAACTCTTGATCGCAAGTGTGTAGCCGTGATCCGTAGATGTCTAACAGAGGAAGTCTACAATAACGTACAAAAGGTTACTAGTACGAAGGATGTTAGAGCATAGCTCGGTTGAAACCACCAAGCATTGGTATGTCAAGTTTGGTTGTCATATTTTAGTGAATCAAACACTACACCATTTTTAGGAATTCGCAACGCGCCCGGCCATTCTTTGACCAAGACTCATAACGGCAAAGTGAGGTTTCAAAACACGGTGTTGCATTTTTTCGCAACGACATAAGCTCCGTTGCGACTATTGGTCAGCAACGGGGATTCGCAACGTACTTTGCCGTTGCGACCCTTTTTATTCGCAACCAAGGCATACCGTTGCTAACCTGTTTCTAATTACAGGAATACCCCTACTCGGAACTAAAATATTATTGGTTCTGGTTCTAATTTACTGGTTACGGTTCTAACTTAGCAACATATTATAGACGTTGCTAATATTTTGCAACATAAAAAAAAGGTCAAGTCTTCATTGACCTGGTCAAAATCCATTTCCCCCACATTTCCCCCTGCAATTACCCAGTTCTCATATTCATCATTTCCACAGATATACATACATTCATTCATTCATTCCACAAATATCAAATTATGAAAAATGGATTCTTCAATTGATGTTAACAAAAAATATGAGTATTTGATACAAATGTATTCTAAGTATCACAACAAACTAGTGTACACATTAGAAACATACTTTGTTCCTAAGTTCAGTTCATGGAAATTACGAAATTCCTAAGTTCTTCTAACTTAAATCACTATAAGGAGATACTACATAAAATTACAAATCTTGCAGTTGCTCCTACATAAACTTAGAAATCTAGTATGCTTCAACTGTGTTGTTATTTCATCTTCAAACTTTGAACTGCATAAAGTTATAAAGATTGAGTCAAAGACTAATAACGAAATAATAGGCTATATAAGCAAATCAAAAAAACCCAGATACTTCTCACTAACACGTAGCTCATGCAAGAGATTGATAGTATCAAACTACACTCAAATTTATATCTGCACTCATCGTGGAAACGGCTACTAGTTTACGTCAAAAAAAAAACCACCTCCTTGGTTTCTCTTCATTACATGGAAAAACTACAATGCTACAAAAAGAACCCTAATACATCTTACATGAAAATTAGCAGGTATACATTTTGAGGAGAAACTAAAACTCAGGGTGTATATAAGGAAAAGAAAAGGTAGGCAAGAAATGGAAGTATATAGTACTTTCCCCAGGATACTGAGATTATAATTTTCATCAAACTAAACTGGTTTTTCCTAAACCATGATCTTACAAATAAAGGGAGTTCGCAAACATAATACCTCGGCGTAGGCTCTCACTGCTAGCACCTAACTTTGCCTCTAGATCCACCTCTCCCACAGCTTTAGCAGCAGCTTTCAACTGATGCACAAAATTTGATGAATCCACCAGTAATGTGATAAAGGCAATATATTGATAGGTGAGATGATAAAAATAGGGATTCATTTCTCAAATTGTTTGGTGTAGTAGGTTTTAGGAACTACCTGATTCAAAAACTCGTCAAGTCTTCTTGCAAGCCGAATGATACTTCCCTCAAAGATGTCAGTCATTTCTATAACCTCAGAAAAGTTTCACCACAGAAGCCAGAAATCAAGGTGAATCAAAAGTTGCAAGCCGGAAAATTAAGAGAGTTGCATAAACTATTAACTAAAATCAATTTTGTATCTGCAAGATATCAAAGTGTTTTAAGCCTCATTCACTTACTTAAACAGATAATCAACAAACAAATTATACCAAAACTTAACAGACCTCTGTGATTCTTCGCGCCTTTGTCTTGGAGTTGTTTGTAATGGCTTCCCAAGTTCGGTTCTTAAATGTATTTGTTCATTTGAACGATCTCCGAACAAAAAGCTCAAAAGAGCTGCAACTTGATGGTGATCAAGATCATTAAACGTACCTAATCATGTTTGTTCGATGAAGGATTAGTATACATAGGTGAAGTACTCCTTATGGAAGTTGATCCAGTGACTATTACAAAAGTGAGAAGACAGAATAATGAATTCACCATTGAACATCAATTCAGTAATAAGAAGTTCATCTCCCGTGTCTATCAGACAAGCAGGCCGTCCTTTCAACTGCACAACACCATCAACATCAATATGGCCAAGCTTTTTTAAGACCCGAGATCGTTTTTTCAGCTCGTCGCGGAATTGCAGGAAAAAAGGAAACAAAGTTAAATTAAAACTACAAAATTAGCATTACAGACCTTATGTACTAGATGATCAAATAACTTCTTCTCAAGTTCCTAAATTTGACTCATCACATCAACAAATTCTTTGTCCTCAATGGACATATCCTACAAGAAGGTGAAAAACAAGTTGAAAGTACAGAAAAAACATAAAGCATGTTTGATTTGAGTGCTAGACACTAAAGGAACAGACCAGATAAACAAAAATAACAAATCCCAGTAAAGCAAGTCCAAATTTGACAACCATTTAGACTCCAAAAGAAAAGAAAAAAAAAAAACTAGGAGATAGACTTTTATGTTTTCTTAAAACAGTAAAGAGTGATGATATAGATACTTGAGTACATGATAGATAGAGGAAAGAGTTAATCTAGGCTAACAATAAAGTGCTATCACCTGGATTATGTGCATTTCCAAGGATAACCATGTTGCGAGATGATAAAATATAAAATATGTAACTTAAGAAAACAAAGATAACTTCACAGGGTTGAGCTTTGGAAGACCTTGAGGAAACCTATTACCCAACTCCCGCACCGCCAAAGAATATACTTTTCCTAACTTCCAATGGTCGGAGGTCGGAAGGAACAAATATTCGATTTTGCTAGGAGCAGAAATGAGTGGCATCTGAACATGAACCTGCAATTGATGAAATGGACAGATATGATATTTTCCATTCATGTAATCATAACCATTATGTTATTCAGGTTTTCCTAGCTGACAAGATCAGTGAACTGACCCTTAGTAAAAATTATTGCTTCACATGAGCTTCAACTCACCACGTGCATTTCACCCTTCTCCCCAGGACGAGGTGGGGATGGCTTGGAGCGAGTCCCATTTTCACTTGATCCAGGAGAACAATGGAGCAACGTATCCACTACGTAATCACTACCTCGTGAAGAAGACGCTGGCAAAGTGCTCGAGGCTGATGAAGGCTTTCTCACCACATTAACCACCACTCCCCAACCCCAATCAGTTGTACCATCTTGTACTTTAACCTGTATCAATGATCATCTGGCATTAAGGAATTAAGCTCCTAATATAATATTCTAGAACGTAAGCCTTATTTCCTACTGGTACATCAATTTTATCATAATGTGCAGATGGAGAAAGATAACTAATCATAAGTCATGACTTGTAATATAAGTTATATAACCAACAATCAGATAAGTAGAACAGAAAGGAAGAGCAAAAATTAGTTCAAATATATAAGAAATTAAAATAATAATGATTAAGAATACAATAACAATTTCCATTAATGACAGTTAAAAGTATATAGGTAGAGTCATGAAAGATACTAAATGAAGAGAACTAGTTATTTATTAGTTCCACTAACAAATGTCGCAGCTTTTTTAATGGTTACTTCAAATCGAAAATGCTTAGGCTTGTACATACCAAACCTACCAGAAGAAGAAAAAAAGAGAACTCTTTCGGGTCGGGTTATTTCTGACATCATCTTCCACTCAAGCAGAGCAATATCAAGTCTAAGCTTATTATATTCAGCAACTTCTGCCTGTAAAACAAGAAGTTGAAGCTTAAGATGCAAGTCAAAGTGGTTAAGAGTGAAGAAATTCAACTTTCTCGAAAAGAAAAGCACCTCCCCAGAAGCATCAAGCATCTCATCTTCTTTTTCCAGTTTTGAAACCTTATCCCCAATATCAGGTAAAGCCTGGTTAGTATCACCACAAAATTTGAACTTAGTGAAGTAACAGATGATAATAGTGAGGAAGGGATGAAATATAAACCTTCTCATACATGAAACCGATGAAACGAGTTCTTGATAACATGCTCACCGCAGAGAATGCAATATGCAGTTGTTTATGGGTGAAAACTATTTCTGCCGGTTTTCGTAATTTGGGATGTGTGGATGAGAAATGAGTCTAAACCTTAAACAAGTGCACTGCGCGGTGAGTGCTTGTAGATTTGAGAGATCAATCTGTGTAAGTCCGGCCTAAACCAAGAAATGGCCATTCCAGACTTGTTTCGGTCACAAAGTGAAGGAGATGGGGTTGATCTTAAGGGAGGAAACGAAGAAGGTGTTGAGAATGTGAAGGTGTTGGCTATGAATGACTTGTATCAGAAAGCTGAACTGGCTTGCAGGGTGTAAGATATCAGTTCCGGTGTTTGAATACGATTGTATCAATACTTGCCTCTATTGTCTGGACTTGTCTTGTTTTTCTCCTGTTTGGAAAATAGGGAGGAGAACCTATTTATACAAGTCATTTGAGCATTATTCACGTCTCTCGTGGGAAGTGGAGGAAGTGGAGTGATGGAGTAGTGGAGGTGTGTGTTGGTGTTACACGACCAGTCTTTCCCACTTCTCCTGTCATCTCTAACCGTCCATGACTTCCTGACACGTTCTTGTGATGGCGTGTTGCATGCTGCACGTTGTAAACCGCCAGACCAATACCCTAGTATGTATCCCCCAGTTTGTGACATGATTGATGTCTCGAGTGTGTGGATCGTGGGACCCATAGAAAGTTGCATGTAATTCTATATTAAATAACTAAGTTATTTAGGAAGTCGATACTTGTGAAGTATCATGTGTATTCTATGCGAGTCTTGCATCATGGTATGGTAGAGTGATGGGTGGTGATTACCATGACGCCTCACTGACTAATTAACTCCTGACCAGGGTTGTATAACCAAGCCGGTGAAGTTGGGCGGACGAGATGATCTTTGAGACACTCATCTGCGACCATTGATGGAATTAGGGTTTTGAAGAGGTGCGCATGCATCACTCTTCAGCTTGGTCGAATCCAAGCTTGAGAGACGATTTTGGCTAGCCGATTGTACACGCGTGTAGACGGCATGACGGTGTAGGCGCCCATACCCCATTATCTCACGAAAGTGTGATCCTGGACCACTCAATTAGTCCGGCAAAGTCGAGTGGTCGAGATCGGTTTGCGACAGAAAACGAGTGCAAACAAAGCCGCGCATCGTGCCAACTTCGGGCGCGCGTTCCAAGACGACCAATCTTGGTCGGTCTTGGCCGATCGGTCTGGCGTGTAGGTGGTAGGCTGGTGTTCACGCCTATACTGATCGTCCCATGAAAACGTGATCTCGAGCCACTCAAATCGTCCGGTGAAGTTGAGCGGTCGAGATTAGTTTGCAATTGGGAAGTGTATCCACGCTAGTTTGGGCGGACGATTTGGGATAACCGGGCATGGTATGCCTTGGCCGACCCAGTGAGGAGATTGATGGGTCCACGGTGGTCATGTTGGTATGACCGGACCTGCTTAATCTAATCTTGGGCCCTCCATTCGTGTCGGAGAAGATGGACGCTCGTGATGCTCAAAACCCTAATTTTGGCTTTCACGACCGTGTAACCATGCCTTATTCGGGCGCACGAATTGGGATGACCAATCATGGTTGGTCCTGACCGATTGATCAGGTATGTAGGCGGGCCCACGGTGATTGTGTTGACATGCTCTGGGCCTTTTGAATCTACATCTACACCTCCATCTATACCTCGCGAAGATGGATGGTTAAGACTGTTTTGTGACACATGTAATGTACCGCAAACCCTAATTTAGGGTTTCCGCCCATACCGTTCTGGTTGGACGTTTTGGCAAGCTATGCCATTTCGGAGGCCGACCATGCGGGGTCCGTGTTGGTTCGGCAAACAATATTCCATACCGCTAAAGGGTTATGGAATTGATCCGGGCCATCCAATCATCTTTGGTGAAGTTGGATGAACGAGATCATATCCAGGATCGATACGGACAGTCCGGATGCTCAATCGGGCTAGTATAACACACCGAGAGTTGCTCAATCGGGCTAGTATAACACACCTAGAGTTGCAGCCTGTACGGGTATTTCGTACATGCTTTCATTATAATGCTTGGAGGTTCATGTTGCTCGCACGAGAGCAACACTCGATCGTCATGCCACACCGATAATGAGTACAAGAAATACAAGGTCGCTTACGCATTAATTAATAATGCTATAAATTCACGAGGGTATATGGGATTGTTGCTACATGCTCCAACCTGGATGAATTTCGTGTATTTAATTCACAGAATGGGATTGTTGCCACATGCTCCATTCTAGGTGAATTAGTAAAGTGATGAAGTATTAAACACTTATTAATGGCTTTATCTTTTACAAGATGTTAGCGCATAATTTTCTGGTTTTTTACAATTTTAACCTTAAATGAAAATCCACCATCAACATTAAGTCCCCTGCCTAGCACATAATGGTTACACTATTGTGGGGTAGGCATGAGATGGTGAAAAATTTGTGTACTGAAATGACCAAGCTAAAGTGAATACATATTTACCGGATAGGTCGACATCGTCAGGCGTTGCCCTGGAACTGGTTAGTCCTGATTAAGGCTGTGAAGGAAGCAGGACTTGATCTGGTGAGTCGCTTTGGTTCCCTTTGTACATATCTGGACAGAGCTCGGCCCCTTCCTTGGGTCAGGTGTACTCCCTTTCGTCTAGCAAACTTTCCTCGCTTGTATCGATAAGCATCGTTGATTTCTATCCCGAATTAGTAGCCTTTATAGGTGGCAAGTGAAGACTTCTTTTCTCCTGGGATTACTCGTCACTTGCGAGATTATAAAGAATCATCTCACGCAGTCGTTTATTCTACATCTCAGGTACTGTTCCACACTTATCTGATCTTCTGATTGGCTGATCGATTGTTATTTTTTTTATGTGCTCGTAACTTCTTCTCCTTTGCAGTTTATCATGGAAGAGGTGGACGATCATTCTGTCACTTCTCCAGAAAGAAGCTTTGAAGTTGACAAGCCTGAAACCCATGCGCACGAAGAAGTAATGTCTAAGATCGATCTTCCACTTCGCGAAGTCGGTCGAAGTCGGTCGCGCTATAAAGGGGATGTCTATTTTGCACTGCGTATTGCCGGGGGAACGATCATGCACTTTCAAACACGATTGACATGGAGGAACGGTGGAGGCGCGAGGAAATGTTGCAAGCACTAGTAAGCGCAAGGGCAGAGAGATATGCAGCGCGGTTGAAGAGGCGGATGGTTGAGCATAAACAACCTCTGAATGAAGATGAGTGCGATTACCCAATCCAGGACGGCGTGATAATTCTTGATTCTGACACAGACGAACCTGATCATTTGAAAGCAGTCGACATGACTCCTAATGTTGTTGTGTCCTTTGATGCTCCCGCTGATGATGTTGGGATGGAGTGCATTGCTGTGGAGATGTCTGATGCAGAAGTTGAGGTAGATCCGAAGGGAGGAGCATCAACAGGTGATGGCGCTGAAGCAGAACCTAATGGTGGTGCAGGCGATGTCGACCCTCTTGGAGACTAGAACCTCTTTTCTTCTTTTTCCGCTTTACAAGTATATTCCGTATATTTGAACATCTTCCTTGTACTCAGTGGCAGCCGAGTTCAAGGTTTTCTTCTATTTGATTGTTTGAATAAAGGTTTTTTTTTTTTTAACCCTTTGTCAAGACTGCAATTGAACCTTCTCAAGAGCAAGGGTGCGCCTTCACACGTAATTCTTTGTGATAAAAGAAATAATGCTATAGTGGAATACCTACGGACTGTGTTCCCCTGATGCGAGATCTTCCCTGACCTTTGCCTGGGGTGAGTGGCTCAAAACTTCTTCCCTTCCCGCGCATATCTTTTCCCTCGACTCTTTTCAGGATGTTTTTGTTTAGGGTTTCTTTCCTGACCTGCTCTAGTGGGTTGATTTAGGATGGGCTTTGTGTCTTTAGGAGTAAAGAGGTTCTCAGGTGGAAATAACACTTCAATTAATTTGAAAATCGAAAATTGAAACCCTAATTATGAATGCAAGTATTGCAATCATTCTCTATAGGAATTACAAATATGATGTGAAATTGTAAAGGGAAATACGCCGGAGGAAGTAGCACAAATATCTTAAAGCGTGTAGGATCTTTGGAAAGTGATAGCACAACGTCTTAAGTACGGTAGGGTTTGAGCCATCGTGAGTGAATTATTACGCCTTCTAGCTTGTCAGCGTTTATGAGTTTGCAGTAGCCGCCTAGGATGACATCTGCTACCAGGTATGGTTCATCCTCCTTCTCGGTGGCTGAATCGGGTGAGGTAGCCATTCTCACCATAATGCTTCCGACCTTGAATGCGGTTGTCTTCGTTACTAGGTTCCTAATTCCAAACGGGTTTGGGCGTGTAGACATTGGGGTCTTGGTTTTTTCGTCTTTGATCGAGACAGCTTCTAGACTCCTGATGAACTGTTTGAAGGAGCCGGCCTCCCATTCGCATCTCTTAGACAAGGTTGGTTTTTTTGGCTAGAGCCAGGTCCCAGGACTTGTCGAGAATGGAGATGGTAAGTTTTAAAGAGGGTTGCGCGATGAGACTTACTTGAGATCGGAACCTTTCAATGTATGCTGGCAGGCTCTCTCTGGGAAGTTGCGTCACATTGGCAAGTTGCTGGTGCAGCAACAGAAAGTCATCGGGTCTAGAAGGTGGGTTGGAGATTCTTTCAGGTATCGAAACCGGTAGAGGACAGACTTCTAGTATTGCTTTGTTGTCATGCATCCAAGAGCTTCTTAGGATCATGTCGTAGTTGGGATGATCTTTGACTATGTAGAACTTTTCTTGTGTCGAGGCATCACCCAATTTGACTTCAAGATCGATATATCCATATGCATCTCCGAGTTCTCCTTACGAATCTTTAACCACGAGTTGGGTGACGAGTAGCTTCCGCTTTAAAATCTTTCTTGCTCTCAAGGTCTTGACGGTAATGATGTTAAATTCGGAAACCGTATCAATCAACGCGCTTATCGAACTCAACGTCTCTCAAACGGGTGGCGATTAGGAGTCCCCAGTTTCCCTTGCTCGCGTCCTTCGGGAAAAGACTGGATTCTGGGTGCTCCACGGATACAAACGCACGCTTTGACACAATGCGGTTGAGGGTCAAAATATGTCTTAATGATTTGTCCTTTGGAGAAATACAAGATTTCACACAAGTGCTCCATTATAAATTGATAGACACATTTTTGTGTCTAATTTGTCTCGATTCTTTATATTGATAGTGCTCATTTTTGTACTTATTATGGTGTTTTATGTGTGTGTAGGTATTTTTGGCCAATAAACATTTTTGGAAAAATCGGCTCGAAAAGTTGCGCCCGGAGGACACTTGCTATTCGGACTTTCGCTATGGATAAGGGGTACACAAATTACTAAGGGGCACCCTCAGGACACCCCAAGGCAGCTGCTAAAGGCACCCCTACTCTGGATAGGGGACGCCTCATCTTCAACAATTCAAAAAACAAAAATTGGCGGGAAAAATGGCAGCAGCGAAGCGGAATTTGTGTTGGATTTATCGGCGAGTTTTGACGAGATTCAATGGCTTTTTTTTTTTGTTGGGCTGGACCTGTTAGAGCAAAACAGGGTTCGTATGGGTGTTTGGATCGATCAACTTGGGCTGGAACTCAAGTTGGAGCAAAATAGGGAGGTGAAGTTTTCACGAGACTTTATTTGATTATATTTGGCAGTTACGGGAGATTTGAGGCAAGATAATCTTCCCTGAGATTCATATCAATCTAATAAAGGGATTGGAGTGACTTGTACGGCTCAAAAACACGTAGAGAAGAGTTTGGAAAGTGGAAAATTCTGAGACTTTCTACCGAAGAAAAGAGGAGATTTAATCGAGTTTTAGGGTTGTTGTTGTGTATATATAGCTTGGGTCAAGTCACAAAAAAAGTCTACGTACACTTTGGGGAGGTTTAGAAGAGAACAGGAAGCTGAAATCACTAGTTGAACGTTTTTTATGCTGCTGCAACAAGGAAGAACACGAAGAACAAAGGCCATCCGGAGACGATGCGTTTTGGGGTCTTAAAATCAGCGACATAACAACAGTGTTTTCAACAGTTCCATTGTAACAGCTTCTTTGTAAAACATATACACTGTTGCGAATCGGCTGTTTTATCACTTTTAATCCTTTTAATCATCTTTTGAGCCATAAACACATATTTTGAGACCATGATTAATATGAGGAGCTAAACCCCATTCTTTGAGGCGATAGAGGAAGCTATTTTTCCAACAAGAAGTGGTATATTTTTATTTACCTATTTATTACAATTATTTTATGATTATTTGCCTTGATTGAAAATTGTTTGAATGATTTTTGTTAAGCAATTGTGATTTCTTTTGATAGAGCATGCTTAGACCTAGGTTTTTGATGTTCTATGCTTCGGATTTACACTTGTTATTTTGAGAATCTACTTGTTGCAATAGTTAGAATCAAATTGAATGAGAAAATTGCATGAATATAACTATTGGGATTAAATCGCTTTGAACTTGGAAAAAAATAGTGGAATCTTAGCCTCAGTATTATTTTAATATTGATATCAACTTTGTCTTAGTTTGCTATAATTTTTAGTGAGTTTTCTATTTTTGTTTTGAATTTAAGTCTAAAAAATCCTTCACAAGTCTGAGTTGAACGAACTTTTTCTTACCACTTTACTACAACATAAAAATCACATCAATTTTTGGCGCCGCCGACGCGGACTTGTTTTTAGGGTTTTAGATTTGTTTTTCTTGTTTCTTGTTTCTTTTTTTTTTTTATTTTTTTTGTTCTTTTTTACGTTTTTGGGTATTTATCTTTTGTCTACAGGTTCTGGATCATAAAGAAAATTGAGCCAAGGAGTTTGGTGATTTCGTAAAGACTTGGAGCGAAAGATTAAAGCAAAAAGAACGGGAAAGAAGACAATTTTATTTTAGATATTTTGTTTTTAGGGTTTGTTTATTTTTAGAAAAAAAAAAATTGTATTAGGGTTTTTATTTTTGTAATTTTTTTCTTTTTGGACATTTGGACATTCTAGACATTATTTTTAAACCCTACAGAAGGGTAGTATTAAATATAAACTGTTTGCAGAGAAAGAGGACAATTACGATATTGTCTCTGCACCTTGGGTTCGTACACTGACATAGGAGTCAGTGGCCCGAGTCGACTACAACCGATTCATCCCCACAGGAACGGGAGGTAAGATTCTGAACACTCGCGAATCCCCAAATGAGTTATTGGACTCCTTCATTTGCATATATCTTTGAGGACTTGAATACGGTTGCTTTAATTTTCTAGTAAAGGGCAAGGCCTGGCCATACAAGATAAGGGTTCGGATTTCATCACCGTTCTCTTCTTGCCCGCCTTAGGAACACGAACCTACGCGAACCTAAGCCTTAAAATTTTGACTAGAACAAGACCGATAGGGTAACGAGCTTAATAGGAAAGTTATTCGAAAAATATTGGTTACTCTTTTAAGCACACTTCAAAGTTCATGAAGGTTTACTGTGAGGCAATGCGTGGCTACGCCCACCTTGTAATTCCGGTGAGGCCTTGGGTATCAAAGCTCCACCAAGCTTCCCTCTCCTCTATTCAACTTACTTTGACTCGGATTGATTCCAGAGGGGTTTGCTTAAATTGTAACGAATTCCCTTTCGAAGGATTAGAAGCTGGTCTAGAAACAATCTAAGTGGAGCCATCATGCTTTTTGTTTTCTAGAAATCAATAGGTTTGATTTGGTTGGGTCGGCCTTGATTTGTGATTGCATAGAATCCCCTTCCTAATTCTTTTGTATGCCTGAACGTAAAGAGACGCCCTAGGTAGATTTGTTAAAGAGAAACCTAGTAGTTCTAAGCGTCTCGATTACCTCAATTTAGAAAGTCCGATTTTTGAAGAGTCCGTTTTTGAACGTCCGTTTGGGGAGACAATCCCTAATATTCCGATAGTGCCAGAAATGGCAACTTTGAAAGCCTTGTTGAACCCGACTAGGGATACTCGTCCCTCGTGTATCAGGTTAGCTGAAACGGAAGCAACTTACGAACTTAAACCTGGAACCTTACAGCTTCTCCGAATCTTCTTAGGGAAAGAAAATGAAAACCCCTATTTTCATGTTAGGGACTTTGAGGAAATTTGTAGTACCCTAAAGATTAGAAACCTTGATGATGATGCTTTCAAACTCAGGTTATTCCCTTTTTCCTTGAAAGATAAAGCTAAATCGTGGCTATATAGTTTGGCTTAAGGTTCAATAGAAACATATGAACAACTTACATCTCGCCTTTTGAACAAGTTTTTCCCTAGGCACAAAACATCGTCTATTAGGACGCAAATCTGCACGTTTTCTCAACAGGATGGAGAATCTTTGTATAGGTATTTGGAAAGGTTCAATGATTTATTAGCCCAATGTCCTCATCATGGTCTAGAAAAGGTTAGGTTAGTTCGAGATCCTTTATGAGGGTTTAGATTATTCCACTACGACCACGGTAGAATCTATGTGTACGGTGGGTTTGAAAACCAAAACAGTTGATGAGGCGATGACATATTTGCATGAAATCGCCGAAAAGACCCAACAATGGGAAAATAATAGGGAACCCCGGAAAACAATTCTTCTAGGCGGAGGAAACATTAATAGGGTAGAACGAGGCTATGAATCGGATGCCAAAATTGCTTTGCTATAGTGAAAAGGTTAGAAGCTTTAGAAGTGGGTCACACTAGTGGTAGATTGGAGCCTTTTTGGGAAGGCCAGAATAATGAAGAGCAAGCCAATGCTCTCTGTAATAACACTAGATTTGATAACCGTCAAAAGTTTGACCCATATTCAGAAACCTATAATCCTGGTTGTCGAAACCATCCGAACTTTTCATGGTCTACGGGCCAAAGTCAAGGTCAGTTTAGTAATTCTAATGCTCCCCCAGGTTTTGGTTACACTAAGAATTCTTCAGGCCCGAGAAAATAAAACGACTAGCTTAGAGGACTCTATTAAGATGTTAGCAAAAACTCAGAATATGTTAGCACAAAACCAAATTAGTTTTCAACAGGAAACTAAGCAGAACTTTCAAACTAATGCTCAGAGTCTAGCTAAGTTAGAACTTCAAGTGGGCCAAATATCTAAGACGTTAAGTGAAAGAGATAACGGAAGGTTCCCTAGTCAGACTAATCCCAATCCTAGAGGAGTTCATGAAGTAGGTGCAAAAACATCGAATCAGTTGAATGCTATTAGAACCCTTAGGAGTGGTAGAGTAGTAGACAATCGGTAAACATGCCCGATAGTGAACATACATGTAGTTCACCCTCGGGATCTCACCCTCAGGAACACCACTAGCTGAAGGGACCGATAAAATTTTTGATGATGCCAATTCGGTTCTGAGAGGTCGATTAAATTGCCTAGATCCCCGTTTCCCCAACTATTAGTACCAACAAAGAAGGAATCGAACTTTAATGACATATTGGAGGTTTTTAAGCAAGTTACCATAAACCTTCCTTTATTAGATGAACTTAGGCAAATTCCTGCTTATGCCAAGTTCCTTAAGGATATGTGTACGTGAAAGCGAAAACTTAGCGTCCATAAGAAAGCCTTTTTAGCTAGTCACGTAAGTTCAATCATTCAGAACACCACAACTCCAAAGTACAAAGACCCGAGGTTCCCATACCATTGCTTGTACAATAGGTAAACACCGGGTAGAAAAAGCTTTACTTGACTTAGGAGCCGTGTGTGAACTTAACTGCCATACAATGTGTACTTACGGCTAGTACTTGGTGAAATGAAACCTACTCGGATGACATTGCGGTTGGGCGATAGGTCCGTTAAAATTCCTCGAGGTGTTATTGAGGATGTTCTTATTGAGGTCGACAAGTGTATTTATCCGGTGGATTTCGTGGTCCTGGATACCCAACCCGTCCCACCCGAGAGAACCGAGATACACTGTGATATTAGGTCGCCCATTTTTAGCTATGTTTAATGCGATCATTAACCTGTCGAAATGGTGTGATGAATTTATCTTTTGGTAATATGACTATGGAGATGAACATTTTTAATGTCAGTAAGCTACCTTATGAGCTAGATGAAACATGTGTTGAAGAGGTGAACATGATAGAAGCCTTAGTTCAAGAGTCGTTACCAAACATTTTGTCTGAAGACCCATTAGAAAGTTGTCTATCCCATTTTGGTTTAGATTTTGATAACGATAGCACTATTGCACAAGTGAATGCTCTATTAGATTCTAACCCTGTGTTAGACACTGATAGATGGAAAGCTAGGTTCGAACCATTACCAGTTTCTGAGAATACCTTAATTTCTTCTTTAGAAGAGCCTCCTAAGTTGGACCTAAAACCACTACCCGACACTCTAAAGTATGTGTTTTTAGGCCCATCTGAGACTTTACCATGATTGTAGCTTCCAATTTGGATAGTTATCGGGAAAGTAGGCTAGTAAAAGTACTTCAAGATAATAAGGCTTTAGGGTGGACTATAGCGGACATTAAGGGTATAAGTCCTCTTGTGTGTATGCATCGATTCATTTAGAAGAAGACTCCAAACCTTCTAGGGAGATGAAACGTCGATCAACCCTAACATGAAAGAGGTAGTTCGAAAAGAGGTGCTTAAGTTGTTAGATGCGGGTATTATCTACCCAATGGGGGTAAGTGGGTCAGCCCGTTCGGGTTGTCCCCAAGAAATCGTATCACCGTAGTCCGAATGATAATAATGAGTTAATCCCAACCCGAGTGACCACGGGATGGCGTGTCTGTATAGACTATAGGAAATTGAACAAGGTCACAAGGAAGGATCACTTTCCCCTTCCTTTTATCGACCAAATGCTAGAGAGATTAGCTGGACATAGTCATTATTGCTTCTTAGATGGCTATTTCGGATGTTGTTGTGTCATTTGATGCTCCCGCTGATGATGTTGGGATGGAGTGCATTGCTGTGGAGATGTCTGATGCAGAATTTGAGGTAGATCCGAAGGGAGGAGCATCAACAATGTGATGGCGTTTGAAGCGAGAACTAACGGTGGTGCATGCGATGTCGACCCTCTTGGCGACTAAAACCTCTTTTCTTCTTTTTCCGCTTTCAAGTATATTCCGTATATTTGAACATCTTCCTTGTACTCGGTGGCGGCCGAGTTCAAGGTTTTCTTCTATTTGATTGTTTGAATAAAGGTTTTTTTTTTTTTTAACACTTTGTCAAGACTCGCAATTGAACCTTTTCGGAGTGCAAGGGTGCGCCTTCACACGTAATTCTTTGTGATAAAAGAAATAATGCCATAGTGGAATACCTACGGACTGTGTTCCCGATGCGAGATCTTCCTACCTTCTTGTCAGGTGAGTGGCTCAAAGCTTCTTCCCTTCCCGCGCATATCTTTTCCCTCAACTCTTTTCGTGATGTTTTTTTTAGGTTTCTTTCCTGACCCGCTCTAGTGGGTTGATTTAGGATGGGCTTTGTGTCTTTAGGAGTAAAGAGGTTCTCGGAGTGGAAATAACACTTCAATTAAATTGAAAATCGAAAATTGAAACCCTAATTATGAATGCAAGTATTGCAATCATTCTCTAGAGGAATTACAAATATGATGTGAAATTGTAAAGGGAAATACGCCGGAGGAAGTAGCACGAGGCGTCTTAAAGCGTGTAGGATCTTTGGAAAGTGATAGCACAACATCTTAAGTACGGTAGGGTTTGAGCCATCGTGAGTGAATTGTTACGCCTTCTAGCTTGTCGAGCGTTGATGAGTTTGCGGTAGCCGCCAGGATGACATCTCGCTACCGGTATGGTTCATCCTCCTTCTCGGTGGGTGAATCGGGTGAGGTAGCCATTCTCACCATAATGCTTCGACCTTGAATGCGGTTGTGTTAGTTACTAGGTCCCCAATTCCAAACGGGTTTGGGCGTGTAGACATTGGGGTCTTGGTTTTGTCGTCTTTGATCGAGGCGACTTCTAGACTCCGATGAATCAAGTTTGAAGGGGCCGGCCTCCCATTCGCATCTCTTAGCCAAGGTTGGTTTTTTGGCTAGAGCCAGTCCCCAGGACTTGTCAGAATAGGGGTGTACATCGGGCCGGGCAGGCCGGCCCTAGTCCGATTATACCACAGGCCGGGCTGGACGGGCTTAGCAACCTAACTACCCATTAAGTTTCACAGGCCAGGCCGGGCGGGCAAAGCCCGTAAATTCTTGCCCATGGCTGTCCAAGCCGATGAAACAAGACGGGCCGAGCCCGGGCCGGAGATCACGGGCGGGTATCATGGCTTGACAACAGTAAATGAGAAAATAATAACTAGTGTAGTCTGTTCAGCGAAAATCAGTAAATTGCATAAGTTAAGTTAACCAACATTGAGATCGGAACCTTTCAATATCTTTGACATCAGATTTCATGCATCCAAAGTTAAGTTAACCACAAATCAGAAACAGTAGATTTCATGACAACATCCCTGATAAATAACAATGAGAAGACTGATGAAGCATCCCTGATAAATAACAATTCCCAAACTGATAATGCGAAAGCATCTTCTAATATAATGCAAGTAAGGCGATCACCAAGGAAAAAGCAGGTTCCATAACCAACTGCTACAATTTCTCCAATCAATTTGCTAAACTGCTGTCGTCACCAACCGATCCAAACCATCGCCTTCACCTGTAATTAGGCGCACATCACCAAGGTACAAGAAGTTACTGAGAACATGATGCTTGCAACAACTCTAAAGCGTCGACAACCTTACTTGGATACTACGTCATCACCAACTAGAAAGAGACAAGCAACAAAGAAGAAGAAGGTGTTAAACCAATCTGAAAGTGCTCCATCTTCACAGGAAGCAACTACAAAGTCTCATTCTAAAATCATTAAAGGAGATACTTGGAAATTACAAGTGAGCCAAAAGAAAGTAAATCGGAAACTGGACACAAGCAGCAAAGGCCCATGTCCGAATGTTCAACTAAGGGATCCAAACGTCTCGCTTGCAGATTTGCAAGAGGAATATGAAGAAGAAGATGAAGAACATGAGGAAGAAGAAAATCTGTAGACCCTTAAAGCTTTACATGTGGAAGAGGACAACTCTAATCCGGTAAATAGGGAGGATGAGGTGGATAAGGATTTGGAGAATGATAATGGTAACGATGATGAACCTGAATTTGGGAATGGTAATAGTTCTGGTAATGAGGAAGGTGAAGAAGGAAAATAAGCGAAGAAAAGAAAGTATGCTCCATGTGGCCCAACCTAAATGCATGCGTTGAAGTTAGATTCTGTTGAGCCGAAGAGACCAGTTTCCTTCAACGCTAATGAAAAACCGATTGGCGATCCATCCGTACAACGCCAGCAGTGTCTAGGGGTGCTTGTTCGGAAACTTCGTTAACTTTCACGATTGGAGACATGTCCCTATTCAAGCCAAAGAAAACATATGGAAGATAGTCAAGGTAATAATTTATAACTCTTTATCTCTTTTCATTTAGTCAACAATTATTGAATTCATAGCGTATTCTAATTCAATTTATTTACTTTTATAACTCTTTATCTCTTTTCGTTTGGTCAACAAATATTGAATTCATAGCGTATTTTAATTCAAATTATTTACTTTTATTTGTAGAACCGATTCATTGTGCCTGAGTGTTACAAAGACTACTATTTCAGCAAAATGGGATCTTATCTTAGAGAAGCAAGGTCAAGGAAAGCTGGTTTGGTGCTCGACGCTTTTGATCGGCTCCAAGGGGAAGAAAGAGAGAAACGGCTGAAAAGCTAATGCCCAGACCATGACAGGTTAGGGAGTGGGAAGAATTTGTGAAACATGTAACCTCTCAACAGTTCGAATAATTTTTTCTATTATAATGAATGACCGTATATTTATATTAAAAATTTAAAGTCCTGTCGAATGATGTCTCTATTTTTCTTTTCGTGTCAAAAGACTAATAATGCAAGAAAAGCGTTCAAAATACACCACTCCACATACCATAAGTCGACAAGGTTACGCGCGATTGGAGGAGGCCTTGGTATGTTCACCATGTGAAAGCTATTGAGTTGTTAAAAATATAATTGCTTGGTTGTTTGGTTATTGTGACATTATTTATGCAATTGCAAACATTTAGATGCTTATGCAATTTCGTATAGGTTGATCTCTGGATTTTTAACTGGTTCTGGAGTGTAAAGTTGTTTATGATGTATCATTTCATAATTCAGATCACGACCTGTGGTATAGACTAGCCTACATAATTTGACATAGCTGTAATATGTGAAATTCCATGACTCACACATAGAATTTGGTCGGCTTGCGCTCTCACATGAAGATATTTGTAATTTTGTCATTGGTTTACTCATGTGTTTATCTCTCATCTATATGAATGTTTGGGAGTTCATATCAATTGGAACCAAGTGCTACAAACACTTACTTACATGCTTATACACAAACCTCTGCTAACACTAGGTTTCAAGGCATATATGAGTAGTTATCATGTAGTCTTTGTCATGCTAGTGGCTTATTCATGAAGTATCATGAAGTTCTCTACAAGGTTACATCTTAAAAATCTTCGAAGTTTCTTCTTAGCATGTATCATGACTTTAATACCATGTTGTTATGCTATTCTTGATTATTGTCATGTATTGATATATTTATTTGGCGAAAAAGAATTAAACACAACCAATGAGATTGATAAAGCCAGTTTATGGAAACGTGGTCATATACAAAGAAAAAGGAAAGATTCCACATTTAGGGGTGTACATCGGGCCGGGCAGGCCGGCCCTAGTCCGATTATACCACAGGCCGGGCTGGACGGGCTTAGCAACCTAACTACCCATTAAGTTTCACAGGCCAGGCCGGGCCGGGCAGCAGCAGAAATTTACTGCCCATGGCCTGTCCAAGCCAGTGAAACAAGACGGGCCAGGCCAGGCCAGGACGGGCGGGTATCATGGCTTGACAACAGTAAATGAGAAAATAATAACTAGTGTAGTCTGTTCAGCGAAAATCAGTAAATTGCATAAGTTAAGTTAACCACAGTTGAGATCGGAACCTTTCAATATCTTCGACATGATCGGAACCTGGAAAAATATCTTTGACATCAGATTTGTGGTTGTCGTGTCAGAAGTTAAGTTACATGTCTATCACTTGCTCACTTTTTTAGACAAAAATTGGGTCTTGCATAAAAGGATAATTTCTTATACTTTACTTGACAAGTCCCACACTGGAGAACATATTGCTTTGAGTTACTTATTCAAACTTGCCAATGACTGGGGATTTCTAAGAAGATTTTCTCATTATCCTTGGATAACGCTAGCGCAAATCTTTGTTTCGGTTGAACGGTTAAAAGTGATGCTGCCTGACTTGCCATCGAAAGGAGATTTATTTCACGTAAGATGTTGTTGTCATATCTTGCATTTATTCATAGAACAAAGTTAAGTTAACTTTCATGACAACAAAGTTAAGTTAACCACAAATCAGTAAAACTTACCGCCCTCCATGCATCTAAGAGCTTCTTAGGATCATGTCGTAGTTGGGATGATCTTTGACCATGTAGAACTTTGCTTGTGTCGAGGCATCACCCAATTTGACTTCAAGATCGATATATCCATATGCATCTCTCGAGTTCTCCTTCGAATCTTTAACCACGGTTGGGTGACGAGTAGCTTCTGCTTTAAAATCTTTGTCGCTCTCAAGGTCTTGACGGTAATGATGTTAAATTCGAAACCGTATCAATCAACGCGCTTATCGAACTCAATGTCTCTCAAACGGGTGACAAGTTAGGAGTCCCAGTTTCCTTGCTCGCGTCCTTCGGGAAAGATCGGGATTCTGGACTCTGCTCTTGGATACAAACACCTGCCTGACACAATGCGATTGATGGCTGTAAATATGTCTTGACGCTGTCCTTTGGAGAAATACAAGATTTCACACAAGTGCTCCATTGTAAATTGATAGACACATTTTTGTGTCTAATTTGTCTCGATTCTTTATATTGATAGTGCTCATTTTTGTACTTATTATGGTGTTTTATGTGTGTGTAGGTATTTTTGGCCAATAAACATTTTTGGAAAAATCGGCTCGAAAAGTTGCGCCCGGAGGACACTTGCAATTCGGACTTTCTCTATGGATAAGGGGTACCCAAATTACTAAGGGGCACCCTCAGGACACCCCAAGGCAGCTGCTAAAGGCACCCCTACTCTGGATAGGGGGCGCATCATCTTCAACAATTCAAATATCAAAAATTGGCTGGAAAAATGGCAAAAGGGGTTTTAATTTGTGTTGGATTTCTCTGCGAGTTTTGACGAGATTCAATGGTTTTTTTTTGTTGGGCTGGACCTGTTAGAGCAAAACAGGGTTCGTATGGGTGTTTGGATCGATCAAATTGGGTTGGAACTCAAGTTGGAGCAAAACAGGGAGGTGAGTTTTCACGGGACTTTATTTGATTATATTTGGCAGTTACGGGAGATTTGAGGCAAGATAATCTTCCCTGAGATTCATATCAATCTAATAAAGGGATTGGAGTGACTTGTACGGCTCAAAAACGCGTAGAGAAGAGTTTGGAAAGTGGAAAATTCCGAGACTTTCTGCCGAAGAAAAGAGGAGATTTAATCGAGTTTTAGGGTTGCTGTTGTGTATATATAGCTTGGGTCAAGTCACAAAAAAAGGCTACGTACACTTTGGGGAGGTTTAGAAGAGAACAGAAGCCAAAATCACTAGTTGAACATTTTTCTCGCGCCGCAACAAGGAAGAACACGAAGAACAAAGGCCATCCAGATATCGTTTTGGGGTCTTAAAATCAGCGACAAAACAACAAGTGTTTTCAACAGTTCATAATGGTTCCATTGTAATTAACACATATACACTTACTTAATCGCGTTTGCTTTATCACTTTTAATCCTTTTAATCATCTTTTGAGCCATAAACACATATTTTGAGACCATGATTAATATGAGGAGCTAAACCCCATTGCTGAGGCGATAGAGGAAGCTATTTTTTCCAACAAGAAGTGGTATATTTTTATTTACCTATTTATTGCAATTATTTTATGATTATTTGCCTTGATTGAAAATTGTTTGAATGATTTTTGTTAAGCAATTGTGATTTCTTTTGATAGAGCATGCTTAGACCTAGGTTTTTGATGTTCTATGCTTCGGATTTACACTTGTTATTTTGAGAATCTACTTGTTGCAATAGTTAGAATCAAATTGAATGAGAAAATTGCATGAATATAAATATTGGGATTAAATCGCTTTGAACTTGGAAAAAAATAGTGGAATCTTAGCCTCAGTATTCTTTTAATATTGATATCAACTTTGTCTGAGTTTGCTATAATTTTTAGTGAGTTTTCTATCTTTGTTTTGAATTTAAGTCTAAAAAATCCTTCACAAGTCTGAGTTGAACGACTTTTTCTTACCACTTTACTACAACATAAAAATCACATCATAGATTGCACAGTCTTGCGAACAGAATCCCCAGAAATCATGCAGTTCCTGATAGGAAGAGGGTCTCTATGAACACCTTTGTTTCCAAGCTGGAGTTCTCCTGTCTCTATCTTTTCCCGAATATTTGTTTCAACCTTTATTACAATCTTTGGTCGGATGATGGACGAATCAAGTAGTAATGTATTTGGGATCCGCCATGTCTTTCTCGCTTGGAGGGCGTCTGATAGGAGGCAGCTTGATGGCATCGTCTTGGATCCATGCTTCCAAGAGTTCTATCACTTCATTCATGGGGAAAGGAAAACCTGTATCTTCGGTGTCTTGTGCAGGAGTTTTGTCCGCTCCTTTCCGAGAAGAATCTTGTGTGCCGGGGATGCCCGCTTAGTTTGTTGTTCCGTCGCTGGAGCTTTCCTTTTTTCTCCTCCGCTTACTACACTCACAGAAGGACCAGTGTTGTATTGCGTGTTCGTGAGACGCCTGCTTCCTTGAATTTCACGTGAATCTTCACTTCGAATAACTCGGTTCTTTCTAGCAATCTTTGGTGCGTTGTTCTTTGAACGTTTGGCGGCTTCATGGAGTTCAGTGAACGTTTGAAAGACCAAATTTTCTAACAAAACGCGGTATATGGCTATCATCCCATTGATGCACAACTCCACCAATTGTCGTTCGGTGACGTTCGGGTCGTGACAATCTAGCGCTTGGGTTACTGAACCTTTTAACGAAGTCGTTGGGATGTTCGTTGTTCCGTGAAGGATTCTTCCCGATCTCGAAAAGGTTATCGATCGAGACACAAAGAAATACTTTCAGAAAGCACCGACCATCTCGCTCCACCGCATATGTTGTTAGGCGCGATGTTGTTGTACAGTGTACGCCCTCCCGTAAGTGATTTTGAGAATTCTTTTTAGGCGTAGAACATGATTATATTCATGTTCCCCAAGGATTCCATGAATCGAGAGATGTGTTCACGAGCATTACCAGTACCGTAGTAGAGGGAGAACTGGGGAGAGGTGTAACCTCTTGGAAGAGGAATTCGTTGCACATCTTGAGGGTACGGCGGTCGATGTTGGTGTGCATCCATCATATTTCCTTTGCCTCGGTTTTGGAGAAATCGTTCCAGGTCCTCACGTGTGATGAAGTTGGATGGCTGGTCCCTCTCTCTTGGGCGTTCAGGAGAAACACGAGCTTCTTCACTCATGTGGGTCTGAGTGGAAACACATGTTCCGAGTGCATTGAAGGCATCTCTTGTTGTCTCCAAGGATTGTCATGAATCTTGTGGAAATCGTTCAGTTAAGGTCTTAAGGAAAGTGAGTACCTCTTTCTGAGTTGCGGCCATATCTGTTTGAGTCTTAGCAAGAACTTCATGTTTCTCCATCAAATCTGCAATAGTAATGGACGGTGGTCCTCCTCTCGTTCCTCCGGCTCCTTGTCCTGATGAGGGAGTGAAAGTTGTTGCTCTGGTGACTACGGGAGGTGTTACACTTGAGGAGATGCGGGATTTGCGCCGCTCCGGCTCTGGTGATGGGAGGTGTTACACTTACTTTGAATATTTCTGCTACGCTGGTGCCGATGGTAGAAGTGACGACTCCACGAGATGTATTGACCACGGTAGCTCCACTGACAGGTACTTCGACACCAGGATTGTTATCCATACTAGCTCCATCAGAATTGATTGCTGATCCAGACCTTAATTCCACCATCTTAAAATGAACGGTTGATTGAATTGATTCTAAGATCTTCCATTTTTGAAATTGATAAAATTGAATCGGATTTTGAAGAAATTGACTTTACAACCGAGAGATTAACCTCCCACTTTGGTCGCCAATTGTTTATGGGTGAAAACTATTTCTGCACGGTTTGGTAATTTGGGATGTGTGGATGAGAAATGAGTCTAAACCTTAAACAAATGCACTGCGCGGTGAGTGCTTGTAGATTCGAGAGATCAATATGTGCAAGTCCGGCCTAAACCAAGAAATGGCCGTTCCGGACTTGTTTAGGTCACAAAGTGAAGGAAATGGGGTTGATCTTAGGGAGGAAGCGAAGAAGGTGTTGAGAATGTGAAGGTGTTGGCTATGAATGACTTGTATCGAAAGCTGAACCGGCTTGCGGTGGTGTAAGCTATCAGTTCCGTGTTTGAATACGATTGTATCAACACTTGCCTCTGTTGTCCTGACTGTCTTGTTTTTCTCCCGTTTGGAAAATAGGAGGAGAACCTATTTATACAAGTCATTTGAGCCTTATTCACGTCTATCGTGGGAAGTGGAGTGATGGAGTAGTGGAATTGTGTGTTGGTGTTACACGACCAGTCTTGCCCACTTCTCTTGTCATCTCTAACCGTCCATGACTTCCTGACATGTTCTTGTGATGGCGCGTTGCACGCCGCACGCCGTAAAACCGCCGTACCAATACCCTAGTATGTATCCCCGATTTGTGACATGATTGATGTCTCGAGTGTGTGGATCGTGGGACCCATGCAGAAAGTTGCATGTAATGCTAGATTAAATAACTAAGTTATTTAGGAAGTCGATACGGTGAAGTATCATGTGTATTCTATGTGCATCGCATCATGGTGTGGTAGAGTGATGGGTGGTGATTACCATGATGCCTCACCGACCAATTAACTCCCCGACCAGGTTGTATAACCAAGCCGGGAAGTTGGACTCGACGAGATGATCTTTGAGACACTCATCTGCGACCGTTGATGGAATTAGGGTTTTGAAGAGGTGCGCATGCATCACTCTTCATCTTGGTCGAATCCAAGCTTGGGAGACGATTTTGGCCAGGCCGATTGTACATGCGTGTAGACGGCATGACGGTGTAGGCGCCCATACCCCATTATCTCACGAAAGTGTGATCTGGACCACCAATTCGTCCGGCAAAGTCGAGTGGTCGAGACGGCCATGGCGTAAAACGAGTGCAAACAAAGCCGCGCATCGTGACAACTTCGGGCGCGCGTTCCAAGACGACCAATCTTGGTCGGTCTTGGCCGATCGGCCTCGGCGTGTAGGTGGTAGGATGGTGTTCACGCTATACTCGATCGTCCCATGAAAACGTGATCTCGAGCCACTCAAATCGTCCGGCGAATTTGAGCGGTCGAGATTAGTTTGCAATTGGGAAGTGTATCCACGCTAGTTTGGGCGACGATTTGGGATAACCAGGCATGGTATGCCTTGGCCGACCAGTGAGGAGATTGATGGGTCCACGGTGGTCATGTTGGTATGACCGGACTCGCTTTCATCTAATCTTGGGCCCTCCATTCGTGCCGGAGAAGATGGACGCTCGTGATGCTCAAAACCCTAATTTTGGCTTTCACGGCCGTGTAACCATGCCTTATTCGGGCGCACGAATGGGATGACCAACCATGGTTGGTCCCGACCGATTGGTCAGTATGTAGTAGGCGGCCCACGGTGATTGTGTTGACATGCTCGGGCCTTTTGAATCTACATCTACACCCTCCATCTATACCGCAAGATGGATGGTTAAGACTGTTTTGTGACACATGTAATGTGCCGCAAACCCTAATTTAGGGTTTCAGCCCATACCGTTCTGGTTTGGACGTTTTGGCAAGCTATGCCAATTCTGGAGGCCGACCATGTTGGGTCCGCGTTGGTTCGGCAACAAATATTCCATACCTGTTTGGGGGTTATGGAATTGATCTGAGCCATCCAATCATGCTGGTAAAGTTGGATGAACGAGATCATATCCAGACTGATACGGATGCTCAATCGGGCTAGTATAACACACCGAGAGTTGCTCAATCGAGCTAGTATAACACACCGAGAGTTGCAGCCTGTACGGCTATTTTGTACATGCTTTCATTATAATGCTTGGAGGTTCGTGTTGCTCTCAGCAGAGCAACACTCAGTCGTCATGCCACACTGATAATGAGTACAGGAAATACAAGGCTGCTTACGCATTAATTAATAAGCTATAAATTCACAGAGTATATGGGATTGTTGCTACATGCTCTAACCTGGATGAATTTCGTGTATTTAATTCACAGAATGGGATTGTTGCCACATGCTCCATTCTAGGTGAATTAGTAAAGTGATGAATTATTCAACACTTATTAATGGCTTTATCTTTTACAAGATGTTAGCGCATAATTTTCTGGTTTTTTACAATTTTAACCTTAAATGAAAATCCACCATCAACAGCAGTAAGAAAATTAAAACCAAAATAAATGCAAATATGTACTGAAAGTGGATGACTGAGATTAAGAGTTACATCTATCACTAAGATCAGGATATAATTACAAACAAGATATGTGAAAAACAACTACAGACTCTCTAACCTAAATCAAGATTATGCTGACACAATAAAAAGAACAACAGTTATGCAACACCTAATAGTACCCAGAAATTAAGATGATATGAAAAATTACAGGGTTACAAAGAATTAAAATCTACAGCAAGGAATGACAGGCATCTTTTAACAGGGATGCAGGGCATGTAAAAATAAAAATGACCAACTAAGCTATACTACAACAGCAAAGTTACAGATGAACCACAAACTGAAAACAAAAACTATAACTAACATTAACATTTACAACATGAACATGATGCAGATTATATAACAGATGGGTTACTGAGTTACACTACAATTGTTGAAGACAATAATCATTAGGGGTTAAACAATATAACAAGGTCGGCCCCCAATTCATATTTTAGTGCAATAAGACCAAATAAATTCATAGTTTACTGCAATAAGACCAAATCTAAACCAATTTATACAACTCCCACATTCCAATGAAACTCTAGGATTCGATATAACATAAACTTAAATCAATAAAATCGAAAAATAGTATCATCTGAAACCCTAAAAATAGAGTTGAAACCCTAGAATCGATTAGATTCTGATAGGGTGTAGAACATCCTATTTACGATCTATTGTTTATGCTTTCTGTGTTATTTTTCTTGTAAATTATGTATTTTACGCTTGTTTTGAGTTTTGTAGCTACTTTGGAGTCGCACGGAGGAAAAGAAGAATAAATGATCCAAATTGAGCAAAAAGGGCAGGATTGTCATTTCACAGAAAACACTATCGGGAGACGAGCCACGGTTAAAGGGCAACTCTCTCAGAGGAGTATTAAAAGTAGCCAAATCGATGTTAAGGGGTAACTACATGTTAGGGGCTATACACCGGGGTATCCCTTATCTAATGAGTGGGGTGTTTATACCCTATCCCCGGGTGTCCCTTAGCCTATACAAAGTGGGGGTACCATTATCCATTCCCTACTCCTACAACCCTAGAATTGAGAATTTGCTCGATTATTACCTCTCATTCATCACCTTCACCGACACTAAAAGGAAAGCACCATGATCGCGCCGAGTGAACCGAGAAAAGAGAGTGATCGATGATGGTTAGGAGGTCAAATCAAACTAAGAACAGAGATCGAAATGATTGTGTAGCTATTGAAATAAGAGAACCAGAGATCAAGAATCGACGATGAATTCGATTAGGGTTTGATTTAAAAATTGAATCGGCAAAGAAGAGAGGATGGTACTTCCGCCGTTGTTAGATGGGTTTAGGGTTAATTTGAGAACGATGTTCAACCAAGAGACGATGAGAAAGCTCAGATGGGTCTTTGAGTTGTGATGAAATTGTGGAGGTGGTGGTTCTGTGTTGACAAAGATGAGCAGATGAAGATGAATTCGATAGAGATTGATGAGCAGAAGCTCAGATAAAGAAAAATAGGTCTTGAATCGAGAACAGGTTGATTGAGCTGCTGTGGGATCGAGAATCAATAGTGATGGATGTAAATTGGGTTTTACTGTGTTCGAACTCGCTCCATTGAAATTTAATTTGTCTACTGTTGAACTCAAGAGTCGCTGTTGATGTTATGAGAAACTCAGAGAAATTGGGAGAAGAGATAGAGACCTCAGAGATGGAGAGAAGAAGTGGCGCTTGTTGTTAGATGGGTTCTCGAGCCGCTAGTCGAACTCGGTGAATGAGAAGAGATTGATTGAAGATGGGTTCTTGGAGGATTTCGTTGAACAAAGAAAATGGGTATGAGTCTAAAGAGGCCGAGTTCTTGGTGAAGTTGAGCCGCGATGAAGCCGAAATTGAGAGAAATTGAAGAATGCATCGAGAAGAGGAAAGATGGGTTAGTGGTGCCACAATAAAGCCGGTGAAGTGATGTGTGCCAGCGTTTTAGGAGAAGAATTTTGCTCCCGAGATTGTTACGAGATATGGGTTTGTGGTGGTCTCGAGGTGTTGATGCTCCTAGCATTCGATTGAGCCGATCTTTGCAATATGCGAGATGTTGGTTGGCCCGTGGTGTTTGAACTCGTGTGATGAATGTGTTTTGAATTGAGTCTCCTAAGATCCGAAATGGTGTGGCATTGAGGTTTACAGGGAATGGTAATTGAGCCAATGGTGATGACCAGAATGTTGGTTGTCTAGCAGGGAAATGTCACGCTTGAATCGAAATAGAACTGGCATTAATGCTTGCTATTTATAAGACTCGAGAACTGGCAATATTGCGAGGGGATGGGTTGGTTTGAGATCGATGGGGTTGATGAAGTTGTCTTAGGCCGAGATGCGGGATGAATGGAGCTTGTTGCAAGGACAAAAGTGCGGGCAAGTGCAATGATGGTGCAAAGACAAGTTCGAGGCCAGTGCAAAAGCCTAGGCCACTCATCCCATCCAGCTGAGTAAAGATGATCCAGACCCTGACTCACCTGACTCGGTCGATTTGACCCGAGTTGACTCAGCTGACTCTCTTTTCCTTTGACCCTGTTGACTAACAGTTGACTGACGGTTTGACCACTTTGACCGTTAGTCCTAACGGTGGACTGACGGAATATTCCACTGACGGAGAAATTTTCAGGTGGGTGACTATTCCGGTCGGATTCCGGCCATAATACCAGTTTTCCGGCGAGCAAAAATTCCAGAATTTTCTATGGACTTCTCTCATGGGTGTGAAGAGTTGGACTAGGAGTTGGATGGAGAATTGGGCTCAAACTTGGAAAGAGAAGATGGAAGAAGAGAAAGACTTGAATTTGGAAATTGAATTGCTAAAGGAAAAGGATTCTATTCCTTGGAAGAGTTGGAGAATATTGAAGCCTATAAATAGAGAAGTTTTCTACATCTTCTACACACCTCTCTACACACACAACACTTTTCTTTTCTTATTCTTTGTGTGAACTTTTAACATGAGTAGCTAATTTTATTATTGATTGAGGATGAATTCCTAGTTCTTAATATGATTTAAGTTTTTGTTTTCAATTCTATCTTGAGTTTTTCACATGATTATCGTTTGTTTTTACTAATAGGAATGATCTTAATGACATTCATGATTGATTGATAGATTGTTTGGGTGGCCAACTAAATTGATTTGTCGGTTTAATCTAAAGCTAGTGAAAGTTAGGAGATAAGTAATCGTTTCTTGACTTTTTACATAAGTAGCAAACACGAGACCTTGCGGAGGGATTCCGTGGAGCAATTGTGTGTGAAAACAACGTTAGCAAGTAGACCTTGATCTAAGAGTCTAATGATTTAAGATTTTTCGTATTTTTCGTAGTAGTAATTAAGATTCGTTCTCTCAGACTTGCGAAGATTAAATTTAAAGGTTTAAACAAAAGCGAAAGTAATAAACAAAGGCGAGAGTCACTGGGTCTAGGATTCCACCGCATTCATATTAATAGGTTCAATTATTATTCTTCAGCAATTATCGCTCAAAACAACAAGGACTCTTATTTTTGCCAATGTAGATTCTCCAAACATTAATTATAAATCGTAAGCATGGACCATCAAACATTTAAGCAAGCATGACCCATCTAATAAAATGATAACTAATTTTTTCAAATCATAAAACAATTTAAAATCAGTGCAAAAGCCAAATAAAGAATTAATTAAAATTACCCACGTATGAAATTCGGCTTCCTCCGTCGACCCAGTGTAGGGGCTTAGCTACTCATGATGTAGACACACTCAGAATTCATTTTTATTGCCCAAATGGTGTTTACAATGAAGAAAAGAAGAGAAAATACAATAAACCGGGAATTTGCAACGTTTATAAGCGTTGCAAACCCACTCTTAAGAAGAATAACGAAGGACCTGCCGCAGAATGACAGTCTTATCTTTTCCATTTAAACGACGCTTTTTACGACTTGTCTTTGATGGTCCATTCTTCACGTTCTTCCTATTTTTTTCTTTCTGCTGCGATTACTCTACAAAGACTTCTCTCGACCCTCGTAGCCTCCCCAATCGCTCGATCTCCCTTCTATGAACCCAAACAACACTTTATATACGCAAAAGCTCCAAGAAATCTCGCTCAATCACTCCAAAATCCTTCCATTACTCGGCAATAAAAGAGAATATTCTCGAGATATTTTTGTTCCTAATTTATCTTCTCACACGCTTGTTTTCTCGTGTCAAAACACTCCAAACACGTTCGATTAACTACTACTGATGAATTTAGATCGTGCGTACACACGCTGCACCACATGAAATCCCGAGTTTATTTCTCTTCTAAACGTGCTCCCCTGTTTGCTTTATCTCGATAATCTAGCCACTTCTAGCCGAAAGGAAGACATATACCAGCCCTGTTAGGTCAAAACAAGTCCGCCCAAGAAGTTTCAGCAGTTAAGTCTCTCTAAAATTCCTCCAAAACTCGAGCCAAAAATCTGCTTTCTTCACCGCCATTTTTCCCGCCAAAAATGTTCTTGTTTGTTTCATCAATTGTTGATTATCTAGCCAAATTTGATCGACACGATGACCCATACTGCACTGTTTAGGTAGCAGAACACACCCAATTGATTTCGACCATTGAATCTCGATAGAACACCTCCAAATCTTCAACCCTAATTCTCGCAACCATTTTCCCGCCAAAAATTGAAATTCAAACGAAGAAGATGACTGCCCCTTATCCAATCCAGGAGTGCGAATAGTAATTAGGGTGCCCCTTAGTAATTGGGTGCCCCTTATCCAAAATTGAGAGTCCGAATAACATGTGTCCTTCGGGGTACAAAAACCACTTTTCGAGCAACTTTTTCCATAAGAGCTTATTTGACAAAAACACCTACAAACAAGTTTATTAGAGATAAAATGAGGCCTAACTAATGTATTTATGGGTGAAAATGCGCGCACTTTCGTGCTCATCAAAATCCCCACACTTACATTTTGCTAGTCCTCGAGCAAAACAAAAATTGACCCGCTACACAGCTGGTCATATAATAAGATAGAGTTAGACCCGCTACACAGCTGGTCATGACAAATGCCATACATAAGACGCGACACAATTTTTTTTTTTTTTTTTAGTAGACCCGCTACACAGCTGGTCATAATATATAAGGAAAAAGAAAAGACCCGCTACACAGCTGGTCATAACCCAAAAACCATAATTTTTTTTTTTTTTTTCGACCCGCTCCACAGCTGGTCATAATATTTTTTTTTAGAGACCCGCTCCACAGCTGGTCATGATAAGAAAGAAAATTCCTGAAAAAGAAAAATAAAACGTTAACCACTCCCCCACACTTAAATATTACATTGTCCTCAATGTAATTGAGTCATCCAACGTAAAAATTAAGATGGGAAATAAAAATAAAAATAAACAAAAATAAATAAACAAATAATTATACCTACTGGAATGTACATAAAAGATCCCCGTAAACTAATAACCTGAAAACTTGGGGATCGACCCAAAATACAATATTTACAAATGACAGCTTCATAATTATTTTATGGAAAAAATGGGACACTGAAACTGTCAGAAAACAAAATTTACCCCTAAACCAAGTTTTTACTGCACATGGAAGTGCGTAAAGAACAAAGTATGGGGATTCGATTGAGACCGGGGAAATATTAATTGATTCATGCATGATATCGGGAATAAGCAAGTCCTCCTAGTATTTAGATGAAAAGTATTCCAATAAAATTTTAGAAGCACACAATTCTAACCCTAAATTAGGCAACTTTTGGAAGTCTAGGGGTCTAGAAACAACCGCTAAGTCGGGTGAATGATCTTGTGAGGTAGATTCATCTATGGAATTAGGCGAATCCTCCACACAATCATCCACGAGGTCATATATATGTTCGATGCAGGACAAAGAGTCACTATCGATTCATCATCGTCGTCATTAAATAATTTTTGGCATTCCAATATTCTCATTCTTTGTTCCAAACTAAGTGGTGTGTGTTTATAATACTTCTCATAAATCTCTAACGGAGATTCTTCACGTACCTCATGTGGAGTAGAAACTCCATACCGTTGCCTATGCATATATTCACCAAGCGTCATCTCTGATGAAGTTGCACGATGATTTGAATTTCGCGCATATATTCCGCCAAATATCATCGTAGACGACGTCTCCTCAAAAGAAGTCATCATCCTGAAAAGAAATAGAAAAAGAAACGCATAAAAAGGAAAAAAATAAAAACTAAAATTAAAATAAAATACTTGTACAAAATAAAAATAAACCTAAAAATTAATAATCTAAAAATAAATCCCCGGCAACGGCGCCAAAATGATTTAAGATTTTTCTTATTTTTCGTAGTAGTAATTAAGATTCGTTCTCTCAGACTTGCGAAGATTAAATTTAAAGGTTTAAACAAAAGCGAAAGTAATAAACAAAGGCGAGAGTCACTGGGTCTAGGATTCCACCGCATTCATATTAATAGGTTCAATTATTATTCTTCAGAAATTATCGCTCAAAACAACAAGGACTCTTATTTTTGCCAATGTAGATTCTCCAAACATTAATTATAAATCGTAAGCATGGACCATCAAACATTTAAGCAAGCATGACCCATCTAATAAAATGATAACTAATTTTTTCAAATCATAAAACAATTTAAAATCAGTGCAAAAGCCAAATAAAGAATTAATTAAAATTACCCACGTATGAAATTCGGCTTCCTCCGTCGACCCAGTGTAGGGGCTTAGCTACTCATGATGTAGACACACTCAGAATTCATTTTTATTGCCCAAATGGTGTTTACAATGAAGAAAAGAAGAGAAAATACAATAAACCGGGAATTTGCAACGTTTATAAGCGTTGCAAACCCACTCTTAAGAAGAATAACAGTGGACTGTCGCAGAATGACAGTCTTATCTTTTCCATTTAAACGACAGTTTTTTACGACTGTCTTTGATGGTCTGTTCTTCACGTTCTTCCTATTTTTTTCTTCTGCTGCTGCAGATTACTCTGCAGCACTTCTCTCGACCCTGTAGCCTCCCCAATCGCTCGATCTCCCTTCTATGAACCCAAACAACACTTTATATACGCAAAAGCTCCAAGAAATCTCGCTCAATCACTCCAAAAATCCTTCCATTACTCGGCAATAAAAGAGAATATTCTCGAGATATTTTTGTTCCTAATTTATCTTCTCACGCTGTTTTCTCGTGTCAAAACACTCCAAACACGTTCGCTTAACTGGCCGTGATGAATTTAGATCGTGCGTACACACGCCGGACCACATGAAATCCCGAGTTTATTTCTCTTCTAACGTGCTCCCCTCGTTTGCTTTATCTCGATAATCTAGCCACTTCTAGCCGAAAGGAAGACATATACCAGCCCCCGTTAGGTCAAAACAAGTCCGCCCAAGAAGTTTCAGCAGCTTAAGTCTCTCTAAAATTCCTCCAAAACTCGAGCCAAAAATCTGCTTTCTTCACCGCCATTTTTCCCGCCAAAAATGTTCTTGTCATTTTTCATCAATTGTTGATTATCTAGCCAAATTTGATCGACACGATGACCCATACTGCACTGCTTAGGTAGCGAAACACACCCAATTGATTTCACCATTGAATCTCGATAGAACACCTCCAAATCTTCAACCCTAATTCTCGCAACCATTTTCCCGCCAAAAATTGAAATTCAAACGAAGAAGATGACTGCCCCTTATCCAATCCAGAGTGCGAATAGTAATTAGGTGCCCCTTAGTAATTGGGTGCCCCTTATCCAAAACTGAGAGTCCGAATAACATGTGTCCTTCGGGGTACAAAAACCACTTTTCGAGCAACTTTTTCCATAAGAGCTTATTTGACAAAAACACCTACAAACAAGTTTATTAGAGATAAAATGAGGCCTAACTAATGTATTTATGGGTGAAAATGCGTCGCACTTTCGTGCTCATCATCTAACTACTAATATCAACCTAATAAGTTCATAAATCTTAATGCGTTTATTTAAATTACATCTTGAGTGATCTACTACTAGGTGGTTTGGTAAATAGAATCCGGTAGTCGAGAACTTCCGTGTCCTATGATAGAAGGGATTTAGGGTTTAGCACCGATCTAGTCGCTTTACCTACGGTTGGTGATAATTTGTGACTAATAACAAGTAGAAAAGAACATAACTTGATTCATTGTTTCGTAACGAAGAAGGATTCCTTGGTCTTGTCTCTCTTATTGCTTTCAACTTTCGATTTTAATTGCTTTGTTTATTTTCTTTTGCTTTTTACACCCCCTTTTTGTGACAATTTTTACAACTAGAATCTCTTGCTCCTCGTGGGAACGAACTTGACTTCCATTATATTATTTTTAATTGAGTGGAAATATTGATTAATTTGATTGCACCTACGACACGCATCAAATTTTTGGCGCCGCTGCCGGGGAGCAGCGGATGATTTTAGTTGTTTTTATTTTTCATTTTGCTTTATTCTTGCTTTGTTGGATTCTATTTTGTATCTAACTTGGTTTCTGAGAATCTTATTTCAGGTATCGGTTTTCCATGTATGGTGGACAAGAGCAAGCATATTACAACAATCAATACGGTTTTCAACCTCAACATTATGACAACTTCCAACCATCCTTAGGATTCAATCAAAACCAATATTTTGGCTATGATAAATTTCCTCTGTAACCTTATAGATATTCTCATACATATCAACAACCTTATGACGGGTATGTAAGTGGACAAACACACGGATGGAAGGATAGTTATGCATCTAACAATTTGTTTTCTAGTAATGTGCAGACAGAGAATTTGGAATATACTCCTCTTCATCGTGTTTTTCCTTCACTTTTTCCAAAAGAGGAGATGCCGTCTAGAAACTCTATCAACGGTGGTAAGCGTGTGAACGTCAGGAAACTTGCACAGATGTAGTTGCAGGAAATCCCACAATACACCCCTCACTATTTTTTGTTTAACTAATCCATTCAAAAGATAATAGATGAACAATTATGAATGTTTATTAATAACTTTCTTGAATCTTTACACAGGAAAATGGAATTACATTTAAGAACTTACAAATATTCTCTCCCTTTCTCTCTCCTAATGACTTACTCTCCAATCCAAAAAGACCCCTCCCTTCACAACAGATTCACTCATCCTTTTATATAGGGTAATACATAGTGAATGACAGCTAAGCTGTCCTTTATTTTCGGGAATGTCTCGCGAAGTGTCGCAGGCGTACAAGTATTCGTATTCGCGACACTTCTTATCTTTCGCCAGATTTCATATCTTTCTATCGTCATCTAGTGCGTCATTCATATCTAACCCTCTGCGACTCACTCGCAGTGTTGTTATCCACTGTCTTCGCGTAGTGTTGTTGTCGCGATATTCTGAACCTACATCTTGCCTCTTTTTTCTTGAATATTGCTTGAAGAGCGATCTTTAAGAAAAAATTCGTTGTTGTTGTAATCTCTGATTTTTATTGATGAAGGGACAAGCGAAATAATACTGGACTTGAAAAGTACGTACTTGCCTCTATTCTTTGGCGAAGTTCCGAAGCTTTTAGAAGTGTGTATGAAATATCATTTCTTGCCTCATGGGTTATAGAAAATAATGGATCTTGCAATCTCTCCTCGCGAGTTAGGAAAATAATTGAATCTCATATGATAAGAAAATATGCTGTGCAATACCCAAATACTACATCTTCTCGCCTCTCTTTATGTTTCCTTGTGTTGTGCGATATCCGAATTTTTTGTCGCAACCGTTCATTTTTCATTAAAAATCTTCTTCAGCATAACTCCATGAATCTAGGAATGACTGTTTACACGTGTTTAAAACCGTTCTTTTTACCTAAGACATTTAATGTTATCCGGTCATAACACTTTCTTGCCTATTTATAGGAGAGTCTTTTGTGAAGAACATTTCTTTCCTTCTATTTCATCTCCTTTATCGTCTGCAACTGTTCTTCTGTTATTCTTCTTCACCATTGTCTTCATCATCCTTCTGCTATTTCTTATTTGCTATCATTTCCATGGCATCCAGGTTTATTAACCTTGCTAGATTCGATTGATTCTATGATTGATTGATTTTGTGATTAATTTCCCCTTTTGAGATTATCTTACTCTTTTTAATCTTTTTCTGCCATTTTTGTTTCAGCAAGAATAAACCCAGCACCAAGTTTACCGTGAAGAACCCCCTTCTTTCTTTGGATTCACAGTCGAAACCAACCTCTCAACCAGAATCCACCTTGCCACCAAAGTCCTCTTCGCAAGCTAAACATACCGTTTCTAAAAGAAAGCCTGCGAGTGATAAGGTATTTTAAGAAGCATTTACTTTTTAATAATAATATCATTGCCTCTGTTTCTTACTTAATTTATCATTCGCAGGATGACAAAACTATTGACAAAACTCCCAAAAGATTTCGCCACCCTAAACCTGTTACTCCTGACGTTCCTTTTCCCTCATTCACACCTTCTTCTCCTGTTGCGAAATCATCACAAGACAATCTTGTCACAAATGACAATATTCCTATGCCTCAACTCCTTATAGATCGTGTTCCTCATAATAATCCTACTACAAATGAACTTATCCCTTCTCCTACCATCAATGTCCCAGTCATTCCTCCAATCACTACCTTTCCTGAAATCTCCTCTTCTCATGATGTTCCTTTGGCGGAGAATGATTCGTCTCTTCCTTCTTTACCCGAACAAATCCCTCTTACTGCAGAGAATTTGGAAGGAATAGACGTGGCTTTCAAAGTTCTCTCGGACCTTGTGAATGATGCCAAGAAGACTTCGCCGATCCCGTCAAACTCGATGTCTGCGAGATTTTAAGTAAACATCTTGGTCCTGATAAGATCTCGCAAGCATCCTTAGTTCAAGAAATTAACGTGCTAAAGAGTGATCTTCAAGCTATGACTGCTAAATGCAATAATCTCCATCTTGAAAATCAAAAATTTCACAACCTCTCACTAGATCGTGATAACCTTCGCAAGAAGAATGAAGAGTTAAAAGGTATACTCCTTCCCCTTTAAGCTGTCTTTTTTTTTTTTTTTTTTTTTTTTTTACAACTTAAACTTTTGTTCGCCCTTTAAGCTCTAAACCAGAAACGAATAATGGAGATATATCGATTGGAATCAACCGTTGAGGAGGTTCGAGTTGAAAGAGATGCTTGGATGGAGCAATATAACTTCTTAAATAATCTTCATACATATGTCGTTGATCAAATAGATAATTTGTATAAAGAAAACTTTGATTTAGTTCAAAGCAAGACTCATTAAGTAAAGACTTATCTCGCCTTTCTTACTCTTTGACTAAGGCTAATTTGGAGTTGGAAACTTTATCGATGAGAATGGGACCCTTTCTCAGAAAAGCGATCTCTCGCTAAACAAGGTCGCGACCTATTCGCAAGAATATGATGCTTGTCAAAAATTACGTGAAGAACAAGAAAAATTATTCACACTTCGAAAAAGCAACTTGAAGAAATTATCACGAGAGAGATAAACTTATTCAGTGGTAGAATAACCTTGAGTCTAAAAGCAAACCAATTCAAGGATCAATGTTCCAAATTAGAAAAATCCAACTCTACTCTTATAACCGAGAATTCTATACTTGTTTCGAATGAAAAAAACTTGCGAGCTCGATTGAAAGGCCTAGTTGGAGATACATTTGATGATGCCATGGACTGTTTGGGGAATAATTTTGCAAACTTTTAATTCAAAGATCTTACTTCTCGAAGGAAGGTAGTCATATTATTTGACTATCTTAATCCATTAATTATTCTAAAAATCTTTAATTATCTTTAATCTTGTGCACTTGTTATGCAGACTCTGAGAAGAAACTTCGCTCTACTATCTCCACCCTCGATCGATTACTCTAGGATTCGCAAAGAAAATGGGTTACTCGCTTTTCTCTTGCTCGTTCTCGCGACGTGCAGAACGAAGATTTGATTATATGTCTTACCAGAAGACATAGATAGTAAGAATCGTCAAAAGGCGTTGCTTCACAATTCCCCTCAAAGTCAAGTCCTTGTGAATGAGATTTTATTGTCTAAGTCCCTTGCTCCTATTCATGTTGATCCTTTAGAAGTAAGTGATGATGAAGTCCCCGATTCTCCCGATGTTGATTATGACTATGAAAGCGGCGAAGATATCGCTAATATTGAAGTTATCAACAAAGATCCGACTCAAAAATCTCTCGATGAAAATCCAAAGAAATGCGAAAATGAAGGTGTTGAAAACATTTCTCGATGAAAATCCACCGACCGGTGAAGGTGAAGCCGATAAAGGCAAAGAAAGATCTCAACCATCCTCTCAGCTTGATAATATTGATGTAGAGAATTAAATTTTCTTTGTAATTTGTCAAAACTTCTTTTTGTTTGTAAGGATTAAGTCTTTGATCGAGTAATCCCCTTATTTTCTCTTTTTTCTCTTATTTAAGATGTCTGAATCATAACCTCGCGAGCATGTTCGCTATCAATCTTTTGTTAAGTAAAATCATCCCAATTAGGAATTTCACTTTATTTCTTCTCATTGCGACAAGATCGCAGGCCGCCTTTACATTTTCATGTAATGACCCATTGACCTTGCCTTATCATTTTTGATGGTCTTCTAAGTTTGACCTTCCTAATTAAAGGTCTCACTCGCCACCTTTATTGCGACAAGGTCGTAGGACGTCTTTACACTTGCATGTAAAAACCCATTGACCTTGTCTTATCATTTTTCAAGTATTTTTGCCTCTGCAGATATTTTGCTTATGACAATATGACAGGCCTAAATTTTCTTGCGAAAGTAAAGCCCCGTGACATTGTCGTCTTGCGACGAAATCGCAGGACGTCTTTACACTTGCATGTAAGGACCCATTGATCTCGTCTTACCCTCGCGTTAGTATTATTGCCTCTGCAGGATCATTGCACAAATATGACAAGCCTAAGTTTTCTTGCGAAAATAAAGCCTCGTGACATTTGCGTCTTTGGCACTTATCAGCTCCCTAATGGAGGGTGCCGCCCTTATCATCTCCCCGGTTGCCCCTTCAAGGAGGCGTACATCGGCCATACAAGGCTAGCTCCTCCCATCCGGTCTTAACAACAACCAAGCTTGTTTTCGCAGCCTCTTATCCCTTATACCTATAGAGTTTATGGTTACAAGGCTGCACCCTAAGTGGAGTTTTCTTCGGCCGAGTGCGGATGCGCCAAGACTTGTCAAGAGTGGTAAGGAAGTTCCATGCTCCCCGCACTCTTGACTCAACCGGGTACCTCGGCGCCTTGATCATACGCCGACTCCTTGAAAGAGACCCTGGTCGCCCAACCAGGGTATAACCTACATATATAGTTGGGAATCCAAGGTATCTCCTCCGGATAGGCTTTCATGGGCCCCAAATCTGCATGACCCAGTTCCAGGGGCGGTGTAACCTTTTCCCGAGCCATGTTAAGAGATTCCCCCTTATATGACGCACTTTAGGTCTTACTTTTGCCTCTTACGAAGTATAATTCGCGAACTAGGGTGTACGCCATAAAGGTTCGTCCCATTCATTCAATCATGTTTATTCATTCAATCATTCGTTATCTCTTGCCATTCTCGCTTTCGCGATAGATTCGCCGATATTTTGGTTTGAATTTATTGATTTTCTCGATATCTTGCATTAAAGTACTTCATCCGACCCATTTTTATGGGTAATATTTCTTCGATATAACTGCTCCACGGCCTGCCCAATCTTTGTCCCATGTCTTTACCTTCAGGATCCATCAATCTATAAGCCCCGTACCAACTACTTCTTTGATAATATAAGGTCCATCCCATTTTCTCGCCAGCTTGCCTCCATTTTCTCGCCGATATATTGGTGTCTCTCGCAGCACTCTGTGTCTCCCGGTTGAAATTCACGTATCTTCACACGTTTGTTATATTCTCTGGCCAATCTTCGTTGATAATTCTCCATGTGTCGTAACGCTTTCTCCCTTTTCTCTTCTAATTCGTCCAATTTGATTAGAATGTTACCTGCACTAAGATTTTTCTCCCAAACTTCTTTTTTAGTTGTTGGGATCATAACTTCGTTGGGAGCACAACTTCAACTCCATATGTTAAGCAAAAAGGTGACATTCCAAAGAGCTTCTCTTCTTGTTGTATTGTATGCCCATACCGCACTGGGTACTTGTTCGCACCATCCTCTATTGTGTCCTTCTAACTTCTTCTTCAATATATCCGCGATTGTTTTATTTGTTGCCTCCGCTTGACCGTTAGCTTGTGGATATAGTGGAGTCGATTTCCCACATTTTATTTGAAATGCATTAAGTAACAACTCTATGTTTTGCCCTTCAAATTGTTTCCCATTATCGATACCAACCGTATGGGATCCCAAATCGCATATAATATTCTCGAATATGAAAGTAAAACGTCTTTGTCGCGAATGTGCTGTACCGCTTTCACTTCTGCCCATTTTGTGAAATAATCCGTTGCGACAATTAAGTATCTTCTCTGTCCTGTTCCTGGTAAGAAAGGTCCCACGATATCTAAACCCCATTTTCCAAAGGGCCACACACTTCTTGAAGAATTTAATGGTTCCCCGGGTGCATGTATTTTCTTCCCATGTCTTTGACAATCTTCGCAGCGTCTTGATATTGCTCTCGCGTCCTCATGCATATATGGCCAGTAATATCCTTGCGTTTTTGCTTTATATGCTAAAGATCTTCCACCGCTATGATTTCCAAAGATCTCCGCTATGCAACATCTTCAATATGATTTCTCCTCTTCCCTTGTTAAGCATCGAAGTGAAGGTCCATCAAAAGATCGCCGATAAAGCACACCATCTCTTAATTCATAATTCGTTGCACGGCTTTTTAATTTGTGTGCTTCTAATCTATTTCTTGGTGTCTCCCCTTTCATCAAGTAAGCGTGAAGTTCTGTTCTCCGAGTCTTTATCGCGATATTGTGGTATGTCTTCTACTAACATTGCATCCGCTTCTTGCCCTTCTTCTTTATTAATTGATGGTGCCAAAAGTGTTTGTATTTTGATATTCCTCGCAATGGGATCTGTCATCATACTTGATATAAAGGCAAAAGCGTCTCATGAGTCCTGTTATTTCTCCTTGATATATGCCTCCACCTCATTTTTGGTATCTCAGTCTTTGACAATTCTTCGACAAGCTTTCTATACTTTTGCAAAGATGGCTTATTTGTAGCGTATTTCTCGTTATCCAGGCGAATTGCTAATTGCGAGTCACTGGTAATCCTCACATTTTCTAGCTTCATTTCTATTGCGAATCGCAAAGCATGTATTATGGCTTCATACTCCGTTTCATTATTAGTGGATTCAAACTCCAATCTAAAAGAGAAAGCTAATTTATTGCCTTCTGTCGAAATCACAACAATTCCCACTCCATTACCTTCTCCATTTGATGATCCGTCTACCAATATTTCCCACCTATCTCGGTTCGCTTAACAAATCATTTGGGTCTCCATCCTCTTCTTCTACGTCCATCATTTCATCCACCGCTTCATCTTCCTCCAAAGGAAATTCTGCAAAAGTCTCATGACTACACGTGACTTGATTGAAGATAATATTTCATATTGGAGTTTATAATGGCTTATTTGGGCATTCCACCTTTCTACTCTTCCCGATCTTTTGAATTTTTCATTACCGATTCAATTGGTACTTTTGTTACCACCCCGACAAGTATGTGCTTGAAAATATATGCGAAGCTTAAATGTTGCATAAACTAACGCCAGATTAGTTTTTCAATCTTCGACTAATTCCTTTCTCGCATTAAAAGTCTTACTGATATAGTAAATCGGTTTTTCTACTCCAGCGTCTATTCGCAGCAATATCACATGATTTAACGCGTGCGACGTTGTCGCAAGATATACCAACAATTCCTCTCCTGGCTCGCTTTTTGCATAATGGATACTTCCATTAGATGTTCTTTAATTCCTCAGTAAAGCCTTTTCACATTCGTCTGTCCATTTAAACTTCGATCCTTTTTTCAAGATGTTTGAAAAATGTTTGCACTTATCGATGACCGCTGAAATGAATCTTCCTAGTGATGCTAATAATCCATTTAGCTTTTGAACATCCTTTATTGTCGCAGTGTTGGCATATCGCGAACTGCTTTCACTTTCTCTGGGTCAACTTGTATTCCTTCCTTTGATACTATATAACCCAAAAATTTTCCCGATGCCACCCCGAAGGTACATTTTTCCGGATTTACTTTGATGTTAAATCGCCTCATCTGCTCGAAAATTTCTCTCGAGATCTTGTACATGATTTTCTCGCTTTTTTACTTTTTACGAGCATATCATCTACGTATACTTCCAGTGTTTTATGTATCCATTCTGCGAACACTTCTTCTACCATTCTTTGGTATGTTGCTCCAAGATTTCGTAAACCAAACGGCATTTTTGTATAACAATATAACCCTCTTGGAGCGAAAAAGCAAGATGCTCTTGGTCTTCCTCGGCGAGAGGAATCTGTTGTAACCTTTATACCCATCCAGAGATGATATTCTTTCATTTCCCGCCGATTCGACTAGTTGTGGGATATCCGGCAATGGAAAACTATCTTTAGGACAAGCTTTGTTTAAATCAAGAAATCTATGCAAATTCTTATCCCCTTTTTCTTCTTTGGGACTATAACCATATTTGCTATCCATTCAGGATACTTTGTCGGCATGATGATTCCAAAGATCTAGCATTTTCTCGCAATTCTTCTTCTATTTGGGGGTGATAGGTCATTGCGATTTTTCTAATTCTCTCGCTTAAACGGCTTCACCCTCTTATCTATTTCCAATTTGTGACAAGCTATCGATGGATCTATACCGTGCATATCATCCATGTTCCACGCGAAGATATCCTTATAGTCTCGCAAAGAACTCTACATCCTTTTTTCCTCATCCGCTTCCATACTCGGTCCCAATTTTCAACATTTTGGGCTCTTCATTAGTTCCGACATTCACTTCTTTCGTTTGCTCGCCGCGACGTAACTAGCTTGCGGTTCTCCCATAGGGGTTGGTCCTTTCAACTCTTTCGCGAGTTCATTTTCTTCTCCCGAAATCTCACTAGGTATCCCTTTTCCTTCCTTTGCTCTTATCATGTAAACTCTAAATTCTTCTTCTTTTTAGCTGCTTTCGCCGCTTTTCTACGATACTTTCGCTTCTTTGCTTGCTCTTCATGATATTTTATTTCAATTTGATAACATGTTCTTCCTTTATCTACATCTCCTCTAATCTCGCCGATTCCAGTTGGTGTGGGAAATTTGATACATTGATGAAATGTTGATGCTACTGCTTTTATTGCATGTACCCATGGTCTCCCTAGCAATAAGTTGTATGGCGATTCCATATCTACTACACACAAGGTTACTCGTGTCTCGATGTCTCCCAACAGAATTCGTATTTTTACTTCTCCTTTAACCTTTGTTACGGATTTACCAAAACCATGGATGTTGTAGGCCGTGGGAATCATTTCTTTATCTTTATATCCCATCTTCTCGTAAGCATGATAAAACATGACATTCACCAAACTTCCTGTATCGATTAAAGTTCTATTTATCATCCATGTTTGCGTTTGCCTTTATTAATTCTTCTCCTTTGCACGCGTTTATTGTGATTACCGTGGGAGATGTGTGATTCAGATTTTCTTTGGATATTTCTGAAGCTGTGAATGTTATCCTTTGCTTTTCCCATTCTTCTAAAGGCACTGTTACCTCTCTATCCGTGATTTTCTTTCCTTCAAAATCCCGCTTGTGTATTCTTCCTTTGATATTTTCATGAAACTCATCAATCTTTATCTTTGTGCCCGAACTGTACTCCATATCTTTCTTCTTTGCCTCATCTAATTTAACATTGTCTTTTTCTTTCATTTTCTTGATTTAAATGATTCGATTGCCTTCTTTCTTTCTTCGGTCCCTGTTTCTAGCGCCAATATGTAGTTGCAGTGAAATCCCACAATACACCCCTCACTATTTTTTGTTTAACTAATCCATTCAAAAGATAATAGATGAACAATTATGAATGTTTATTAATAACTTTCTTGAATCTTTACACAGGAAAATGGAATTACATTTAAGAACTTACAAATATTCTCTCCCTTTCTCTCTCCTAATGACTTACTCTCCAATCCAAAAAGACCCCTCCCTTCACAACAGATTCACTCATCCTTTTATATAGGGTAATACATAGTGAATGACAGCTAAGCTGTCCTTTATTTTCGGGAATGTCTCGCGAAGTGTCGCAGGCGTACAAGTATTCGTATTCGCGACACTTCTTATCTTTCGCCAGATTTCATATCTTTCTATCGTCATCTAGTGTGTCATTCATATCTAACCCTCTGCGACTCACTCGCAGTGTTGTTATCCACTGTCTTCGCGTAGTGTTGTTATCGCGATATTCTGATCCTACAACAGAAATTATACAAATTGGAAGATGATGGAGACTCGGAAGAGCTTGTCGCAGAAATTAGTAGGACTATTCATATGGAACTTAAACGACGTCGGGATAAAGGTTATGAAACCGATGAAGATTCTTTTTATGGTGAGTCTGAAAATGAAGATGATTGTGTTGAAAAGGACCAACCTTTGGAGACTTTTGAAGACGCTAGTGTAGCTTACTCGAGCCTTGATCTTAATGATCAAGCACCTATTCAAAAGGTAGAGCTTGAGGAAGATGCAATTAGTGCTTGAAAAAAATTCCTTAGGGAAAGATATGAGTCCGCGGAAGTGTATGAGCGTTGCAACAATGAGGAAGTTATTCCAACTCCGGATCATAATAACGATCCTTCACCTATTCAAAAGGAGGAGATTGGGTATGACTTACCTATTGTTATAAACGGTGTAACACCCGCACAAGAAGATCTTACAATCTATACCGACGAGAATTATTTTAGTGAATGGCCCGATTCCGATGATGAGAATGTTGAAGAGATGATACTAGAGGGTGAAACCACATTGATTGATTTCGTGGAAGACCCAATTGAACTTGCCAATGATTTTAATGATGCCAAGACTTTGGTTAAGGTAGAAAACGACGAAGAATGGTTGCAAGGTTTAATAGAGGACCACGATATACGAGAGGTAAGTAATTCACTTGAATTTTTTAAGGATAAAGAGGATTCTATAATACAAGAGATTGTGCAAGGTTTGTCTAACCCTTTGCATATTGATTCTTCTCCTTTACCTCTTATTGGTTTGAATGTATGTGCTTCAAAGTATTTTTGGATGATTTTGTTTCTAAATATCCACCATTGGAAACACTTGATGCTAACACTATGCAAGTTTGCCAAGAAGAATACATGGAAGTTCCCAAATTCTATGTTCTTTATACACTTCCGAGTGTGGACGAGAATAAGTGTGGGGGAAATTTCAATCGAGCGATAATTTCACTATTATTTTCTTGTGCTAACATTTGTATGGAGTTATTGTTTTCAAAACAGTTATTATGGGTGGATCCTCAAATTTTCAGATTGTTAGTATATGGGGAATGAATCTTGCAAGAGCTAAGTCGGGTCGTCGACTTTAAAACAAGCGCTTAATGGGAGGCAACCCATAGGTTTTGTATTTCTTATCCTTTTGCTTTTTTTTTTTTATTTTTTGTTATTTCTTTTTCTTGTTCCTTATCATGTTAAAATTTCCCACCTTGACTTTACTAGGAGGATTCAATTACATTGAGGACAATGTAAGGTTTAAGTGTGGGGGAGTGGTTAAGCATGTTTTTAAAAAAAAAATTTTAAAAAAATTTTAAAAAAATTTAAAAAAAAAAAAAAAAAAAAAAAAGTTTTACCTAAAACTTCAACTTTTAGAGATTTTAGAGTCACTAGCATACTTCTAGGTATGTTTACATAGAGATTTTGACTGACATAATTGAACTTGGAAATGTTAGAGAACTACATTCGGATTTCTTGCTTGTTTGAGTGTTAAATAATGGATTTAATCATGTCGGTGATGCGAATTTGGTGCAGGGAGAAGTGCATTATTAGAGTTGTTGATCAATCATTAGTGGAGACTACCCCGTTTTCATATCATGTGAGGCACCGACTTAAATTTTCCATCTACTAAAGAGCTTTCTTTTGAGTGTGTGTCACCGTAAGTAAATTCCGGGTAGAATGGTGAGCTACCCAACCTCCCACCAATAGAAGCACTACTCTTTGATCTCTTGAGTGCTAATTTTGTCAATCATGAGGGTGACGTCTATAGATGAAAGCTTCCTTCTTGTAGTTCGATTTTCAGTTAGCACCATTCTCTCTCGACAACAACGGATCCATAGAAACACCATCATCATCAACAAGGAGCGACATCAAAATCTACAAGGAAAGTTGGAAAAGTTCAAGGTTTACAAGCAACAAAACGAGAGAAAGAGCAAATTTCAAATTTAAGTAAAGCAACATACAAAGAGCAGATTTTTACATATATGTTGAAGACTTACAATACAATGAGGTAATTTTATATCCAAGTATAAAGACTTATTCACAAGAGCAAAGAAAATCAAAAGGTGAGAATTATTGAAGTTTATGATTTTGAGGCGATACAAGTTGTGAAGAATGAAGCGGTATAATACTTCTCCCACGGCCATGGTTGTATTTAATTTCTCTTGTTTCAATTCGAAAAAAAAAAAAAAAAAAAAAAAAAAAAAAAAAAAGAAATATTTGTTTTTTTAATAAGCCGTGGGGAAGGAAAATCTATAAGGAAGTTTCAAGCGACAAGGATTTAAGGTAAAAAAAAAGAGTTACAAATTGTTAAGGATTTATGAAATTCGAGAGTTTATCACCAATAGTTGAAACCGAAGACGAAGACCATGAAGATCAAGACGAGGAGCGGAAGACGTTTCTATTGGATGCCGTGAGAGTGGTGTTATCATAATTGGCGATCGGATGTGAAGGTGAGTAAGTAATCTCATCCTCAATAATAATGGTTGATTTCCTTTCGTAGAGGTCGTCAGAAAAATGGTTTTTCAAAATATTAAAAGATGTGGGTTTTTAAAAATATTTCGGAAGTTATCCTTCCCACCATTCAACGTGTCGCAGGATTTCTCTCTTCATTCCTACCCGCACACATGTGAGAACCATAAAAAGCCGTCTTTTTTGAGTGCAATTATCATAAAATCCTTTTGGTGAGGCGAAGTCGAGGCGAAATGCTTATTGATCGTTTCTCAAACACGCGTTCTCTCATTATGGTGTGGTTATTTCTCACTCAACATTTAAGAATGAGAATATGTTCTTTAGTATTTCTAACTTCTTATTACTAGCATGCAGAAACTCTATGTCCTCATAACTCTTTGGATGCTTGGGACGCTTGAACGCTTTGAAGTTGTGAGTTTTTAGTTTGATTTGCTCGAGGACTAGCAAAGTCTAAGTGTGGGGGAATTTGATAGGGTGTAGAATACATCCTATTTACGATCTATTGTTTATGCTTTCTTTGTTATTTTTCTTGTAAATTATGTATTTTACGCTTGTTTTGAGTTTTGTAGCTACTTTGGAGTCGCACGGAGGAAAAGAAGAATAAATGATCCAAATTGAGCAAAAAGGGCAGGATTGTCATTTCACAGGAAAACACTATCGGGAGACGAGCCACGGTTAAAGGGCAACTCTCTCAGAGGAGTATTAAAAGTAGCCACCGATGTTAAGGGGTAACTACATGTTAGGGGCTATACACTTTGGGTATCCCTTATCTAATGAGTGGGGTGTTTATACCCTATCCCTGGGGTGTCCCTTAGCCTATACGGTGGGGTACCATTATCCATTCCCTACTCCTACAACCCTAGAATTGAGAATTTGCTCGATTATTACCTCTCATTCATCACCTTCACCTGACACTAAAAGGAAAGCAGCCATGACTGCCGCTGAGTGAACCGAGAAAAGAGAGTGATCGATGATGGTTAGGAGGCTGAAATCAAACTAAGAACAGAGATCGAAATGATTGTGTAGCTATTGAAATAAGAGAACCGTAGATCAAGAATCGACGATGAATTCGATTAGGGTTTGATTTAAAAATTGAATCTCGCGCAAGAGAGGATGGTACTTCCGTTTGTTGTTAGATGGGTTTAGGGTTAATTTGAGAACGATGTTCAACCAAGAGACGATGAGAAAGCTCTGGATGGGTCTTTGAGTTGTGATGAAATTGTGGAGGTGGTGGTTCCGTTTGACAAAGATGAGCAGATGAAGATGAATTCGATAGAGATTGATGAGCAGAAGCTCAGATAAAGAAAAATAGGTCTTGAATCGAGAACAGGTTGATTGAGCTGCTGTGGGATCGAGAATCAATAGTGATGGATGTAAATTGGGTTTTACTGTGTTCGAACTCGCTTCCATTGAAATTTAATTTGTCTACTGTTGAACTCAAGAGTCGCTGTTGATGTTATGAGAAACTCAGAGAAATTGGGAGAAGAGATAGAGACCTCAGAGATGGAGAGAAGAAGTGGCGCTGTTGTTAGATGGGTTCTGAGCTGCCGTCGAACTCAGTGAATGAGAAGAGATTGATTGAAGATGGGTTCTTGGAGGATTTCTGTTGAACAAAGAAAATGGGTATGAGTCTAAAGAGGCTGAGTTGCTGGTGAAGTTGGAGCTGCTGATGAAGCTGAAATTGAGAGAAATTGAAGAACAGACCGAGAAGAGGAAAGATGGGTTAGTGGTGTCTTTGTCAAGAAAGCCAAAGTGAAGTGATGTGTGCCAGCGTTTTAGGAGAAGAATTTTGCTCCTGAGATTGTTACAGATATGGGTTTGTGGTGGTCTGAGGTGTTGATGCTCCTAGCATTCGATTGAGCTGATGCTGCAATATGCAGATGTTGGTTGGCCTGTGGTGTTTGAACTCAGGTGATGAATGGGTTTTGAATTGAGTCTCCGGAAGATCTGAAATGCTGTGGCATTGAGGTTTACGAGGGAATGGTAATTGAGCCAATGGTGATGACCAGGAATGTTGGTTGTCTAGCGGGGAAATGCTTTTTGAACCGAAATAGAACCGGCATTAATGCTGTATTTATAAGACTCGGGAACCGGCAATATTGCGGGGGATGGGTTGGTTTGAGATCGATGGGGTTGATGAAGTTGTCTTAGGCGAGATGCGAGATGAATGGAGCTTGTTGCAAGGGACAAAAAGTGCGGTGAAGTGCAATGATGGTGCGGACAAGTTCAAAGCCGGTGCAAAGCCTCAGGCCACTCAGCCCATCCAGCTGAGTAAAGATGATCCAGACCCTGACTCACCTGACTCGGTCGATTTGACCCGAGTTGACTCAGCTGACTCTCTTTTCCTTTGACCCTGTTGACTAACAGTTGACTGACGGTTTGACCACTGTAGTAGCAGGTTTTCCCACACTACACCCCTTACTCGATTTTGCTTAATTAGTCCATTGAAAGATATAAGATCAAGAATATTTATTGATTGAATCTATGAATTGTTTACACAAGAAAATGGAATTACACTTAGAAATTAAAACACTCTTAAACTTTCTCTCTCCTAATGACTTGCCCAACAATTCCAAAAAGATCTCTCCTCCTCACAGACTCACTCAACCCTTTATATAGGGTAATACATAGTGGTAGACAGCTAAGCTATCCTTTATTTTCGGGAATGTCTCGCGAAGTGTCGCAGATGCACAAACATTCATTCTCGCGACACTCCTCAACCCTCGCTAGGTTTCACGTCTTCTATAAGTTTTACTTGTCGTTATTCATTGCGTCATTTATTTTAGCTATCTGCGACTGCCTCGCGACATCGTCGCTTATTGATCCCGCGAACACTGTGCGTTGCGATATTGTGATCCTACATCTTGCCTCTTTTTCCTTGAATATTGCTTGAAGAGCGATTTGAAGGAAAAATTCATCGTTGTCATATTCCTTGGTCTCAATTGGTGAAGGAACAAGCGAAAGAATACTTTTCTTAAAAAGTACGTACTTGCCTCTATTCTTTTGCGAAGTTCCGAAGCTTCTTTAAGATGTATATGAAGTGTCGTCTCCTGTCTCTCCTCATATTTCTCCCGCGAAAAAGAAGAGTATCATGAGAGTGATTCTTTTGATCTGCACGCGATCGCTTATCTTTATTTATTTCGATTTTTGCACTCTTACACGGATTTTGATTATTAATGTCTTTTCTTGACACGTCTCTTTCAACCGTTTATTCTTGACCGTTCATGTCTCTTCTCGCATTAAATGACCTCGTTTTTCTCGAGGATCTTTTCCCCTATATATAGTTTTTTCTTCCTCTCCTTTTCATTCTTTAGTTTCTCTCTGCAACTTCTCTTTGATTCTCTCCTTCCGCAATTTGCGCTTCTGCTACTGCAAATCTTTTCTTCGTCTCTTCTAATGCTGATCCTAATCTCCAACCTCCCATCCATTCCCATACTGATAATGGCCTCTATGAGTCGTGCATATAAAGCTTCTTTTGAGGAAGTTCAACAGAAGTTGCTCGAGAAGGGTTTCACTCTATCAACCATTCCCGATCAAGAATCTTCATCCATTCTTTCTGTAAAATTATTTTCTGATCATCAATGTGATGATCAAAGGATTATAGTCTCGCTAGGTCAGCTTCTCGCGGGGCTTCCCATTCCCTTATACGATCCAGAGTTGCCTCTATTTTATGAAATCTTGGCCCATGAAAAATTCTCTCGGATTTTATTTATCAATTGAGTGGCGATTGCATTCGCTTTGATGCTTGAGTTCGCGAACCGCGGTGTCGGCAAAGGATCTTTATACCCTAATTCTATCGAAACCCCAAATTCGGAGACTTGGAAATAGGCACGAGAAGTACACTTTGTAGAAAACTTTTTTGAAAATTATGCAGTGATAACTATGGTGAATATGAAATCTCGCTGGGGCATTCGCCTGAAGAAAAAGGATAATGTCCCTGAAGATAAATTACTCATGCAAGATATTGATTGGCACCCAGGCAATAATACTTCTCCTCGCCATTCCAAAGATGAGAAGTGGTGGGTTGTACCCTTGATCTTAAGTGGCCCTTACATTGCGGGCTCGCATATTCTTCCTGCAAATCTCGCAGATATCATCCTTGGGAATTCAAATGGCACGAGAAGCGAAGGAGGTATGTTTCCTACTTCAAATTTTGCTTTCACAACTTTCTTTCTATCATTGCTGAGTTTGTGAAATCTTTCAGATAACTAGATTAAGAAGGAGCTACAAGAAGGATCCGTCGGAGGATACTCTGACATTGCTTCGATCGCTTACGAGTGAAGTAAGAAACATTTCCTTTCTTTTTATTTAAGACAATATTGTTGCCTCTGTTTCTTATCTTTACGCGTACGCGAAGGTTGGAGTTGAAGAAGCTTTAGCTGCGAAGAGTAAAAGTAAGGGCAAAATGTCGCTCGCAAGAATAAATCTTCTCTCCATTAACTAAAAAGCGAAAGGCTCGATCTTCTTCTCGCCTTAGTTCAAGCTCGAATCTTCTGATGAGGATGATTCGAATCGTTCTCTTGCTAAAGAAACTCCATTGGCCGGTTCTCCTATGGATCGGTTATCTAGCATCTTCTCAGACTCTTTCCAAGGAATGGGAGATGCTCCCCTAGCTTCTCTTTGCGGGACTCTCGCAAATGTGTGTAATGCTGCTTTACTAGAAGGCAACGATTCTTTCAATGGAGCCTCTAGAATCGTGTCTCCCGACTTCTTGAATGCACTTGGATCTTTGGTACGCATGCGGTCATATTTCCTGTTAACTTTAAATTTTTAAATGTATATATATATTAATGACTTTTCTATCTTCTTTCATAGGTTGGAAGAACTTCCTTTGTAGTTGCCTCAGATCTCGAGAGAAGACGCAACAATCTTGAAAAGAAGAATTCTCAATTAAACAAGAGGATTCGAGAACTAGAAATTGAAGTCACGTTGCCTCGCGATAAAGATGAGAGAATTCAAAAGTTGAATACCGAACTTGACTCCCAAAAAGATAGGGTGTCCACTCTTCAGAACGCTAATCAGCAACTTTATGGTATAAAATTTTTCCTTCTTTTACTATTTTTGTTTCATCGGTCGCATATTGCCTCCTAACTTATTACTTTATGGTATAAAATCTTATGTGTCTATTTAAATTTCTAGCACTTATATTTGAAATTCATATCATTAATAAGATTTAGATCTACAAAATATAGTGAGGGGTGTAGTGTGGGAAAACCCGCTACTACATATGCGCTAGAAACAGGGACCTAATCTTGTTGGTTCAAGAAAGTTTAGAAAAACGGCTCTTGTTGGTGATGAATTCAATTGGATCTATAAACTTTAAGAGAAATTTCCATGAAAAGTAGTTATTGTTCATACTTTTTATTTAGATCTATAAAATTTGGGTTCAAAAATGGAAGTTTCATGGAAGAAATCACACTTTTAGGGAGAAAACACCATCAACAATTCAAGGTTGCTGTGATGAAATTCAAGGAAGAAAGCTAGTTTTTTAATGGAAGATTTCATATTCAGGAGAAAAAGAAAAGAGGAAAATTGTTGAAGGAAATAAAGGAAGAATGAAGAAAAGGATAAGAACAAAACGCCGTGAATTTTATCACAAACGAAGCTCGCACGGATGGTTTGAGTTGGAGCGAAGAGGCTTGATGTCGCAAGATCAAATCTCGCCACAGTCATATTTTTTCAAATATTTTTGAACTTTCAAGAGGGGAAAAAATGGAATAAAGCTCTAGGATTGTGTGTTTCCTTCGCAAGCAACAAGTAGCCCAGATGGTCATTCGCGAAGAGAATAAGCTTGGGGTTGCGAGTTCGAATCCCACCTTTTACATATTTTTGAACTTCCGAGAGCGAAGAAGTGAATGAAGTTATAGTATTGTGTGTTTCTTTCACAAACAGCAGCTAGCACAATTGGTCACTGGCGAAGAGTATAAACCAGAGGTCGCGGGTTCGAACCTCCCTCCTCGCAAAGAATTTTTTGGCTTCGCAAAAAGGGGAAAAAATGTATAATCTCGCAAGGTTGTTTCGTTATCTCGCAAGCAAGAGGCAGCACAGTTGGTCACCTGCGAAGTTAATGAGTTCATGGTCGCGAGTTCAAGTCTCAACGAACGTATATTTTTCACATGGATTTTTCGCAACAATATCTCGCAAGAAGAAAGTAAGTGATCATCTCGCAGAAACATTTCGCAGAGGCATGGCTAGCACAGTTGGTCAGGAGGCATGAATGTGAGCAGAAGGTCGCAGGATCAATTCTTGCTCTCGCACACTTATTTTTGTTATGAGAAATTTCGCACAGACTTTGCTTATCTCGCAAAGAAGAAAGTTGATGATTATCTCGCAAATGAATTTCGCGAGAGAGAGTTAGAATAGTTGGTATGTTGCGAGAAAATCCAAGAAGCGGAGTCATGGGTTCAAGTCTCACTTCTCACATTTCTTTTTCTTTAGCGAGATCAACAACAACAAACCACAAAAGCTAAGTACCACTTTCCTTAAACATTTTACTTACAAAAAATAAAAGATTTTTGATTTAATTTACAAAAGGCGAGATAATCGCAGAATTACAAAGATTTCGTAACTACAAAGATTTCACGATTACAATAATTGAGAAAAATCTCGCAGATATTACAAGAGAAACCGAGAACAATATCTCGCAAAGATCAATTTATATATTTCCCTTAAATACTTGCTTTGTTTCAAATGAGAATGATATCCAACATGGAGAGTAGTAGCGGGCAAACCTTTATGGCGTACACCCTAGTTCGCGAATTTACCCTATGATTTCGCAAGAGGCAATGTACCTAAAGTGCGTCATATAAGGGGTACCTATTAGGATCATTTCCATGAAGGATGTTTTATCGGATGAAATGAAATGAGTTATACAAAGGAAATCAAAACAAAGAAAAATGATTTGAACTTGAAATTAAATAAATATCTTTGATAAAAGAAATGTGGAATACTAATCTAAATTTTTATTTGCATTACAGCATAGCATGAGGCAAAGAACATGGAGCGAGAGTTTCGCATGATGGATTCGCAATACTTCTTATATATTTCGAGGATTGAGTACTTCTTATACTTCTCAAAGGATACTTCATACTTCTTATATATATTTCGAGGATTAAGTACTTCATATACTTCTTCAAGGATACTCCATACTTCGCATAATTCAAGAAACGATACTTCATATATACTTCTCAAAGCTTCGGAACTTCGCAAAAGAATAGAGGCAAGTACGTACTTTTCAAGTCCAGTATTCTTCCGCTCGTTCCTTCATCAACAAAGACCAAAGATTACTACAACAACAGATTTTTCCTTAAAGATCGCTCTTCAAGCAATATTCAAGGAAAAAGAGGCAAGATGTAGGATTCAAATATCGCACAACATATTTTCTTAGCGTGCGAGATTCAATTATTTTCTTAACTCGAGAGAGTGTCTCGAGAGAAGGTAACAAGACTCGAGAGAGTGTCTCGAGAGAAGGTAGCAAGACTCGAGAGAGTGTCTCGAGAGAAGGTAACAAGACTCGAGAGAGTGTCTCGAGAGAAGGTAGCAAGACTCGAGAGAGTGTCTCGAGAGAAGGTAGCAAGACTCGCGAGAGTGTCTCGAGAGAAGGTAGCAAGACTCGAGAGAGTGTCTCGAGAGAAGGTAGCAAGACTCGCGAGAAGGTAGCAAGAGCCTGCGAAATCATTAAAAGGCTCGCGAGAATATGAGCTGTATGTGAGCTGTCATCCATTATGTAAACACCTATATAAAGAGGAGAGCAGGAGAGAGAAAGGGAGGACACTTTTAGGAGGAATAATTTGGGAGAGATACTTTTAGGAAGAGAGAGATATTTTTTGAGGAGAAACTTTATTTTCTTTATCATCTTCTTCCCCAAATAATTAGATCTAGAGCTCTAGAAAATATCCATTAATGGAGATTGTAAATGTAATACCAATGTAACCTCAACAATCATAGTGAAGAATCGTGGATGTAGATCATATTGATCGAACCACGTAAAAAATCTTATGTGTCTATCTAAATTTCTAGCACTTATATTTGAAATTCATATCATTAATAAGATTTAGATCTACAAAATATAGTGAGGGGTGTAGTGTGGGAAAACCCGCTACTACAACCACTTTGACCGTTAGTCCTAACGGTGGACTGACGGAATATTCCACTGACGGAGAAATTTTCAGGTGGGTGACTATTCCGGTCGGATTCCGGCCATAATACCAGTTTTCCGACGAGCAAAAATTCCAAATTTTCTATGGACTTCTCTCATGGGTGTGAAGACTTGGACTAGGAGTTGGATGGAGAATTGGGCTCAAACTTGGAAAGAGAAGATGGAAGAAGAGAAAGACTTGAATTTGGAAATTGAATTGCTAAAGGAAAAGGATTCTATTCCTTGGAAGAGTTGGAGAATATTGAAGCCTATAAATAGAGAAGTTTTCTACATCTTCTACACACCTCTCTACACACACAACACTTTTCTTTTCTTATTCTTTGTGTGAACTTTTAACATGAGTAGCTAATTTTATTATTGATTGAGGATGAATTCCTAGTTCTTAATATGATTTAAGTTTTTGTTTTCAATTCTATCTTGAGTTTTTCACATGATTATCGTTTGTTTTTACTAATAGGAATGATCTTAATGACATTCATGATTGATTGATAGATTGTTTGGGTGGCCAACTAAATTGATTTGTCGGTTTAATCTAAAGCTAGTGAAAGTTAGGAGATAAGTAATCGTTTCTTGACTTTTTACATAAGTAGCAAACACGAGACCTTGCGGAGGGATTCCGTGGAGCAATTGTGTATGAAAACAACGTTAGCAAGTAGACCTTGATCTAAGAGTCTAACTACTTGTAGGATCATAATATCGCAACGTACAAGGCTCGCGAGATAAATAAGCGACAGCATCGCGAAGGAATCGCAGGAGCTAAAATAAACGACGCAATGAATAACGACAGGCAAAACATAAAGAAGACGTGAGACCTGGCGAGGGTTAAGAAGTGTCGCGAGAGCGAATGTTTGTACATCTGCGACACTTCGCGAGACATTTCCGAAAATAAAGGATAGCTTAGCTGTCATCCACTATGTACTACCCTATATAAAGGGCTGAGTGAATCTGTGGGAAGAGAGAGATCTTTTTGGAATTGTTAAGCAAGTCAATAGGAGAGAGAAAGTTTAAGAGTGTTTTAATTTCTAAGTGTAATTCTATTATCCTATGTAAACATTTCATGGACTCAATCAATAAATATTCTTGATCTTACATCTTTCAATGGATTAATTAAGCAAAATTGAGTAAGGGGTGTAGTGTGGGATTTCCTGCAACTACATATGCGCTAGAAACAGGGACGATCATTTGCAAAAGAGAGAAGATTGTAATTAAAGTTGTTTGAATCAGGAAAATGAGAAAGGAAAATCTTAAATCGGATGAAAAAGATATGGCATGCAGCACAGATACGAGAGTAATGATTAGCGAATTTCATGAAAATATCAGAGGAAGAATACACAAACGAGATTTTGAAGGAAATAAGATTACGGATAGAGAAATAACATCACCTTTGAAGGATTGGGAAAAGCAAGAGATAACATTCACGACGGGGGAAATATCCAAAGAAAATTTGGATCACGCATCTCCACTGGTGATCGCAATAAACGCGTATAAGGAAGGAGAAGAATTAGAGAACACAGTGAAAACATGGGTAGTGAATGGAGTTTTAATTGATACGGGGAGTCTGGTGAACATCATGTTTTATCACGCTTACAAAAAGATGGGATATAAAGACGAAGATATGACTTTCGCGGCATACAATATTCAAGGTTTTGGTAAATCCATAACAAAAGTTAGAGGGGAGATAAAAATACGTATTCCATTAGGAAGAATCGAAACACAGGTGACATTGAGCGTAGTAGATATGGAATCACCGTATAACTTATTACTAGGAAGACCATGGGTACATGCAATAAAAGCTGTGGCGTCGACGCTTCATCAATGTATCAAGTTTCCTACACCAACTGGAATAGGCGAGATCAAAGGGGATACGGCTAAAGGAAGAATATATTATCAAAATGAAGTAAAGTGTTGCGAGGAACGAGTAAACAAGCGAAAGAATATATCAAAGCACCGCAAAAAGATGGCGAGGGCGGCTAAGAAGGAAGAAGAGTTCAGAGTTTACATGATAAGAGCAAAGGAAGGAAAAGGCATACCTAGCGAGACCTCGGGAGAAGAAAATGATCTTGCGAAAGAGCCAAAAGGACCAACCCCCATGGGAGAACCAACCCCCAGTTACGTCGCGGCAGAGCAAACCAAAGAAGTGAATATTGGAACTAAGGAAAAACCCAAGATGCTAAAGATTGGAACTAACATGGGAGCGGATGAAGAGAAAAGAACCGTCGATCTATTGCGGGATTATAAAGATATCTTCGCGTGGGATATGGATGAAATGCCTGGAATAGATCCATCGGTAGCCTGTCACAAGTTGGAAATTGATAAAAATGTGAAGCCATTCAAACAAAGAATTAGAAAGATAGCAACAGCATATCACCCTCGAGATAGAAGAAGAACTGAGAAGATCTTGGATGCGGGAATTATTAGACAAGCAAAATATCTGAATGGATAGCGAATATGGTTATAGTTCCAAAGAAGAACAAGGGAATAAGGATTTGCATTGATTTCACTGATCTAAATAAGGCTTGCCCTAAAGACAGTTTTCCATTACCGGACATTCCACACTGGTCGAATCGTTGCTATGAATGAAAGAGTATCATCATTGGACGGATACAAAGGTTACAATCAAATTCCTCTCGTTTGAAGAAGACCAAGAGCACACTTGCTTTCTTCGCTCCAAGAGGATTATACTTTGCTATACTAAAATGCCGTTTGGTTTGCGAAATGTTTGGAGCAACGTATCAAAGGATGGTAGAAAAGGTATTCGAGAATGGATACATAAAACATTAGAGGTATACGTAGATGACATGCTAGTAAAAAGTAAAAGGCGAGAAGATCATGTGCGAGACTTGAAAGAAATTTTTGAACAAATGAGGTGTTTCAACATCAAAGTCAATCGAGAAAAAATGTACCTTCGGAGTAGCGTCGGGGAAGTTCTTGGGTTACATTATATCAAAGGAAGGAATACATGTTGACCCGGAGAAAGTAAAAGATTCGCGATATGCCGACACTGCGACAAGAAAGGATGTTCAAAAGCTGAATGGGTTGCTAGCATCACTAGGAAGGTTCATCTCGCGGTCATCCGATAAGTGTAAACACTTTTTCGGTGTTCGAAAAAAGGATCGAAATTTAAGTGGACGGACGAATGTGAAAAGGCTTTACAAGGGATCAAAGAGCATTTAATGGATATATCCATTATGCGAAAGCGAGAACCAGGGAGGAATTATTAATATACCTCGCGACAACCTCGCATGCCTTAAGTGCGGTTTATTGCGAATGCACGCGGGGAGTAGAAAAACCAATCTATTATATCAAGAAAATTTTTAATGTCTGAAAAGAAATTATTCGAAGATTGAAAAACTAATCTGGCGTTAGTCTATGCGTCGTTTAAACTTCGCATATATTTTCGAGCACATACTTGTTAGAGTGGTAACAAAGGTACCAATTGAGTCGGTAATGAAAAATTCAAAAAGATCGGAAGAGTCGAAAGATGGAATGCTCAAATAAGCCATTGCAAACTCAAATATGAAATATTATCTTCAACCAAGTCACGGGTTGTCGCAGACTTTTCGCGAGAATTTCCTTTGGAAGAAGATGAAGCAAAGGATGAAATGATGGATGTAGAAGAAGAGCATGGAGATCCAAAAGACTTGTTAATCGGAGCTGACCGGTGGGAAATATTAGTGGATGGATCATCAAATGGAGAAGGTAAAGGAGTGGGAATTGTTGTGATTTCGCCGGAAGGCAATAAGTTAGCTTTTGCTTTTAGATTGGAATTTGAGTCTACCAATAATGAAACTTAGTACTGAAGCTATAATACATGCTCTACGATTTGCAATAGAAATGAAATTAGAGAATGTGAGGATTACCAAAGTGACTCGCAATTGGCAATTTGTCGATAACGAGAGAAGTATGCTACAAATGATCCATCCCTACGAAATACAGAAGCTTGTAGAAGTGCTATCAGCACAGATACCGAAAATAAACTGGAGGCACATATCAAGGAGAGATAATAGACTCGCAGACGCTTTTGCCTTTATATCAAGTATGATGACAGACCCAACCGCGAGGAATATCAAAATACGACGCCATCTACGGCGCCATCAATTAATAAAGAGGAAGGACAAGAAGCGAGATATAATGATGGTGGTAGATGAAATGCAATGTCGCGAGGAAGACTGGAGAGTAGAACTTCACGCGTACTTACCGAAAGGCGAGGTACCAAGAAATAGATTGGAAGCACACAAGTTAAAGAGCCGGGCAACAAATTATGAATTACGAGATGGCGTGCTTTATCGGCGTTCTTTTGATGGACCTTTGCTTCGATGTCTAACAAGGAAAGAAGGAGAAACCATATTGAAGATGTTTGCATAGTGGGGATGCCGGAAATCATAGCGGCGGGAGATCTTTGGCATATAAGGCAAAGACGCAAGGATATTATTGGCCATATATGCATGAGGACGCGAGAGCAATATCCGGACGCTGCGAAGATTGTCAAAGACATGGGAAGAAGATACATGCACCTGAGCACCGTTAAATTCTTCGAGAAGTGTGTGGCCTTTTGGAAAATGGGGTTTAGATATTGTGGGACCATTTTACCTAGAACAGGACAAAGAAGGTACTTAATTGTCGCAACGGACTATTTCACAAAATGGGCGGAGGTGAAAGCGGTCCAAGACATTCGCGATAAGGATGTTTTTACTTTCATATTTGAAAATATTATATGCAGATTTGGGATCCCTTTACAATTGGTATCTCGATAATGGGAAGCGATTTGAAGGGAAAATATAGAGTTCTTTGCTTAATGCATTTCGGATAAGATGTGGAAAATCAACTCCATTATATCCACAAGCTAATGGCCAAGCGGAGGCAACAAACAAAACAATTGCCGATATATTGAAGAAAAAGTTGGAAGGACACAATTGAGGATGGTGCGAACAAGTACCCAATGCGGTATGGGCTTATAATACAACTAGAAGAGAAGCCACAGAATGTCCCCTTTTTGCTTAACTTACGGAGTTGAAGCAAGTACTTCCCAACAGAGGTCGTGATTCCGACAACCAAAAAAGAGGTCCTGGGAGAAAATCTTAGCGCAGCAACATTCTAATCAAGTTGGATGAATTGGAAGAAAAACGAGAAAAGGCCTTGCGACACATGGAGAATTATCGAAATAAGACCGGCTAGAGAATATAACAAGCGTGTAAAAATACGTGAGTTCCAACCAGGAGACTTGGTGTTGCGAGAAACCCCAATATATCAACGTGAAAGTGGAGGCAAGTTGGCGAGAAAATGGGATGGACCTTATATCATCAAAGAAGTAGTTGGTACAGGGGCATATAGATTGATGGATCCCGAAGGAAAAGATGTGGGACAAAAATTGGATAAACCATGGAATAGGTTATATCTAAAGAAATATTACCCGTAAAAATGGGAGAGGAAAAATGAATCAAGATGAAGTACTTCTTCGCAAGATATTTGTGACATTCAGTAAAATGCAGAGAAAATCCGCGAAGATCTCGCGACAAGAATAACAAAAAAGTCAGGAATGGCTTAACAAAACAACAAGAGATAATGAATGATTAAATGAATGAATCGGCGAATATCTCGCAAGCAAAATAGCAAATGATGAAGAATGATTGAATAAAAGAATGAATGAATGGGACGAACCTTTATGGCGTACACCCTAGTTCGCGAATAACATTTCGTAAGAGGCAAATGTAAGACCTAAAGTGCGTCATATAAGGGGGTATCTCTCAACATGGCTCAGGGGGAAGGTTACACCGCTCCTGAAGCCCGAGTCATGAAAATTTGGGGCCCATGAAAGCCTATCCGGGAGAGGTACCTTGGATTCCCAACTATATATATAAGGTTATACCACAGTTGGGCGACCGAGGGTCTCTTCCAAGGAGTCAGTGTATGCTCAAGGCGCCGAGGTACACGGTTGAGACAGAGTGCCCGGGATGGATGAACCTACCCTGGCCATTCTTGGCAAGTCTTGGCATATGTTGCACTCGCCCGAAGAAAACTCCACTTAGGGTGCAGTCTTGTAACCATAAACCATATAGGTATAAGGGACAAGAGGTTGCGAAAACAACTGGTTGTTGTTAAGACCGGATGGGAGGAGCTAGTCTTGTATGGCCGATGTTTCGCCTCCTTGAAGGGGCAACCAGGGAGATGAAAAGGGCGACGCTTTCCATTAGGGAAGTGTCAAAACAGACGCAAATGTCATAAGGCTATGTTTTCGCAAGAGAATTTAGGCTTGTCATATTTGTGCAATGATCCTGCAGAGGCAATAATACTAACGCGAGGGTAAGGCGAGATCAATGGGTCTTTACACGAAAGTGTACGGATGTCCTGCGATTTCGTCGCAAGACGGAAATATCATGGGGCTTTATGTTCGCAAGGATATTTAGACCTGTCATATTGTCGCAACTAAAACATCCTGCAGAGGCAAAAATACTTGAGAAATGATAAGACAAGATCAATGGGTTTTTACATGCAAATGTAAAGACGTCCTGCGATTTTGTCGCCAATAAAGGTGGCAGGGGAAGACCTCTAATTAGGGAGGTCTAACTTGGAAGACCACACAAAAATGATAAGGCAAGGTCAATGGGCCTTTGCATGAAAATGTAAAGGCGGCCTGCGACCTTGTCGCAGTGAGAAGAATTATAATCAAGCCCCTAATTGGGATGGATTTACTTCATAAAAGATTCAATGAGCGAACATGCTCGCGAGATTGTTTTAAATAAAAGAGGAAGGAAGAAATATGGGAATTAATCAATCAAGGAGTTAAGTCATTCAAACAAAAAGGAATTCCAACAAATTACAAAGAAAGTTTAACTCTCTACTTCAGCATTTTCAAATACAGAGGGTGGTTGAGACTTTTCTCCGCCTTTATCGCCTTCGCCTCCGTCAATTGGTGGATTTTCATCGAAATGTTTTCATCACCTTCGTTCTCGCCGATTCATCGGATTTTCATCGAGTTTTTCTATTTGGATCTTCGTCGACAACTTCCTTATTTGGGAGATCTTCGCTGCTTTCATATTCATAATCACTATCTGGAGAATTAGGGACTTCATCATCACTTACTTCCAAAGGATCGACATGAATAGGATCAAGAGACTTCGACAACAAAATATTATTCACAAGAACTTCCGCTTAAGAGGGAATTGACGAAGCGAAGCCTTTTGACGATTCTTACTATCAATGTCCTTACAATAAGACATATAATCAAACCTTCGCTCCGCACTCTGGTCGCGAGAACGAGCAAGAGACGCGGCAGTAGCCCGTTTTCCTTGCGAATTTTAGAATAATCAGACCTAAGGGTGGAGATAGTGGAGCGAAGCTTTCTCTCAGAGTCTGCATAACAAATACACAAGATCAAAGAAAATTTCAGGGTAACAAAACATTCATGGAATAAATAAATAAATTAAGATAGTCAAATAATTTGACTACCTTCCCTTTGAGAAGTAAGATGTTGAATTAAAGCCGCGAAGTTATTTCCCAAACAGTCCATGGCATCATCAAATGAATCTCCAACTAAGCCTTTCAATCGTAATCGCAAGTTCTTTTCATTGGAAACAAGTATGGAATTTTCGGTCGCAAGAGTAGAGTTGGATTTTTCTAATTTGGCACATTGTTCTTGGAATTGCTTCGCTTTTACACTCAGAGTTATTCTACCATGAATAAGTTTGTCTCTCTCGGCGGTAATTTCTTCAAGTTGGTTTTTCAAAGTATGATTAGCTTGTTCTTGTTTTTCACATAATTTTTGACAAGCATCATACTGCTGCGAGTAGATCGCCACCTTATTCAACAGAGAACGTTTCTCTTGCGAAAGAGTTCGATTCTCATCTGATAAAGTTTCCAACTCCAAATCAGATTTAGTCAAAGAATAAGAGAGGCGAGATAAATCGTTACTTAATGAGTCTTGCTTTCGTAATAAATCAAAATTCTCTTTCGACAAGTTATTTATTTGATCAGCTGCATAAGTATGAAAATTATCTAAGAGATTATATTGCTCCATCCAAGCATCTCTTTCAACTCGAACTTCTTCAACGATGGACTCCGTCTGATATATCTCCATTATTCGTTTCTGGTTTAATGCTTGGAGGGCGAACAAGAATTTGAGTTGCAAAAAAAAAAAAAAAAAAAAAGGGGGGAGTTATGAGAGTATACCTTTTAACTCCTCATTTTTCCTGTAAAGATTGTCACGATCTAGCGAGATGTTGTGAAATTTCTGATTTTCAAGGTGGAGATTATTGCACTTCGCGGTCATAACCTGGAGATCATCCTTCAGCTTACTAATTTCTTGAACTAAAGATGCTTGCGAGACCATATCAGGACCAAGATGCTTACTTAAAATCTCGCAGACATTGGATTTGACAGGATCAGCAGAAGTCTTTTTGGCATCATTCACGAGATCAGAAAGAACCTTAAAGGCCACATCTATCCCCTCCAAATTTTCTGCAGTTAGAGGAATTTGTTCAAACAAAGAAGACGAGTCGTCCTTTGTCAAAGGAACCTCATGAGAAGAGGAGGTTTCGGGGAGAGAAGTGATTGGAGAAATAGCAGGGACATTGATAGCAGGAGGAGGTATAAGATTGTTTGTAGTAGGACAGTTGTAAGGAACTTGGTCTATGAGGAGTTGAGGTATAGAAATATTGTCGCTGGTAATGTTACTAGAAGAAAGAGGCACAAAATTATCTTGCGAAGATTTCGCAGCAGGGGACGAAGGTGTGAATGAAGGAAACGGAACGTTGGGGGTAACAGGCTTAGAGTAGCGAAGCCTTTTGGGAGTATTACCAGTAGTTTTATCATCCTGCGAATGACAAATTAAATAAGAAACAGAGGCAACAATATATTGTTAATAAAAACAAATGTTTCTTGAATACCTTGTCACTCGCAGACTGTCTTTTTGTAGCCATAGATTTTGCTCGCGAAGTGGGCTTTGGTTGTGTGAGGGATTCCTGTTGCGAAGTAGATTTCGATGGCGAGCCCAAAGAAAGAAGAGGGTCCTTCACGATAAATTTAGTTCTGGGTTGGTTCTTGCTAAACAACAATGGCAGAAAGAGAACTACAAAGTTAATCATACCAGTGTGATTTCAACAAGGAAAGCTAATCTCAAATTTGATCAACCACAAAATCAGCCAGATATGGCAAAATTAACAAACCTGGACGCCATGAGAGTAACAACTGGTAGGGAATAGCAAAAGTGGTGAAGAAGACGGTAAGAGACAATAATAGGCAAACACTTGCGTAACGATGAAGAAGAAGAACACTTGCGAGGCGATGAAGAAGATGAAAAGGAAAAGGAAAATTTTTCACGAGGATGCTCCTATAAATAGATGAGAAAAAATGTTATGACCGGCTAACATTAAATGCACCGGTAAAAAGAGGTAAATATAGACACGTGTAAACGGTCACTACTAAATCCAAGGAAGCTGACGAAAAAGAATTCTAGTAGAATCCAAATATACAACATATTTCCTAATAGGCGAGAATAGCTTGCGAAAGTGATTATTTTCTGTAATTCATGAGGCAAGAAATGACACTTCGCAAAGCTTCGGAACTTCGCAAAAGAATAGAGGCAAGTACGTACTTTTCAAGTCCAGTATTCTTCCGCTCGTTCCTTCATCAACAAAGATCAAAGATTACTACAACGACAGATTTTTCCTTAAAGACCGCTCTTCAAGCAATCTTCAAGGAAAAAGAGGCAAGATGTAGGATCATAATATCGCAACGTACAAGGCTCGCGAGATAAATAAGCGACAGCATCGCGAAGGAATCGCAGAAGCTAAAATAAACGACGCAATGAATAACGACAGGCAAAACATAAAGAAGACGTGAGACCTGGCGAGGGTTAAGAAGTGTCGCGAGAGCGAATGTTTGTGCATCTGCGACACTTCAGAGACATTTCCGAAAATAAAGGATAGCTTAGCTGTCATCCACTATGTATTACCCTATATAAAGGGATGAGTGAATCTGTGGGAAGAGAGATCTTTTTGGAATTGTTAAGCAAGTCAATAGGAGAGAGAAAGTTTAAGAGTGTTTTAATTTCTAAGTGTAATTCTATTATCCTATGTAAACATTTCATGGACTCAATCAATAAATATTCTTGATCTTACATCTTTCAATGGATTAATTAAGCAAAATTGAGTAAGGGGTGTAGTGTGGGATTTCCTACAACTACACTACTAATATCAACCTAATAAGTTCATAAATCTTAATGCATTTATTTAAATTACATCTTGAGTGATCTACTACTAGGTGGTTTGGTAAATAGAATCCGGTAGTCGAGAACTTCCGTGTCCGATGATAGAAGGGATTTAGGGGTTTAGCACTCGATCTAGTCGCTTTACCTACGGTTGGTGATAATTTGTGACTAATAACAAGTAGAAAAGAACATAACTTTATTCATTGTTTCGTAACGAAGAAGGATTCCTTGGTCTTGTCTCTCTTATTGCTTTCAACTTTCGATTTTAATTGCTTTGTTTATTTTCTTTTGCTTTTTACACCCCCCTTTTGTGACAATTTTTACAACTAGAATCTCTTGCTCCTCGTGGGAACGAACTTGACTTCCATTATATTATTTTTTATTGAGTGGAAATATTGATTAATTTGATTGCACCTACGACACGCATCAGATTCACATATGAAACTCTAAAACCGAAAGAAAAAGAAGAAATTGAAAAAGTGAAATCGAGAAAAACAGATTCACAAATGAAATCCAAAAACCGAAATCACAACTGAAACCCTAGATATCAAAATCTGTAAACCCTAAAAATTAAGTGAAAGATTATACCTGATGAGAGAGTTCTATACGATGATAGATTTCAGAGATTGAGAAGAGAATAAGGAGCTCAGCTGAGCAGATCAAGATGGAGATGGAGATGGAGAGGAGAGGTGAGGAGAGGAGAGATCGAGTCTGTGGTTTGTGGCGGAGAGAAAATGAAGATGAAATCGACTAAGGGGAAGGATATAGGCTAGATTGAGATTAAGGGTGGAAAAAAAAAACTCTTGACCAAAGTTTGACTGGGGCGTGTTTATCAGCTCTAGTGTTCCGACCAAGCAAGTGGTTCGCACGCTTGAACTGAGCACGGTTTCAATTCGCAACCTTGCCTGTGAGGTTGCAAAATTCGCAACGGCACCCACCTTTTGCGAAAAATTAGCAACTAAGATTCGCAACTGAAATTTCGCAACTGACCTAATGCCGTTGTGAATTTTTGTTGCGAATTCCTAAAAATGGTGTAGTGAAAACTCATTTTAAGAGTCGCTTGATTATGTACTAGAGTCAACTTCGTATAGGTTAGCTTGAAAGTATTAGGATATGAGACATTACAAGTATTGCGAAGACTTGAAGAAGTGAAGAAGTAAGAAGCTACAATGACAACATCATCCTTCCACTTGAGGTTAGTAATATTTGACTTGAACTGTTTCATTCCCTAATGTATCTTTCAAGTCATGCATATTGAAAACGAAACTGCGAAGCATGAACACTCAAGATAGACACAGTATTAAGGAATACAATATGAAGTTTATTGCTTAACCATTAAACTTTGTAGATAAGGCATCGACATAATCGTTTGAATGCTATTGTGATTATGTATGGGTATGAGGAGAGGATTTCATCCTAGGAAACAATGTTTTACATGTGTTTTTAAGGAAGTAAGTTCATAAACTTGTTTATGAATCGAAAAGGAAATCGCCAGGCGTTATTGGGATTGTTATTCATTGCATATCTTGTGAACATCCAATATGTGTGATTTAGTATAACCGCTCACGACTTGTTTGTGTTCTTGGTAAAACTATTCACAAAGTCCTGACTTATGTATTGGTATGACTTTTATTAGTGAAATCGATCTTAAGTATTCACCTGAGATGGTATGATCGAGTTTGTGTTTTGTTGAACCGAATCTAGGTAAAGGGGAACCGATCCTATGAAGAGGTGAAACACATCACAAAGGGTAATCGATCCTTGAATGAGGTGCAACAAGGTTTATAGCAGAAAGGGGAATCGATCCTATGAACATGTGCAACACGGTTTTAGGCAAAGGGGAACCGATCCTATGGACATGTGCAACACATATAAGTTAGATACCATATATATGTGGGGAACCGATCCTAGTACCTAGTCAACCGAATTTTGGAAAGCTAGCTAGTGTGACTATGCACAGTACTCATATGGAGGTAGAACTGAAACTTGTTTTGGTAGAACCATTAAACCCATGATTTGTGATTGAGTGTTTCTTAATCAATCGCATAGTTCTTGAAAGTCAGATGAACCAATTCTAAACTTGTTTGGAAGTATGGCAAATCGTTTTCAAGGTTGTAAGTATGAAAGAGGACTTACAAAGTAAGGATGTCGGCATACTTTGAAAACGTGCAGTAATGTTTATATTTTATTGTTCAAAGTTATTCCTTAATAGCTACGGAAAAAAATCCCAGGATCGAAATAAATAAGTTAAGAATTTTTTATTTAAGGTTGTTAATTTTATTTTAGGAAAATGAGAATTAGTAATATGCATTTACTGGTTGAGATTTTCCAGAGAGATTTTCGATCATTATTTTGGACATAGCATTTCCAGGAATTATGAAAACCGAATTTGGAATGTATTGAATATCTTTGAGAATATTTTCGGTTTTGAAAATCCGTTGGTGTCCAAACTTCCTTGTCTATAAATACTTGAAGTTTGCATTTCTAAGAAACTAATCCTTCGTGACAGAAAACTTCCTCGGTTGTGTTGTTATTGGTGTAGCCGCCTATTCAGAGAGGAGAGTAACCTAATTAGGCGAAATCTCTTACGGCCGCTTAGTTTAAAGTCTTCTTTGGGATTGAGAATCTCTACGAGTACCGTTGGTGGGAAACTAGATAATTACGGTTTATCTTTTGTTTTCGATTGATTTGATTGAATAACGGTGGTTGAAATTTGATTGCACCTAGTTTGTTTATGCTTGAGAATCTTCTCTTCTGATATAAGATTCACTCAAACTAGATCGAAGTTTCGACGAGGGGATCTTTAGACCATTGTTAGTGCTAAAGATGATCTTGTGATAATCCATTGTTAACAGATTTCGTTCTGTGCGTGATTGATCACAAGAGATTCAAGTTGTTGTGAGCAGGTGTTTATTGAAGATCTAAGAAGATTTGAAGACAAAAAATATATTGAAGATTTCTGATTCGGGGTTCATAATCTTTGGTGTGCAGAATACTTGTTTCGGTATAAGAGGATCCAACTATAATCAGTTTATCCTTGTGGTAGATTGGATTGATTAGTTGTGTAGATCGGCATCAATAAAATTCTTTGTGATTAAAAGTATTGCGTGCAAAATCTTAACAATTACTTAGGTAATTGAGAATAAGATAGATCTAAGAACCTGACGAAGGAGTTTATGTTAAGATAAACAGAAGAGCCTTTGTCTAACTCACATCACTTGGTTGAAGAGAGTTGATACCAAACAGATTTGTTGTTCCTTTACTGTTTGGAATGTGAACCAAAGGAATTGTTCCAAGTACGTGACTTATTCATAAGTTGGAGGCGTGGGAATACAGACGGAACTAGGTGAACTATAGGTTTAGTTACTTGGTCTCAACTATACGAAGGTAGGTTTAATTTTGTGTAGCGGCTTAATCCTGGGAGTATTCAATTCTGGAAAAGGTCCCGGGGTTTTTATGCATTTGCGATTCCTCGTTAACAAAATCTTGATGTGTCATTTACTTTATATTTCCGCATTATCATTGTTTTATTATACTTAAAGTAAATTACACAAACATTAATTCCTATTTACTTGATAAGCAATCCTATTGTGTTTGGTTAAGTCCGAACCTTTGTATCAAGTAAACATACTTCGTTGTTGTATTGTATCGATCTCGTATCCATAGATGATCACACGAAGTGTGAACCAATTAGTTGTATTATCTCGACTCAGTCCATAGAGAATCACTTTCGGAGAAAGGACTTATAGGTAGGAAAAGTTTTAGCTTGAGGTATATTTGGGTACCCTCGCCTTTTCAAAGGACCTTATGGATAAACTTGAAAAGTTGTATCAAAATTCATCAGCCTTGGGGAAGATTATGTTGTGTGAACAACTATTCAATCTGAAAATGCAAGAAGGCGAAGCGATTTCAGCACATCTTTGGATGTTTAAATAAATTATTTCTCAAGTTTCAAAAGTTAGTATTACTTTTGATGATGAAGTTCAAGCTTTACGGTTGTTGTCGTCATTACCAAAGAGTTGGGAAACCGCAAGAACAACTATTATTAATTCTGCAGGGAGCGAGAAGTTGAATCTTGATGATGTGCAACAAAGGTTAATTGTTGAAGAGGAAAGAAGAATAGAACAAGGTTACAGTTCTAGTACTTCAAGCTCGGCCTTAAGTATGCAGGAAGAAGATAAAGGCAGTAGTTCAAATAGGAACAACAACAACAAATCCCGATGGAAGTCTAAAGGGAAGTCTAGGGGGAGATCTCAATCCCGGCCTAGAGGTGTTGTTGTTGGGCATGTAATAAAGTAGGACACTACAAGCGTGATTGTCCGGAAAACAAATGTGCTAATAATGGTGGAAACAAAGGTAATCAAGAAGAGGTCAACGTAGTTGCAGCTGCGGAACCGGTGAAGGTCCTTGTTGATAACAAGAAGGTGATTACGGAAGGTTTTCTACTACTCTCTAATGACAAGCAAGATGAGTCTTGGATTATAGACTAGGTAGCTTCTTTTCATGCAACGGGTGATAAGAGTATTATGATCTCTTATAAAGAAGGATACTATGGGCAAGTATTCTTAGGTGAAGGTGAAGCATGCGACATCATTGGTTTAGGTGATGTGATTTTGAAAGTCAACGGTTCGACATGGAAATTGAAGGATGTACGACACGTTCCAAATTTGAAGAAGAACTTGGTGTCTGTAGGCCAAGTTTGTGATGATGATTGTGAAGCTGTGCTTACGAAACACAATTGGAAAGTGAATAAATGAGTTATGGTATTAGCTCGTGGACTTAGAGTCGGTACTCTATACCGGACTTCAGATGGAACCACTTTAGAAGTGGCTAGTAGTGGTGAAGACACTAACTTATGGCATAGAAAATTAGGGCACATGAGTGAGAAGAACATGAAGATTCTATATTCGGGAGGATATCTACCTAAGGTGAAGTCTCTTGATATGAGTTTTTGTGAAGACTGTGTTCTTGGAAAGCAAAAACGGGTTAGTTTCAACAGAGGCGGCAGAGACTTGAGAAGTGAGAAACTTGATTTGGTTCATACTGATGAATGGGGACCAATTGATGTTGCATATCACAGCGGGTTCCATTATTATGTCACCTTTATTTATGATCACTCAAGGAAGGTGTGGTTTTACTTCATGAAGAATAAGTTCGAGGTGTATGAAGTGTTTAAGAAGTGGAAAGCTTTGGTTGAAACAGAAACTGGTATGAAGTTGAAGTGTTTAAGGTAAGACAACGGTGGTGAGTATGACAAAACAGAATTCTTACAGTTATGTGCTACAAATGGAATTCTTTTGGAGAGGACAGTTCCAAGGACGCCACAGGAGAATAGAGTAGCAGAACGTATGAATTGGAAGTTGAATGCACGTGTAAGGTGCATGAGGTTGCAATATTATTTGCCCGAGACCTTCTGGGCACATGCAACAAATACGGCTGCTTATCTAATTAATAGGACACCTAGTAGTCCATTAGATATGAAGATACCAGAGGAGGTATGGACCGGAAAAAAGGTAAATCTTTCTTATTTGAAAGTTTTTGGTTGTGTTGGTTATGTTCATCTTAGTCCCGGTGAGAGGTCTAAGATAGGTGCTCAAGCAAAGAAGTGTATATTCCTTGGTTACGTAAATGACGCTTTTGGGTATAAACTTTGGGACTATGAGGGTCACAAAGTTATTAGAAGTAGAGACGTTAATTTTAGTGAGAGTGAGCGGTAAAAGGATAGGAATACAACACAAGTTGAAAATATCGGGTCAAGCAACATCGATAAGGAGTTGTATATCGATATTGGTGATGTTTCTGGAAGAAGTCTGGTACAAGAAGAGCACGATAATGCTAATGGAAGAGAAGTACAGGTGGTGAAGGAACTTCTCTGCAGTAGGAGTTACTCCTAAAGTTCCACAAGAAGTACGAAGATCGTCAAGAACTCTGAAACCAAACCCAAGGTATTCTTTGAATTATCTATTACTTACGTATGGAGGTGAACCTGAAGATATTAAAGAAGCACTAGCGGTTGATGATTCAAGCAAGTGGCAACTTGTTATGGAAGATGAGATGAATTCACTTGAAGAAAATGGCACATGGGTATTGTAAAGACCCTCAAGCTCATCAACGCTAATTGACTGGTCTAGCGATGATCAAGATACAATTAAGCCGTTAGTGACTCGATTAGTTAATATAGAACTTAATTATTAGAAATTAATCTAACAACGACTTAGATACAAAACTAGTATCGTTAGATATGTAGTTGCAGGAAATCCTACACTACACCCCTCACAAGAATCCACACAATCAAACCATTGAAGATGAACAATTATAATTTTTATTGATTAATTTCTTGAATGTTTACAAGATAAAATGGAAAAGAGTTAAAGAAATTACAATCACTATAAACTTTCTCTCTCTTAATGACTTTCCCAACACTCGAAAAAAGATCTCTCTTCCAATAGGCCTGTTCGGCTCTTTATATAGGGTTTTACATAATGGATGACAGCTAAGCTGTCCTTTATTTTCGGGAATGACTTGCGAAGTGTCGCAAGTGTACAAATGCATAATCTCGCGACACTTCTATATCTCGCTATGTCTTCACACCTTTCTCGTGTTCTGGTTGTCGTCATCCATTACGTCACTTATTTTACTCGTCTGCGACGCCTTCGCTATGTAACGTTTATGGATTTCGCATAGGTGTTAGTGTTGCGATATTCTGATCCTACATCTTGCCTCTTCTCATGTCTTCTCTGAAAAGGAGAGAATGTCATGAGAATTATCATTTTTGAAACTGCCGCAACTGTTCATCCTTATCTGTTTGGCGATTTGACTTCAAACTTTTACACTAAATCTATAATACGTGTCTCTTCTCCACCCATTTTTTGACACGTCTCTTTCAACCGTTACTTCTCAACCATTCACGTCTCTTCTCGCATTAAATGCGTTTATCTTCTCGAGAATTCTTATCTATATATAGTTTTCTCATCTTCCTCTTCTTCTTTTTTACTTTCTCTCTGCAATTTTCCTTCGACTCCGTAACTTCCGCTTCTGCTACTGTAAATTTTCTTTTTTTCCTTTGATGTTCATCTCCTTAATCATTCCCATACTCTAAAAATAGCTCCACCTGGTCGTAGATATGAAGTTCTCTTGGGAGAGGCTCAAAAGGATTTACAAGATAAAGGTTTCACATTATCCACTATTCCCCATCAAGAATCTTCATCTATTCTCTCCGCCAAATTAATTACTGATCATTGTTGTGATAATCAAAAGATCATAATCTCGCTAGGTCAGATTCTCGCCGGTCTTCCCATTCCTCTCTACAACCCTGAACTTCCTTTATTTTATGAAATTCTTGCTCATGAGAAATTCTCGCGAGCTGTTTACCAATTAAGTGGAGATTGTATCCGCTTAATGGTTGAGTTCGCCAACCATGGCACTGGTAAGGGGTCTCTTTATTCTAATGCAGTCAGAGATCCTAAATTTGTAGACTTAGAGATATTCATTTGAGAAGTATTCGGTGAGAGTTTCTTTGAGAATTATGAAGTAATAAACATGAAGAACGATAGAACTCGCTGGGGTGCACGTTTGAAAAGAAGATAAAATATCCCCAACGACAAAGTACTTATGCAGGATATCGATTGGCACTTCGAAAAGAACAATGTTCCTCGCCATTCCAAAGACGACAAATGGCGTGTCCTTCCATTATTTTTGAATGGACCTTATATTTCAGGTTCGAATGTACTCCCTGCGAATCTCGCCAACTATCAACCTTGGGTATTTAATTGGCCCGAGAAAGCTAAAGAGGTGTGCTTCCTGAATTTCTCTCAGTTTGTAATTATTACTTCTTTTTACATCTACTAATCTTGCGAAATTTTCAGATTGTTAAATTGAGAAAAAGTTACGAGAGAAATCATAAGGCTAGTACTCTGGCAATTCTCCAGTCTATCACGGATGAAGTAAAAAATACTTTTCTTCATTACTTTTAACAATATTGTTGCCTCTGTTTCTTATCTTCATTCGTGTGCGAAGGTTGGCGTTGAAGTTGTTGAAGAAGAGGATATTTCTGAAGATGCGAAAGCTAAAGGCAAGAGTAAAATTCCTCTTCGTAAGAAGAAATCTGTTGCTCCACATTCTAAGAAACGGAAGATCCATTCTCCTTCTCGCTCCAATTCTCAGTCCAGCGAAAGCTCTGATGAAGATAATGATGATATTGACACCTCTCTTGCGAAGAATCATCCAATCGAATCTCATATGGCGCGACTATCTAGTATCTTCTCTGACTCTATGCAAGGAATGGGAGATGATCATTTTTCTGCCACATGCGAAGCTCTCGCAAACATCTGCGATGCTCCCTTACTAGAGGATGATGATTCTTTTCGTGGAGTTTCCAGAGCAGTGACTCCCAGTTTCCTAAACGCACTTGGTGCCTTGGTATGTCTATATTTCCTTATTTTTGCATGATTTCAATTATAAAGCTCATCTTGACGATTTCTTTATTTTTCTTTATAGTCTGGGAGAGCTTCCTTTGTTGTTGCCTCAAATGGCGCAACACTCTTGAAAAGAAAAACTTTGAACTTCACAAGAAGAATAAACAATTGGAAGCTGAAGCTGCTGCTCTTCACAAGAGAGATAAAGAACTTGAGAATGAAACTACTACTCTTCGCGAAAATACCAAACAACTGGAAGTTGAATCCTCCTCTCGAAGGACAAGATATCTAGCCTTCAAAATGCTAATCAACAACTTTATGGTATAAAATTCTTCTCTTTTCCTTGCTTTTGCTCTGTCATTTATTCTTCTTTATCTGACTTATCATTTTCGCAGACGTTTATAACCTTTCTGATGAAGCCATTCTTCTTCACTCATTTACTGAGCCTATGGATAATGATGCTCTTCTCACCCATCTCAATGATTCTTTAAATAGCTTTTCAAATAACAAAATCAAACTTCTTTCTCTAAATGAACTTCAATCCAGATTCCGCCTTTTAGAAGCTGATCATAGATCTAGTTTGAGTTTAGCCAACCAACTTAAACACCTTCATCTTAGTTCCCAAGAGAAAATTAATATTTTAAGAAAGAAGGTTAGTGATCTTATAGATGACAAAGATCGCATTGCTAATCAAGGTGCCCAAGCATTAGCAAAATTTCAAAAAACTCTTCTTGAAGTTCAAGTTGAGCGGGATGAATCCATTCGCCAAAATACTATTCTTAGAGAAAGAGAGAATCAAATTTGTTCCCTTCTTCTCATAAACAAATGGTGACGATGAGTTCGCTTGGGCTCGAAAGTTCTATATGACGCTGAGAAATAACTTAGGTGTTAATGTTAGTCTTCAAGTTGAGCACACAGCCTTGATTAGGGATATGATTTTTGATAGAGAAGGTTGTTGATCATTCTTCTTCACTTAATTATTTATTATATATGAAGCTGTCATCAAGTTGTTGATTCATTGATCTACATTCGCAGAGGCTGAGAAGAGATTTCAAAAAAGAATTGAAGAACTTGAATCCGAAAAAGAACAACTTGCAAAGGAATTCTCTCTTCGCAATGACAAGTATTCCAAGTTGAAGAAGCAACTACAAATTACTGTGGAAAATTTCAAAAATGATGATGTTCTCTTTCGCAATCAGACTATTAAAACAGTCTGCGATGACAACAGTATTCCTCATTCTTCATACCCTTGTCTTCTTTACGAGATCCCTGAGAACATGCCTTCTTTGGATATCTCTGATAGCGATGCTAGCGAAGAAGAATCTGATGAAGATAATGAAGTAGAAGGATCTGATGAAGAAGAAGAATCAAACAAGAAATATCTCCATTTTCTTCTTTTTCTTTTTGTAACATCTGTATATTTATCCTTTTAATCTTCCATTTTTATAATCTCTTATTGTAAATTTCTTGGATCTTCAAATACAAATTCTACTTTTGTTTTCCCTTTCTGCACATGTTAAAAAAAAGCAATTCTTTTTTTGCAATATGGTTAATCAATATTATGAGTGCGTAAATCTATCATATGAAAATAAATAACATGTTCTCAATCTATTCATTCCCATACTTGCCTCTGTTATTTGTTTTCAAATAAATGATTAAGCAAATAACCTTTAGATAGTAATATGCCTCAGTCTCGCAACTGTTGCTGCTGAATTCTCGCAAGAGAATGTTTCTTGATTATTTTCAAGATCTCATTTTTTCTTTTTCTTTTGTGTGGTCTTATTTTTCCTTCCTAGTTAAAGGTCTTATTGCGCCACCTCTTGTCATTACGACAAAATCGCAGAAGGTCTTTACACTTACATGTAAAGACCCATTGACTTTGCCTTATCATTTCTTAGTATTGTTGCCTCTGCAGGATAATTTTATTGCGACAATATGACATGCCTAGATTTTCTTGCGAAAATAAATCCCCATGACATTGCCGTCTTGCGACGAAATCGCAGGACGTCCTTAAACTTTCATGTACTGACCCATTGATCTCGTCTTATCTTTGTCTTTTTGTATTATTGCCTCTTCAGATCATCGCACAAATATGACAAGCCTAAATTTTCTTGCGAAAATAAAGCCTCATGATATTTGCGTCTTAAGACACTTATCAGCTCCCTAATGGAGGGTGCCGCCCTTATCATCTACCTGGTTGCCCCTTCAAGGAGGCGTACATCGGACATACAAGACTAGCTCCTCCCATCCGGTCTTAACAACAACCAGTTGTTTTCGCAGCCTCTTATCCCTTTTACCTATAGGGCTTATGGTTACGAGACTGCACCCTAAGTGGAGTTTTCTTCGGGCGAGTGCAACATATGCCAAGACTTGCCAAGAATGGCCGAGACACTTCAAATGCCCTGGGCACTCTTGGCTCAACCGTACCCTCGGCGCCTTGATCATACGCCGACTCCTTAGAAGAGACCCTCGGTCGTCCAACCAGGTATAACCTTGTATATATAGTTGGAAATCCAAAGTATCTCTCTGGATGGGCTTTATTGACCCCAAATCTCCATGACTCAGGTTCCAGGGGAGGTGTAACCTTTTCCCTGATCCATGTAAAGAGATACCCCCTTATATGACGCACTTTAGGTCTTACATTTTCCTCTTGCGAAATTTTATTCGCGAACTAGGGTGTACGCCATAAAGGTTCGTCCCATTCGATATGTCATTGATTTTAGATTGTTTCTTGTCATCATTTACTGCGAGAATTTCGCGTATTGTTTTTTTCGATTATCATAGTCTTTGTATCTTCAGCCTGTCTTTATTATTCAAATTCCTGCAAAAGCTTCGCGTACTCTTTTTTCGATTATCATAGTCTTTGCATCTTCAACCTGTCTTTATCACTCAAAAGTTAATTTTTTTTTTTTTACAACCTTCGCAAGTCTAGAATCAATTATTCACTCCTTTCTCCTCTTACTTATGTTGTTCTCTGCTTCTTCATTATTCAAATTTCCTAATATTGCCTTCCCTTTTGCGAAATCATCGCAATTTCCAACTTTCTTCGGGCATTGGTTTCGCAACGTATTTTCTTCTCTCACCTCTATTACAGCGTCCACCATTAGTCTTTCCCTTCTTTGTTCATTTTTGATGTTTAATTTGCTTCAGTTCTTCTTACGAGCAGCTCTTTCCTCGCAAGATTCCACATCAACTTCATAGCACTTCTGTCCCTCAACCCAATCTCCTTTTATGACTCGACACCACCGGGATGAGGAAATTTGATCACCGCTTGGTGATAAGTCGATGCTACACCCAAAATCTCATGTAACCAAGGTCGCCCAATCAATGCGTTATAGGGAGATTCCACATCGACTATGCGAACAAAATTTCGATTGATAATCCTTTCAAGTGGTATTTGCATATGAGCTTCTCCTTTAGGCTTGTTGGCGATGCGTTGAAACCATAGATCTTATAAGTTGAAAGTATTAGATCTTCGTCCTTCCCTCCCATAGTCTTGTAAGTATGGTAAAAAAGGATATTTATAGAGCTTCCAGTATCGATTAAGATTCTATTGATTGCCCATGAATTTCCTGCCTCATCATCTTCATCATCAAGAGGTTTTGGGTTAATCTCCAACTTTACCACTAATGGGTTGTCATGCATCTCTCCACCCTCAGGTACTTCTTCCGCGATAAAAGAAATAAACTGCTTTTGCCATTCCTTTAGTGGCGATGTCTTCGCGATGTTCATTATTTCTCTATTCAAACATTTCTTGCGAAAACCTTACTGAGAACACTATCATGAAAATCTTCAACTGTCCTGTACGAATGTACAATAGAGTTGCAAGACAAATTCTTGGCTTTCGCTCCAACTTCTATTACAAATGTTTCTCCTCCTTTTGTTGTGTTTGCTCTGTAAATTTCTAGTGGTGGTGGTAATGGTTGAGATTGAGGTTGATTTTTTAGAAATTGATTTAGTTTCCCTTGGTCTATCATTCTGAGGATGATTCTTTTTATATTTCTACAATCGTTTGTGGAGTGTCCATGAAAATGGTGATAAAAACAAAATTCATGACTTCTGTCACTCGGAGGTGGTTCACTTCCCATGTTCCATGGCGCAGGTATATTTTCCATTAAGATTATAGCTTCCCATATTTTCTCCACGCTAGCATTCAGCGGTGGCATCTTGATTTCTTCCCAGACTACCCTCTGACTTCGCTGTCCTGTATGATAACTCTGCCTCTGACTTCCATAAGTTTCTAGTGGCAAAATATTTGCATGATATAGCATCATGGTTCTCCCACTGTAACATACATCTCACATAAGCTTTGATATGTTGTGTCGTGCAAGTTGTTCCATCGAAAATGCTGGTTAACGTAGGTAAATTGCACTTTGGGGGTATTCCTCCTAATTGTACTTCTTGTGTGAATGGAGTCTTCGCAGCTTCTTCTATGGCTTCATCCAATTGTCTCTTACCTCCTCCCCTTTTATTATTTAACATTCCTCTCATTTCCGCCAATTCTCTCAGAATTTGTTCATTTACACCAGAGTTTGGCTCCATTGGTCTTTTTAACTCCGCCTCTCTTCTCCTGCGTTCATGTCTGTTTTGACTTTCTTGTTCATCACTCTCTTCTTGTCTTTCTATACGATCTTCTCTTTCATTCCTCTCTTGAATTTGCACACCATTATATCTACCATTTTCTCTTCTTTGCTGCCTTTCGATTCTCCTTTGTACTATTTCATACTCTTCATTGATATTACCATTGTTGCGATTTTGTTCTCTCCTTCTTTCTCTATTATCATGATTATTCTGGCGAATTTCCTCTTGTAACTCCTGTTCTTCCATTTCTTCTCTCAATCTTTCTCTCTCGCAAGCTAGACGTGCTTGCTCAACATAGTGTCTTTCAAGTTCATCTTCAATTTCTTTTTGCTTCCTCTGTGCTTCTCTCCAATGCAATATTCTTTTCCTTCTTCCTGATTTTCCTCATCACCTGGATTATTCCGCCCTTGACGCTGCCTATTTCCTTGATTTCCATTATTTTGCCCATTTTGAAGAGTCTCGGGACGTGGGATATAACGATCTTCCATTATTTCTCTTCTTTCGCAACGTTCATCGCCTGGGTTTCGCACTTCCTCTCGATTTTCTTCATTAGCATTTTCTATAGGTAAAGTTCTCCTTCTTTCCTCTCTAACTGATCTCGAGCTTGACCTTGTAGTGCTTCTTGACCTTCTGTTTTGTAATCTCATATTTTCCATCCTCAACTCATGATTTTTCCTTGTTAAGTTTGCATGTTCCTCTGCTTCTAATCGCCTTTCTTCATGTACTGTTTGTCTCAATGTCTCTAATGCTGCGACCTCTTCATTTCCATGAATTATTTCTCTAATCACTTCTCTGTGTCTCTCCTCTTGTCCATTGTTTATCAATTGTTGTTCTTCTCCCCTTTCGTCCCACGTAGTCGATCTCCAAGTATGCACGCTTACTCTATCATAATCCACAGTTCTATTCGGTACTGGTTGAATTGGTGATTAAATTTGATTTTCTTCATTATTTCTTGTGTTCATTCTTGAGGATTCCCCCATTTCATTTCTCCCTTCTCCAGCAAGTCTCCTACTTCTTCTAACAGTTGTTGGTTGCTCGGATGCATGTCTTCTTCTATCCATTTCTCAATTTCAGCAGATTGTTGAAAATTATATGAAATTTTTTCCTTATTACTCCAAATTCTTTCAAATCACGATGTCAATCTTCACTCTCTCCCTGTTTCTAGCGCCAATATGTAGTTGCAGGAAATCCTACACTACACCCCTCACAAGAATCCACACAATCAAACCATTGAAGATGAACAATTATAATTTTTATTGATTAATTTCTTGAATGTTTACAAGATAAAATGGAAAAGAGCTAAAGAAATTACAATCACTATAAACTTTATCTCTCTTAATGACTTGCCCAACACTCGAAAAAAAGATATCTCTTCCAATAGGCATGTTCGGCTCTTTATATAGGGTATTACATAATGGATGACAGCTAAGCTGTCCTTTATTTAATATGTAGTTGCAGGAAATCCTACACTACACCCCTCACAAGAATCCACACAATCAAACCATTGAAGATGAATAATTATAATTTTTATTGATTAATTTCTTGAATGTTTACAAGATAAAATGGAAAAGAGCTAAAGAAATTACAATCACTATAAACTTTCTCTCTCTTAATGACTTGCCCAACACTCGAAAAAAGATCTCTTCCAATAGGCATGTTCGGCTCTTTATATAGGGTATTACATAATGGATGACAGCTAAGCTGTCCTTTATTTTTGGGAATGACTTGCGAAGTGTCGCAAGTATACAAATGCATAATCTCGCGACACTTCTAGATCTCGCTAGGTCTTCACACCTTTCTCGTGTTCTGGCTGTCGTCATCCATTGCGTCACTTATTTTACTCGTCTGCGACGCCTTCGCTATGTAACGTTTATGGATTTCGCAGAGGTGTTAGTGTTGCGATATTCTGATCCTACAAGATAGATCTCGAAAAGATACGCAGAATGGACTACTCGAACGTGTCATTCGGATACTTGGAAGCCAAAGAAGATATCACTGGAATAGTACAAAGGGTAAAATTGTCATTTCTCGGATAAACACTTTTAATACAACTTAGACACGTTGTGGCTGCCTTATCGAAACAAGTGGATGTCCTAGTTTTCTCTTTGGTCTTATCGATACCAAGCCGGGAAGATAAATCATTATTCTTCTTCTTCATTCTTTTCTTTTCTTCTCTTCCTCTCTTCTTTCTTCTCTTTCCTTCTTCTCATGTTCTTCTACTTATGTGGGTTTGAGAGAATCAAATGGAACTTCTGCGTTCGGCGGAAGGTGGAGAAGATATTTTAGTGGTTGGTGATGATGGTGATGGTGTTTTTTCTTGATTCAAATTCGAATATGAGATGAATTAGAAGTTAGGGTTTCTCTGTAAATCAAAGAAATCGATGATGACGATGAAGAGTTTGATAGTGGTGGTGTTTCGAATATGAGTAGTAATTATGAATTGAAAAGATACAGTGATAGAAGAATTGAAATTCAATTGAGGAGTTAGGGTTTTCTGCTGATGAAGTTATAAATCAATTTGGTGATGATTAGGAAGAAATTGAAGAATGGGTTTTGAAGATTGTGAGGTGAATAAGAAGTTAACGATGTTAGTTTGAAGATTTAGTACTGAGAAGGTAAGGTTTGAGAAATTAGGGTTTCATACTGATTTCGAGGAGTGGAATTAATAGGTTTACTGAGTTACGAATATATAAAGAACAAAAGGGTTATTGTTTAATTAGGGTTGTGAAGATGTTTTAGTAGTGAATTTAAGAATTAGGGTTTGATTATATTTTCATGAAGAGTATTGGGAATTGGTTGTGATGAACTGTTCCAGGTGGTGTTAGTTTATGATCAACATGGCTTCATAAATGGTGATAGTGATGATGGAACTTACTATGTTGGTAGAGATGGTGATAATGAACTTGAAGTACAAAGATGGATGCCATGAACATCTGGTGGAATTTCTTTGGTTGTTAATGGTTATGGTGGTGGTTTGTATAATGATGAAGCTGAAGTTGCTCAGACTGACAGGGAAAGGGTCTAACTGTTGCAGATGGAAAAGATGAGAATAATGTTGAATAATTAACGGAAGAAGAAGACTTTTGAGTTGATATTTGAGGTAAATATCTTCTCAGTATACCTAGCTAATTTTTGCATTTTTGGTTGAATATGGAATTGAACTAAAGTTGGTAGTGATAAACCGAAATAGTGGTGTTGTTGAGTGTTAGTTGTTCTAACATGACAATGTCTGCAAAGAAGATGTTTTTATGAAATAAGATTGAGACAGTTTCAAAGTATGTGGTACTGTGATTAGTTATGGAGATGTTTTTGAAGTTGCAGGGAGTAAGGTTGAACTGCAATAGTGGTGGGATTGTTATTCACTTTAGTGGGTTAGTTAAATGAAGATATGTTAGAGGGGTGATTGAATGAATGTGCAATGTTGGTACTGTGGTTAGTGTTTGAGTTACAGACTTATGATTGGTATTGTTGTACAGGATGGGTGTAACTAGAAGTGTTACAAGTGGTGGTGGTGATGTTGCTTAGCTGATTATGCTAAGACGGAGATGCATATGCTAGTGATTGAGGTTGTTTGAGAAGAACTGGAGATAATTTTAGATTAATTACATGAATTAATGTGTTGTGGTGGTAATGGTCATAGGATTTCGGTCTGGTGGATGTGGAATGGCAGTGCTGTTGAAATGAGAATTAAGTGAATGTATTGAGATGATCAGAGTATGGATTAGTACTGCAATTGCAGGTAAAGCTTAAATTGCAATTGTATTTCAAATTGTAGAATTCCTAATAATGATTATTTTGTGGTTAAATCAAATGAATAGATTTAAGTTGAACTGGGACTAGTGTTGCAGTTATGTGAGAATCTTTGGCCTGTGTTGTGGCTCAGGCCAATATCCTTTATGTCAGTTGGATGTCTGACTGATTCGACTCTCTTGACTTAGATCATCTGACTGAGTTAACTCAGTCTAAATCAGTTTCAACTGACTGAGTTGACTCGTGTGACCATTTGACCAGGACTTGACTTGACTTTTGACGTTGACCGTGGGTTGACCCTGTTGACTGTTAGTTTGACTGTTAATTGACCCTCGTGGACCAGGTCTTATGTAATGGGCTTATTTAGTGGATTTGGGCTTAGGATTAGTTATCCTACTTTTATGTTTGGACCTCTTGTGGTCTGATTTAGTCTTTGGCTTATTCTACAAAGTTGTAGATATTCATAAGACTTAGCTAGGGACTATATAGTCAATCTAATTGGACTAGTAAACTCTTAGTTATGTTAAAGATTGGTAGTAAAAAGGTGTAGAACTATAAATGGGCTTAGAACCATTAGATAGACTTGTATGATTCTTGTGTGAGCCATTTTGGCTAGATTCTTAGAGTTCTTGTGTGATTAACAGTTAGTCTGTAATAACAACGATCGATTCAAAGGACGAACCTGTAGATTATGGATCTGAAGGTATGCGAGGCTTGTCATCAAAATAGGTGGGAATCGATAACGAACTCTCTTGTATTCATTATAGTTTTACAAATCAATATTTGTGTTGTGAAATTCATGCATATCTTTGTGTGCTTTGTGTGGTATGAGATGTGTGCCGACACAATATCAGTATTCTATGGCTAGGACGATACACCGCAATATTACATGGCCAAAATTTTCTTCCTTTATATCTTATTTTATGGCTAGGGAGATACACCGCAGTATTACCTAATCGGTGTGGAATTGGCATCAACATTACTCTTCCCATGTGCGGCAACACACATCTCATACATGGATGTTTACTGTTATTTATGGATGTTTTACTGTTCTTTTAAATTGCTTTGAAGAAGTTTCTACAATATGTTTAAGTGTCTTTCCGTCTATTATCGACTTTCGATAAAACCTGCATTGTCTTCAAATCATATTAATGACTACTTGAAAGCTAGTTGTTATTTCCATTGGGCACCCCTTTTAGGGAGATGTGCTCACCCTTTCCCACTTTCAGTTTCAGAGACAGATCAGAGTTGCGCAGCGAAAGCTTCAAGGGTTTATTCCATTAGTTGCTTAACTTTTACTATGTTTATTATATTGCATATTGTATTTGTAAACCAGATGACTATTGTATATGTATCATTTGAGAGAAGTTCTTGTATATATATTTCTGAGCGGGGCTAGTTTTGGGTTAAGTTTTGTAGTAGGTTTCTTAATTGATTGTTTAAGTAAATGATTTAGATTTTCAATGCCTCTTATTTAGCTAATCTCTTGGATTAGTCAGCTTCTAGCTTAGGGGGCGCTACAGGTATTAGCCAAATTACCTAGAGGTAAGAAGGCGTTGCATAAAAAGTGGGTTTATCGGATGAAATCTGAAGTAAATGGAGAAATTCGCTACAAGGCGAGGTTGGTTGTAAAAGGTTTCCAGCAGAAACCGGGTGTTGACTATAACGAGATATTTTCTCCATTTCTGAAGATGACTACTATTCGAGTAGTTTTAAGCCTAGTGGCTTCTGAAGATCTCTACCTTGAACAGTTGGATGTAAAGACAACTTTTCTTCACGGTGACCTAGATGAAGAAATTTACATGAAGAAGCCGGAAGGATTCATAGTAAAAGGCAAGGAAGAGATGGTGTGCAAGTTAAAGAAGAGTTTGTATGGTTTAAAACAAGCCCCGAGACAGTGGTACAAGAAGTTTGATAACTTCATGCATAGAAGTGGTTACTCACGGTGTAATGCAGATCATTGTTGTTACTTCAAAAGGTGCGGTTCTAACTACATCATATTATTACTGTATGTGGATGATATGGTGGTTGCTGAAACATCTCTACAAGAAGTTGATAATTTGAAGAAACAATTAGCAAGTGAGTTTTCTATGAAAGATCTTGGTGAAGCAAAACAGATACTTGGTATGAGAATCATAAGGGACAAATCTAAGGGAACTATTATGCTTAGTCCAGCTGAATATATTGAACGAGTATTGAAACAGTTCAATATGGAGAATGTTAAACCAGATAATTCTCCACTTGGAAGTCAAATTCATCTTTCAAGTATGCAGTGTGCGAAGACATAAGAAGAAAAGGAGTACATGGATAACGTACCGTATTCTTCAGCTATTGGGAGTCTAATGTATGCTATGATGTGTACGAGACCGGATATTGCACACGCAGTGGGATTAGTGAGTAGATATGAAAGTAACCCAGGAAAACAACATTGGGAAGCTGTGAAGTGGATTCTCAGGTATTTGAGAGGTAACACAAACGTACCATTATGTTATGGAGGAGGTGGTTCTATTTTGAGGGGTTAAGTGGATGCAGACTTTACAGGTGATGTAGATAAAAGGCGAAGTACGACCGGTTATGTTTATACTATGGGGTCAGCTGCAGTGAGTTGGAACCCACGGTTACAGAAGTTGGTGACATTATCTACTACGGAAGCGGAGTATGTATCGGTGACGGAAGCGAGCAAGGAGATGATTTGGTTACAAGGATTATTAGCTTAGTTGGGAAAGCAAGGATATAGTGTTCTATTTAGCGACAGTCAAAGTGCTAACATTTAGCCAAGAACTCAGCCTATCATGCTAGGACCAGTGTAGTCAAAATCGCTCTCCAAGGCCGATTACTCACCGAGTAATCGCTACAAGCTCTATGACCGAGGCGATTTCCGATTCCAAGGCCTCTCCAATTTTTAGCAATTAAGGCGGTCGATTTGGACTGATTTTTTAGCAAAACGAGTTAACGATTTTTCTGAGTTGGCATTGCATGCACTTAAATCAGAAAATAAAATATTCATAACCCTTAGATGAGAGTTATAAAATAGAAAAACCTCTAAAACATGATAAATACGTTCAATATAACAATATTACACACTTAATTACATCATAATGTTAAAATTTTAATTTTAATTAGGTACAAATCATGACTTATGAGCAGCAATATATAAATTATTAATAAATAGATTCCGAGTATTAGACCGAGTTTTGGCGATTTCCAAGTCCGAACTTATTGCTCCTCGCTCCAAGCTCCCCAACCGAGTAGCACCGAGGAACGATTTCGATTACTTTGGCTAGGACGAAACATATAAATATCCGTTATCATTTCATTCGGGATCTCTTGGAAGAAGGAGAGTTGAAGCTCGAGAATATTCTTGGTTCGAAGAATCCGACGGATATGTTAACAAGGGAGTTACATCAGACAAGCTAAAGCTCTGCAAGGCTTTAGTTGGTCTCTCAGAATAAGGATCTGGGAGAGGGGCTGCACTGACATGAACATGTTTTAGCACCGTCAATCCAAAGTTGAAGAATCGAAGATAATCATTAAGTCTTCAAAGTGGGAGATTGTTAGTTATTGAAGACTAATTAATTATTTTCTAAGTTAGCCGTGATTATTTTAGGAAGGGGTTTCCTAAACCGGCTAGAATTTTTGGTGGCCAAGTTTGTAACCTATATAAATAGGTAATTAGGCCTTATATAATTGTGTGTGAAGAAAATTGTTTAGAGAGAAAAGAGAGTTCTTTCTTGTATAGCTTTTAGGGTAAAAATCTAGGTTTTCGTTGTGAAAGCATATTGGTGAGGAACAAGAGACAAGGTTATCGTCTCGGGTAATTGTTGCGGTGTAACCAAGGGTTTCTTGGGATTCACACGACGTTGTAATCGTTTTTCTTCATAGTGGATTGAGTTGGTGCAGCTCAAAGTGGACGTAGACAATATATACACGTTGTATGTATTGGTCGAACCACTATAAATCTTGTGTCTTGTGAGTTGATTTATCTTTCTCTTATTATTATTGTTGCTTGTGCTTGGTTTACTTATTATTCACCAAAATATCTCAAGATCCTGTTATTCCGCGGTTGTCAGTGATTCGATAAAAATCCTGACAATTATAGGTAAAAATATGTGTACAGAATTACATATGCCATATCGATCAAGGTACATATACATTTCACTAGAAAGACAATAAAAATAGTAGTAAGAATTGTCTGATTCCCAAGAGATTCAACAATTAATGCTTCCATTCATGATATTTTGATACGAACATAGATTTAATTGGCGATGTTTGAAATAAGATTATAATATCAGAACTATATTTAAATAAGATTATCCATAGTAATCAGATAAACTAGCTAGAACACCGCTACTACGGTGGGGAGGGCCGATCGAAAAAAAACGAAATACCGTCGATTGTATAATGCGTTATACATATATTTTTATTAGAATATTACCAATCAAAAGAACGGGCCCTAGCTCAGCTGGTCATCCCTGTTTCCCAAAGTTTAATGCGCTCCAAGAGGTCCCAGGTTCGAGTTCCCAATGGCGTAATATTGCAGGAATTAACATGGAAGGTAGTGTTAGCTTGCCCCCTTGTGACACAATCTCAAACCCCTCCCACCATTTCGGCTCCCTTGGCTAGGTTACCCATGAGGCTCGGCTGGTAGGTTAGCACAAAGAACTTTGTTCAATTAATGTAGTAGTATGTCGTTGGAGCTTAGCTTGTTAGACTTCCAACCAGTTTCATGTAATAAATATTTATCAAAAGAAAGTGGTCCTTGAATATATATAGGGTCATGTTAATGTATGCACCCATGCATACATTAAGACCTATATTATATACTCCCTCCGTCCCACATATATAGGCGGGGACACAATTCTCTTATATTAAGAAAAGAACATTGGATTCATAATATATTATGTTTTTTCATGTTTTACCCCTTGTCCTATTAGTAACACAATTATCTATGCACCATAAATAAGGAAATATGTAGAAATATTCATCTAGGAAATAGTAGACCGCCTATCTAATGGGACAAGCAAAAAACAAAATTCCGCCTATATAATAGGGACGGAGGAAGTATTACATTGGGTTTTGAGATTTATTAATTAATTATATTGAATTTTGAGATATGTATTGGGATAACAGTTGAAGAAAAAAGTTATTTTAATGACTAACCAGATTCCATAACTACCCTTGTATTATATGAACGTTTTGGGACATTTAATACTAATTTACGGTTTCACTTTTCTTATTAGAGGAGAAGAGGTCCCAAAGAAAACTGTACTGCTGTACAGTCACTTTGTATGGAGCGAAGATTACGAGCTATTTAAAGTATATCTACGATTTTGATGATTTAATTATTTCATTTTGCAACATAACAGGCTGAGTGTAAAAATTAATTATTTGTATATATATATTATATGGGGAATTTTTTTTCTAGCCCAAAACTATTTTTTTAAATATCAAAAACCCATCATTAAAATTTTATATATAAAGTACCCATAATTATCTATAAGTAGACCATGATTACAAAAATAACCTTCAATTAAAATCATTATAAAAAAAAAAAAAAAACGTGAAAAAAAAGTGATTAGTTGTAATCCCTAAAATTACTCTTGATTTGACTAAACTAATTCCCTAAAATAACGAAAACGTGAAAATAGTGATTCATGATAATCTCTAAAAATAACTCTCGACTTCTTAACTAACTCCTGACTTCTTAAAATAATTCTCTCACTCCCTAAATTGTAGCTCTTATTTCCTTAACTAATTCCCTAAAATAACTCGTCTGACTCCCTAAATTTTTTAAGTGAGCCGACTCCAAACAAAAAATAAAAAAGAGAAAAACTTAATTATCACCGGAAAAAAATACAATTATCACTATATGAAATTTAGGAAATTTTTAGTTTTCACCTGCTCAAGTTCTCGGTGAATATTCCAATTTTCACACGTAAATTTTAGTTTTAGTTTTCACCCGTAATTATGTGGCGTTGGTGAAAATTAAAATATACATTTTCCATTGAGTAGTGATCAGTGATGATGAAAATCACACTTTTCATTGAGTCATAATCGGTGATAATCAATTTTTTCACATCTATTAGTTGTGAAAATCACGATTTTCACTTCTACATTTAAGGTGATAAGTTTGCATTCACGTTTTGGAAATGATAGTAGTGAGATGGCCAAATCTATAAGCTGATAACTCTGCCGACTCACCATCGTATTTGAAACAAAAATATGCAAATAGTTATCCATCTCTCTACTAGTTATCCTTCTCATCGACCATTTTTGCATCAACTCCAAATATTTTTGGTTATTTTGGTGAAATGCAATTTTATCATTAGCCTAATCACAATTTCCAGACATGAAATAAAATACAAGATTGGTATGCTAATGCGACTTAATGCATACACATGAAACAGTGAAAAACCACAAACTTAATTTAGTTAACTTTGTCAATAGCTAAAAAACTTTGTCAAGCCAAGAATGAAACTTTAAAACCACGAGCATATAAGTGAACTGAAATATTCAAGTTTATGTTTACGACACAAAATAAGAACTAAAATTATGGTAAAGCTGTGAATTACAAATCTCCTAATGGATATATACCTATGAACACCTATCTATTCTGCCCTTGGTTGATGGATCAAGCCACCTCGTACTCATCATTAGTGACTAAGATGTAGTTACCGTTAGTCCCAAGGACATCATTCTTATTTTCTTCCTTACCTTTTTTGGCTTTTTATTCTTCTTGATCTTACCGAAAAAGGCATTGTAACAGAGAAAGATGTACAGTACCCAAAAGAAATTGGGTTATTACTTTGTTTATAATAGGTGCCTCCATTGCCATGTTAGGTGCATCCATGCTTTTGGAGAATGAAATGAGAAGTTGTGCGTGATCTGGTTTCTTCTATTCTCGACATGACTTTCACCGATCGAGGTAAATGAAACGAACAAACAAAGTAAGGAAATGTGACCGAGATGCAAGCAAACAAACAGATTAATGATGGACGAAAATTGAGAATATGCATAATTTAGAGAAGAAAAAAAATCGTTAAATATTGATTACTGACCCTAAAACTCGGATCTAAAGTAAAGGAGGCTTGGTTAATTTCAACCAAAAAGGAGAAACCACCGCCCTTATATAGCGCCCCGGATTAAGGACCGATTATTAATGGAATCATATTTAAAAAAAAATTGTTAATACTTATTGGATAAAGGTTAATTTGGTCCAGTTGAAAATATACAAATTTAAATCCAATCTAAAACTATTATTTTTAACCGTAGATCTTATATTTTGGGCTATAAATATATGACATCTTAATGACGGGTATATGGAAGAGAGAGGGATCAAACTTGGGTTCCTCAGAAATTTCCACTATATTATATAGTGGAGAGGGCAATAATTTTAGAAATTCTAGGTTTAAATTTAAGAATGAAGATTAGTAGAGATCTGATAAATCAAAGAAGTTAGGGTTTAAATTTAAGAATGAAGATTTTTTCTTTTTTGATGGTGGTATTTCAGAGAGGTGGTCATTTCTCTTATCCATCTAATCATGATTCCCCTTCTTTGGAATTTTAAATTTAAAAAACGCCACAAAGAAACAGAGAAGTAAAGAGAATTAGATGGAAAATGAGTGCGGTGTTAAAAGATATTTGCCATAAATTTTTCTATTATTTTTCATCCTAATTTGTTCTAATGCGATAGAATTGGTATTTTTTTTTATGTCTAGTTGTAAAGAGAATTGGGGAGGAGGAAGAACCCAGAAAGTTAGCAGTAATAAAAAATAACATAAACTATTCAATTACAAGGGCAACAATGGAAAATCAATTTACAAATATTAAATAACCTCAATTTCTAGACAAAAGGTTAGCATTAAATGCTACTTAACATATGCGTGTATGCATATGTTAACATTTGCCATATATATATATATATATATTTTTTAAGAAGCAACCATATATTAAACAGAAATATTTCTTACATCATGACTTATGTAGGGAATTAACTATCTTTGTCTTTGACCTTGTGGAGCATTGTCGGAGTTTAATTTCTAGTTCTTTGTCGTTTAAGTTAATGTATGTAAAGCGTGTGAACAATCAATTAGCAGACCGACTTGCACGTCGGGCTAGAAAACTTGGTCTTAAGGATCTTTGGGTCTCTTATCCTTCCTTTTTAAACCACCTAATTAGGAAGGTGAACCTTAAGGAAATCTGTAACTCTTTGATTGTTTAATAAATGGGTTATGGGTGTGTCTTTTAGCAAAAAAAACTATCTTTGTCTTTGGAATCAGTGGAAATTGAATAAAGAGAAATAATCTTGTTGACTATTTTAGAAGTCAGGATTCAAGAATAAACATTTACCCAAACACGTGTCTCACGCAAACATTCTTACAAATTCGGTGAAGTCAAGAATTTTCCACATTCTTAGCTTACCCCCAAAAGTGTTATCTTTCAATTCTTTCCCCGGACAAACAAACTCGTTCTCTTCCTCCTCACTCTTCAGTATCACTGAGTCCCGGACGGCTAACATTAATGCTCGAGCACCACCATATCTGTTAGGGTTAGGAATCATGGATATTCTTAGCAGGCTCATGTTATTTATCTTGAATTTTATTCTAGTTATCAATTTTTCTTCTTAATTTTCAGAATACCCCATCACAACCACATCTACTTCCCCTCTCTATAACTCCCTCTTTCTCTTCCACGACCACCACAAACATATCAAGTTTGCAGGAATTAATTAGCTTTTTTACTCGAATTTGATTAATTTGATGAAAAAAATTGAATATCAAAAATCTAGTGATGGTGGTATGCTGGAGGTGGGTGGCGGTGGCGCTGGTTCTGGGGATACTGGTGATGACGGTATTGGTGTTGCTGGTGGCGGGTGGACTGAGTGGTAGTGGTGATGTTAGTGGCGGCAGAGGCGGTACTGTTGCGGTTCTGGTCCTGAACCTTATAGTGGTGGAGGAGGCGGAGGTGCTGGTTACGGTGGTGGTGGTGGTGGTGGTGATGGGAAGGAATGATTAGAAGGTGGTGGAGGTTACATTGGTGCAGGTTATGGTATTGGTCCGGCAGAAATGATTAGTGTTTACGGTGGTGCTGATGGTGAATGACTGACTGATTGGTGGCGGAGGCTGGTGGTGCTGGTTATGACGATGGTACTGGTTGGCGATGGTGTCGGCTGAGGAGGATTAATAGTGAGAGCTTAAACTTTAGAGCAGAAAAAGAAATAGAGATGAGGACAACGGAGGAAATACTTTTTAGGTGTAAGGGTATTTCTGGCTTTTCTGGTCACAAAGACTACCGTCAAAATCAATCTTTTTATCAAATTGAGAATTTGTGTTAGGTCTCATTTGATAAAAAAATGGTCGGATTCTACGTATAGTACTCTTGATCTACGTAGTATTTAACCGACTGGACTGATGGATCTGTGTCTAGTTTATAACATTTGAAGGACGGGGTATTCCCATCGCCAAGGTTGCTAATTTGGGGACTGTGTCTAGTGTATTGAAGGATGGGGTTTCAAAATTCTGTACAGCCCCTTAAGGTTCGACTAATGTGGTGTTGGTACATCTTGGTTCATGAATTTTAGATATTTGGAGTTTTTTTTTTTTTTTTTTTGATCAGATATTTGGAGTCTTGTAGTGCTAATGTTTTTGGAAGGCTCTGCAGACTATGTAATGAGGGTGAGGAATCACTAACACATATATTTCTCAAATGCAACTTCGCAGTTAAGGTATGGATGCATCTAAATCTTGATACTGACTATATTCTTGATAGCTGTGATAACTTTCTTGATTGGCTAAACAAATGGTTTGATATTCGAAATAAGGATTATGGTATAATAGAATGGCTAGAAATGTGGAGCATAATCATATGGCATATATGGAAGGCTAGGTATGAAATAACATTAATTCCAACAAATTCAGCAAAGAAGTGCAAAAACAACCGAAACAATTGTAAGACTTGTAAATAATTATTATATGTGCACAAAGCTGATTACAATATCATGAAGTCTCCATACTATAACCCAATGCATGACGGAGATCTAACAATTCTAGACAGGGAAGCTGACAAGGAGCTAACGTATATTTACTACGAATCACCATTGCTTTATCAATGCTAACACTGAATTCTTCAAGTACTGCAAGCATTGGCTTAACTTTAATTGATTACAAAGGAAGAACTGTTGAGGCAACAGGATCATACACAGATTGTACTATAAAAGAACAATTAGAGGAAAAGGGAGCTGAAGCCGGCTTCGGGTGGGCAACTGAATGGAGGAGCCACATTGTTATTTTTCAAAGTGACTCAGAGCCAACCCTAAAGCTGCTGATTGGAAGATATGTTGAATCTAAGGAGCATAGATACCAAAATAGCACAAATTTTGGGATTACAACAATTTTTTTTGTTGAAACAAATGGCTCTTCCAAGCACAATCAATCAAGAAATGAAATAGAAATGAAATCAAAAGTAAATCAAGCACACACAACACAAGGAATTATAGTGGTTCGATCAAGATGATCTACATCCACTTTGGAAGACAACGATAACGATTTCACTATGTATCCAACAAGATTACAAGGTATTGAATCAACCCCCTCTCAAGAACCCTAGCCCCCTTTTTGGTGCCTCACTCTCTCTTTTCTAATACATTAGTTTCTCTTACCAACAAAGAGAATAACTTTCTCTTTTGTCTCCCGATGCCTTTAGGGTTGTAAAGCTAAATGGGCAAACGGGTCGGGCTATTGGGACAAGCCCAACCGAATACAAACCGTATTCAAGGCACAACTCAACAAATCTCCACCTTGACTTGAATACCATAACCAATCATCATCATCGTCTTCGCTCGGCCCCTCAAGGGCTCTCAACACTGTTGACACCAACCAAGTCCAAGCGGTGCTTGAACTTGATATTCGAATCGGCTTTGTCAACATATCTGCGGGGTTATCTCTGTAGGAACCTTTAGCATCGCTATCTTCCCTTCCTCAAGCTTGCATCCTTGATAAAATGATACGACATCGATGTGCTTCGTTCTTTCATGATACATATGGTTCTTGGACAAGTGAATGGCACTTTGATATCCACAAAACAGAGTTGCACTCTCTTGCTTGAACCCCGGATCACCAACCAAACCCATCAACCATATACCTTCCTTCACTTTCCGCCTGCCATGTACTCTGCCTCAATTGTAGACAATGCAACCGTGCTTTGCAAAACCGACCTCCAACTGATAGTACTACCACACAATGTAAAAGTGTAACCTGTCAATGACCTTCTTCTATCAAGATCACCTGCATAATCAGAATCAACATAACCCACAACATTTGTTGAATCACCATAATGTTTATCAAACACTAAACCAACATCTGTCTTTTGCCCTTAGATACCTCAAAATCCACTTCTGACTTGCCGTGAGCCTTCCCTGGATTTCCCATGTATCTACTTACCACACTCCACGGCTTGTGCGATATCCGGCCTTGTACAAACCATAGCATACATGATGCTACCAACTGCACTTGCATATGGAACTCGAGACATGTAATCTTGCCTCATCTGCAGTTTGAGGTGATTGCCTTCTAGAGAGTCTAAAATGGGCTGCCAAAGGAGTACTTACTTGGTTTTGCATCTTTCATACCAAACCGCTCCAACACCTTCTCGATGTAAGCCTTAAGGGATAAATACAACTTGCCCCTTCCGCTCGGTTTCTATGAATCTCCATGCCCAATATCTTCTTTCTGCTGCACCCAAATCCTTCATCTCAAACTCACTACTCAATCATGCACTTTCAACTTTTGTATCTCGACATGTCTTTGCAAGCAATCAACATATCATCAACATACAAAAGAAAATACACAAATGAACCATCTTGGAGTTTTTACGTGATATACACAACTATCATACTTACTCCTATCATAGCCATTTGCCAACATAAACGTGTCAAAACGTTTATACCACTGCCTTGGAGATTGCTTCAAACCATACAAAGATTTCTTCAGCAAACATACATGGTCTTCTTTGCCAGGAACTTCAAACCCTTTTGGTTGTTGCATATAAATACGCTCTTCCAAATCACCATGAAGGAAAGCTGTCTTAACATCTAGTTGTTCCAATTCTAGATCTTTCAAAGCAACTATAGCAAGCAAAGTTCTAATAGAACTATGTTTAACAACAGGAGAAAATACCTCATTGTAGTCAATGCCTTCTCTTTGTGTAAACCCCTTTGCCACAAGCCTTGCTTTGTACCTTGTTCCTTCACCATCTGAAGTACCTTGTTTCTTCTTGAAAACCCATTTGCTTCCAACAATCTTCTGTCCCTTAGGTATTGCAACTATCTCCCAAGTGCCATTCTTGTCAAGAGACTCAATTTCTTCAATTGCAGAAGCTCCCCATTCTGCTGATTCTTCACCATTGATTGCTTCTTCATAGGTTCTTGGCTCATCCCTATCAATGCTCTCACCCACTGCAAGTGCATACGCAACCAAATCAGCATGGCCATATCTCTGAGGTGGTCTGATTTCCCTCCTCACTCTGTCTCTAACAAGATTGTACTCATGATCTTGTGCTTCATCTTCCTGGGCAGGTTCTTGCACAATATCTTGATCATCATCAGAAACAACAGTCTCATCGTTTCTTTGAACTTGCATCTCAAGTTCCACCCGGTCACCAAGCTCCACCTTATCACTAACACCTCTTCAACTCTTCCATCTAGTTGTTCATTCTTTGTCTTCAACATCGATTGCTCATCAAATTTCACATCTCTACTGATAAGAAACTTGTTTGATCTCTCTTCTGGACACCATAATCTGTAGCCTTTCACACCCTTTGCATACCCAAGAAATATACACTTCTTTGCTCTAGGCTCTAGCTTCCCCTCATTCACATGAGCATAGGCTGGACATCCAAATATCTCCAAGTCTTCATAGTTAGCATGTGAACCTGTCCAAACTTCATTTGGAGTCTTACACTCAATAACAGTCGATGGAGATCTGTTCACTAAATAAGCTGATGTGTTTGCTGCTTCTGCCCAAAACTGCTTTGGTAACCCGACATTGGAGAGCATACATCTTGCCTTCTCCATAATAGTTCTGTTCATCCTTTCTGCAACACCATTTTGTTGTGGTGTTTTTCTGACTGTGCGGTGTCTCACAATCCCTTCCTCCTTGCAGAACTCATTGAACTCACCCCCACAAAATTCCAAACCATTATCTGTCCTCAAGCACTTGATTTGTCTTCCGGTTTGCTTCTCAACCATAGTCTTCCATTGCTTGAACTTGATAAAAGTTTCATCTTTGTGTTTAAGTATGAATACCCATACTTTTATTGAGAAATCATCAATAAATGTCAACATATATCTACCACCACCATGCGACTCAACTCGAGAAGGACCCCAAAGATCAGAGTGAATATAATCCAAAATACCCTTGGTGTTATGAATAGTCATACTAAACTTAACTCTACATTGTTTCCCAAATACACAATGTTCACAAAATCAAGCTTACCTGTTTTATGACCACAAAGCAATCCCCGCTTGCTCAAAACAGCCAACCCCTCTCGCTCATATGCCCTAACCGCATATGCCATAACTTGTAGTATCATCTTGAGAAATTGAAGAACATACAGCTGCATCACTGTCACAAAAGTAGTACCTTGCAGCGTATAAAGACCATTAATCCTCTTGCCCTTCATAATTGTAAGACTTCCCCTTGAGACACGAATAACTCCACCTTCACCTTGATACTTGCAGCCATTTGAATCAAGTGTACCCAAAGAAATCAGATTTCTTCTCAAGTCCGGAACATGCCTAACCTTAGTTAAAGTCCTCACCATACCGTCATACATCTTAATTTGAATTGTATACCTACACCCACCACTTTACAAGTGACATTGTTACCCATAAGAACTTTACCACCTTCTCTAGCTTGATAAGTAGTAAACCACTCTCTATGAGGACACATGTGAAATGTACACCCCGAATCAAGAATCCACCCATTATCCGAGCTTTCGGTATAAACCGTGAGAACCGTTCCATCATCACTTTCTACTTCAACATTTGCCGCGGTGCCTTGGTTTGTATTCTTCTCAACATTCTTCCTTTTTGGACAATCCTTCTTGAAATGTCCTTGTTCCTTACAATGAAAGCAATAGAATTTACCGGATTTAGATTTAGACCTTAACTTTGATCTACTCCTATCAAATCCACCCTTTTGGTTTCCTCTTCCTCTTACAAACAACCCATCTCCCGAATTATCTTTACCATCAATACCCGTCTTCTTTAACTCCTTAGAGTTCAAAGCCGCTTTAACGTCTTCCATGGAAATTGTGGTTTTTCCATACATTACGGTGTCAACAAAATTATCATAAGATGGTGGTAAGGAACAAAGCAAACCCAATGCTTGGTCTTCATCTTCAATTTTGACATCAATATTTGCCAAATCCAAGAGAATTTTATTATAATCATCAATATGATCTATAATAGACATTCATTCATGCATTCTAAGAGTATGTAATTTCTTCTTAAGATATAAACGATTAGTTACGGATTTAGTCATATACCTCTTCTCCAATTTGTTCCATAGCCCATCCGGTGTCGTTTCCGTCATGACTTCTCTCAAGACCTCATTGCTCAAACACAACAAAATTGTTCCATGAGCTTTCTCCATGAGTTCTTCCTTTGCTTCATCCACAATGTTGTTGCTAGAGCCGTTTTCCCCTTCAAAGTTTTCACCAAACCTTGTTGCACCAAAACAACCCTCATCTTTAGCCTCCATAAATTGAAATCATTCCTTCCATCAAATTTCTCAATCTCATACTTCCCACATCTTAGATCGCTCCCCAACCAAGACTCACGATACCAATTTGTTGAAACAAATGGCTCTTCCAAGCACAATCAATCAAGAAATGAAATAGAAATGAAATAAAAAGTAAATCAAGCACACACAACACAAGGAATTATAGTGGTTCGATCAAGATGATCTACATCCACTTTGGAAGACAACGATAACGATTTCACTATGTATCCAACAAGATTACAAGGTATTGAATCAACCCCCTCTCAAGAACCCTAGCCCCTTTTTGGTGCCTCACTCTCTCTTTTCTAATACATTAGTTTCTCTTACCAACAAAAGAGAATAACTTTCTCTTTTGTCTCCTGATGCCTTGAGGGTTGTAAAGCTAAATGGGCAAACGGGTCAGGCTATTGGGACAAGCCCAACTGAATACAAACCGTATTCAAGGCACAACTCCAATATTTTTTATAAATTTCAAAGTAAATGCTTTCTTTCTAACTTCTAGGTTTAATATTAGGAAAACACCAAACATATCAACCTATTGTAATCGTAATGCAATTGAAAATGTGTGGAAAAGAGACAGGCTAAATGCAATCCTTCATAGTCCGTACATTACAAACTGTATCAACCTTGTAACTGTTAATGATTCTCAAACTTCTGAATCTCATAATTCTATAATATAAATTCTTAGGGGGCTTTCCTCGTTTTCGAAAAACAAGATGTAGAGATGTTAAGAAAACAGCTCCGGTTATACTCCAACTTTATGGCTTTATTTAATAATTGACAAACCAAATCTGAATATATATGAAATTGCTATATCAGCTGCCGGATTAGCGAGCTAATTATTCACACTTAAAAAATACACAGATATTTAGATCTTCACATAACCCTTTGGATTGTGCACCAACTAATTAACGAATGACAAATTTAACTAGTCCCGGAATATGAATGTTGACGAAGTAATCATCCCAATCTAAGGATTTGGGGTCAAAATAGAACAGTTCGGCATCCGTTTTGTTTGCTCTTATCGCCATCCGCAATCTCTCTGTGTTTAAATCATCGAACCTGTGGACAACAAATCAAACTGTGTGCTTACCAAAAGTGAACATTAACGTCGAGAATTTTAACATTTGTAATGAAATTCAAGCCCCAAAGAACCGTGCAAGACCTATGCAACCATAAAGGTGTACTTACTTTCCTTTGAAGAATATGTAAGGCTCATGGACTTCAACCAAATGCATTACTCGATTGATCTTCCTATTCATAACGTTGCACGTGTCCTTAAAATACTGGCAAAGTGCTACATTCACCAACTCCAAAACCTATGTAACCAAAGGGGATGCTAATATCAAATATTAGATGGTACGCGGGTCAGGCGGTTGTAGCGCCCAATAACGTTACCACTCTACATTATATAGAGAAAAAAACAACGAACCTTTAAAGGTAACATGTACTTGACAAAGATATAACGTCGGAAACTGTCCATAGTAGGTAGACATATAGGCATAACAACATTAACAGGATTCCCATCTTTATCGATCAATGGATTTTTGAGGAGATAACTGTGGGAATAATCTCTCAATTTAATGGCACTCAATGGACTTGTCTGTGAAGAACACACTTGGTATATAAATGGATCTGAAGATTGATGGTTTGCATTTACCACCATTGCCACTATTACTGCATTTGCCACCATGTCTCTAGGTACCTGTACAAACGTTTTTAATTTCCTCCCATTATACAAGATTTTCAAAACCTAAAGGATACTTGTGAAAGGATAAGATAAATAGTAGCAATGGTTAATTACCACATCCAACATTGAATCCGCATTGCCAAGAAAACATGGTAACTTCCCTTTAGCACCGGCAACTAGAAAAGTGTCGATTGTTCTGTAATTGTGTAATATTATGAAAAACTTCAGTCTTATAAAACAAGTACAGTAAAACTTTTGTAAATTAGTTTGTAATAAATCGATAACTCTACTAAATTATGGGGAATAATCCATCGACCTGGTCATTCTTACATTATTTTACAATTTTGGGGACAACTTTTTATAAAACCAAAGGGTGATGAATTTGAAGCTAATATTTGGATAATATTTTTTTCTTATCGTGCTCTGCGTTTGTACGGTAAAAGAGTACTATCCGGTACACATAGCCCCACATATTGAAATTAAATTAAATATTTGCTTTTAGTGCATACATACTTTTGTAAAATTATTAATCCCTTATAACTTTTTATAGAAAAATGAATTATTTAAAAGGATATTCTAAATTTAAAAGTAACTTTTTATCTTTTTTGAAGTAGAAATATCAAATTGTGTGTTTTTCTCTAAGTAAAATTTTTATCTTCTGAGGCTAAGATAATGTAAACCAAAATAATCTTACAAAAAAAGTTGCAGGGGCTAAGATTCATACCTAGCACCTTCGATCCAACCAGGGAAGGGTTCTTTACAAGTACTGGTGATAATGGTAGGTCTTATGATAACAATCGGAACATTTCCTCCATATTTACCAATTAACATCTCTCCCATTGCCTTGGTAAAAACATAAGTATTTGGCCACCCAAATGCTCTTGATCTGTCACCATCACAAACGTACGAAACAAGCTAATTAAAGACTTAGTTGGAAGTTGAGGCTTTAAAGAGAGAGCAGTGACAGGTCGTTGAAAATTGACAAACCTTTCCAATCCAAAGTTTTCCATAGCTTCTGTCTCTTCGGGCTTAGAGACTTGCAAAGCCTTGAGTTCTTCTAAGCGGGTTCGCATGTGTTTCAGCTCTGCTTCAATGTCTAAAACTTCTGAGGTTTGGTTCAGCGTTTTACCCATCCGAAAAGGTTTCTCTGATATCACACCTGATTCCTCCCCACACACGTAAGCTAAAAATCAATATTAAAGATGTTAGGCTCAGTCAATTCTTAATCGCAACTTGTCCAATAAATTCACATAATATTTCTTTACTTTGCAAGGTGGGTTTTTTTGAGCTTATTAAAAGCCAGGATCCAGACCTGGGACAGTCGTTACTACAACATGGGTCATCATGCATTACTAATTAATTCCATTGACGTCAAAGAAAGGTCGCCGGCCGGTATACCTCTTGGCTCACTCTATTGAGTGTTCTAATTAATTATCAGGTATGATATCGAGTGCAACCTGCCAAGCTGGATAAACCAGCTGCAGCATATATATGAAGTCATATCCAAAACCAGAAACTCGATCACCTGTTGAGACGTGAACTAGCATCTCTAGTTTCGCGCACTTTTTCGCGAAATCCAAAACATTCTTAGCTCCTAGAGTATTTACTTCCAAAGCCACGTCGTATCTGCAACAGAATAAATTCAATGAGCCGGAAACACTCAGAAAGCAAACATGTTCACATATTTCGTACTAAACATAAATCGTCTTTATGACTTTGTATGATGAACACAATGTTTCTCCTTAACGAGCAGATAATGTTTAGTGTCCCAACTGAATAGGTTTCCTCACTCGGAATGGAATAATCATGATTATAAATTACCTCTCGATGAATTTGGTAGTTGCAGCAAAACTGGCAACAATGTCCACATCTTTGAACAACTTGTTCAACAGATCGGAGTCTTCTCCTAATCCAAAGTTTTTCAATGCAATGTCTCCGGCAATGACTGTTACCTTTTCAGAAATAAAGGTGTTGAATTTGGCACCATGTGTACTCCTCAGCACTCTGAATAGCTCCTTTGACGTAACCTAGACAAAACACACACAATACAATCCCAAAGTTTCAATTTCAATAGGGTAACGTATAATAGCAATTCTGGCAATCGAAGTTATATAAAAATGTTAAGCTGAAACTAACTCATCATGCTCTCTAAATCCTGAACCATGCATATGACCAGTATGTACCTCGGTGTGAAAACGCTGCACAGCTGATTCCGGATCCGGAGCTCTTAAAAGAAGGAAGAGATGCTTAAGTTTAGGTTGAACTCTAAGCAACTTCTCCACAAAAACTGCACAGAGATCATCAAAACAATATTTTTAGATATACGTGTATGGGTACGAACAGAAAAACATACGTCTTATCGAGGTACGTACTTTTTGCTAAAAAGCCAGTAGAACCAGTAATAAAAATGGTCTTATTCTCTAGAGATTCAACAATGCTTCCATCCATGAAGTTCTCCATTATTATCACAACTAAACAAAAGGAAATTAAAACACAAAGGAAAGATTTTGTTTGATTGAAAAAGGTTATGCAAGAACTTTCGATACTTTTTAACTTCACTACTCATCCCCGTACATTGTATAGCTTCTATTTATAAACACGAAAGGTACGTGCATTAGTGTGTGTACTACGATCTAATGGCTGCAGCTTTTGTAAAGTTATCTACTTTTTCATCGATGATTATGTGTTGTCAACATAAAGTCTACATGTACCAAAATTTAGAGTTGGAGCTTGGAGGGATTGGATAGCCTACACTATGAATTTTTTACCATTTGGTGAAAATGAGATTTTTTCTTTACTCGTTTAGAGCAACTGCAGTGGGCGACTAAACCCATTTATTTGGTAAAAGAACCAGACATAGCGGGACGGACCATCGACCAAATCCCAGACTAAACCCAAATTCCATACTATATTTGGTCGGGGACCAAAGATTAAACCCAAATATAGTCGAGCGTTGATATAATGTTCGCCCCAAAACCAGGCGAACTTAAAGTTTACGCCCCACACCAGGCGGAGATAAAGTTTACGCCCCACACCAAACGGTATAAAGTTTACGCCCCACTTTTTTTTTTCTTTGTTGAGGCGTGTTCGCCTGGTGTGGGGCGAACATATAATGTTCGCCCCACACTAGGCGAACATTATATCAACGCCCCATTTTTTTATTTTTTTTTTAGTCGGCGGGGATAAAGTTTACGCCCCCACACCAGGCGAACTTATATGTTCCGCCCCACCAAATTTAGTCTACCGTTGTGTCACGGCACGGACTAAACCCAAATTTTGGTCTTTTTTTTCCTCTTTGGTCTTTGGTTATACTCGCACCACTGCGGTTGCTCTTAGGGACCCAAAATTATCTCGTGGTCTAAAATTATCTCAAAATAGTTATGTGATCCATAATCTTCATGTCGACATGAGCCATGTGAATGGCGGCCAAGTGAGTGTGACCACGCAACAACATCGTCCACATTGACTACAAATTACCTTGGTATTTGCAAGATATGATTGATGAAGTTACCACATTACTCTACTGCATTTGTCGCCGTACCATCGCTTGTATCCACAGGAAAAATAACTAACACTAACCAGGGGACGGACTAATAAATCATGGTAGGGACGGAACCAGGATTCTATGTCAAGGGGGCTAAAAATATATTTTACCACCAATACTCTATTTATCTTTTTTCGATTCCAAAATCATAGCACTATAGTATGCGAGTCATGCGGCGTGACATGCTGCCTTTCTTTTCTGCATATCAGGTTCCACTCGAGAGCCCTTCCCTGAGCACCATTCACGGAGGTGGTTGCGATTTTGTTGTTGCATAGCCGTTTTTGTCCTTCTGGAGTGGTTCTTTGCTCTTATGCCCTTTTCAATATATTTTTGTTTGCGAAAGGAGAAAAACAAAAAGTTAACCAACTAAGCAGTGATAATCTAGTTAAGTAATAGTGGGAACCATTGTTGCTAATTTTTGGACCATCGATAACTAATTAAGCACACACGAGGAAGTAGGAGTCGTTGTGTTACTCTTCACACCATTTTGCTAGTTAATCATATACATGATGGTAAAAGAACTGAAAGGAGTAAAACAAGCATTGACACACAGTTCTTTGTCTCTAACTGACAACAGGTGAGCCCATTTAAGAATTGATTTTAAGAAGGGGAAGGATCCGTTGACATGGTTATAATGACATAATCTTGACATTTTAGCGCCATTTTCTCTACCAAATCTAACGGGCAATGAATTTAAGGCTAATTTTTTGATGACATGTTCTTCTTATAAGTCTCTACACTCCCACCAAAAATGAGAGCATTCCGAGATGTATAATACCACCATCTACCATTTTGAATATCAACCGTTGAAGATTAACGGTTGAAATTAAAATTTGTGGATGGTGAAGTTTCGTATTTCGGAATACTCTCATTTTTAGTAGGAATGTAGAGTTTTATACGAGGAACATGTCGCCAAAATATTAGCTTTAAATTCATTGCTGATTGGGTTTGGTAGAAAAAATGAGAACCATGTCAACGGATTATGTCATTATAACCATGTCAACGGATCCTTCCCCTTTTAAGAAATATACATAGAAACGTGTTTTCCCTATATCCTTTTAACGGTTGAGATGATGATATCAAAACTTGTGTTTCGGTATCTTTGGATTACTTCCACGTATATCACATCTACATAATGGGCTAATTTACATTTACACCTGGGCTAAGTTTTATAAATGCTGAAATTACACGGACAAAACAACATTTTAGAAATTTTGGGGTGGGCTTCAGCCTAGGTAAGCCACCCCTAATACCGTCCCTGTTAATCATGTAGTCAATGGAAGTCAACCAAGAAAAGACACAACCAAGATCAGCTTTTCTGAACTTTATAATTTTCAATAATTCTATCCGTACAACGTTCGTCAGTGTAATTTGTGTCCAAAATTATTCTCAATTACCAGAAATTTCAAATTTCCATTTGGCCTTTGATCCAGAAATTTCCTTATAATCCAATACCAGCATTATGATACAAGTCATTACCTAAAATTTATACTTCAACCCAAAATCTCTCGAGATCCAGACCAAATATCACGTACCCCAAAAGTTGTTTAGTGAGTTTCATTGACTCTTAGACTCTGGCTGTCTGGCATGTGATTTGCATTGTGACTCCAAGTTTTCCTTGTGATATACTCGCTCCGTCCCAAATTAGTTGAGCCAATTGGTTTTAAGTTTTGTCCCACAAATAGATGAGTTATTTCACTAATCAAGGGGATATTTCTAAAACTAGCCTTTTAATTGATTATTGTTAGAGAACTTTGCTGTTTAGTCCAGTAAACCCGACACGGGTTACTGGCTAGTCCAGCGGGAAAACACATTTACTCGTTAGTCCAAAAAAGTTTTGAAAAGAGTAAAATTACTCTACTAACCCTAACATATAAGATTACGTATATTACTACATATGTTACTACATATGTAGTATGTAGTAATAACATATGTAGTATACTAGTAGTAACTAGTACGTAGTATGTAGTATACTAGTAGTAACTAGTATGTAGTAATAACATATGTAGTATGTAATATACTAGTAGTAATTAGTATACTAGTCTAGTACTGTATACTAGTAGTATACTAGTCTAACTAGTGTATACTAGTAGTAATATGTTATGTATTGATACTACTACATATTGATATGTAGTACGTTATATATTGATATGTACAACATATTGATATGTAGTATATATGTTTGATATGTAGTATGTTATATATTGATACTACATATTGATATGTAGTATGTTTGATATGTAGTCGTTATATATTGATATGTAGTATGTATTGATATTACATATCAAAAAATTGTTATGTATTGATACTACATATGTTACTACTAGTACTAGTTACTACTAGTATACTATACTAGTATACTACTATGCTAGTTACTACTAGTATACTATACTAGTAGTTACTACTAGTATAGTAAAGTAGTTACCTAATTTACTAGTAACAATAAGATATTTTTGTTACTACTAGTATAGTACATATTAATATGTAGTATCACCATATTGATATTACTAGTATGTAGTAACATACTACTAGTAACATTTACATGTGTTGATACTAATTAGACTTAGAAGTGTGTTTTAGGCATTTAGAAAATACACTTTATAATCTCAACGAAGTTTTTGGACTAGAGAGTAAATAATCTAGTCCAAAAACATGTAAATGAAAAAGTGGGTGGACTAGCCATTAATTGGGTCATGAAAAAGTGGACTAAATAGTAATTCCTAGTTATTGTTACTATAAGAAATATATATAATTTGATAGTCATGTTTATATTCGTTACGTACGTGTTTTAAATTGCTTTTTAACGGCATAAAGTTTACGAAAAACCGTGGTATAGTTTATTAAAGAGATAAATCATTTCTAAGTTTTACAAATTATTATCCATAAGGGCATACTTGTAAAAAATACATAAACATACTCCCCTTTTCTCCTTGCCTTAATAATTATGCAAACTACAAATGGCTCAACTAATTTGGGACGGAGGGAGTATGTAACTCAAGATTACTCTGTAATTCAAAATAAGCCAGTGTGATCTCACATCTACCCCTGAACTAATATCTGTCAAATGGCCTAATCAATTTCATTGTCACCCGAAAATGTATCCCGATCTCTGAGAATTTGCTTAGTTAAAGTACGCATTATTATTCAAAATCTGCATTGTGATTCAAAATTTGAACGATCACATAAAATCAAATCAACGAGGACTGGCAAAAATTATGGAATGACGTATTCGAATTTTCTGCCTTTGGGTGGGATTGTAAAATCTTTAGAATTGGTATTACAGTATTATTACACAATACCTCTTACAAAAACAGGGGAGATACATTTTATAACAACAGACTTGGTCAAGTCAAGTCAGTACGACTTGACTGAACCATATATCCTAATACACCCCCTCAAAAGTTACAGGAAGACATTGTAAGAGTTTGACAAGTAACAAGAAAAGATACTACTACACCCTCTCAAACTGACACAATAGGAAACAAAAAAACAAAAAAACGAAGCAAGTTGCGCCTTTGCAGAAACATCAGCAACACCAGAGACAATAGCAGCAGTCGCAGGAGCTGAAGAAGACACATCAGTTGCAGAAGTAGAGGTAATAGACAAATGTAGTAATAGTCGGACATGGAACCCCCAAACCGAAAGAAGTCGAAATAGCACCAGTTGGCTAGACATATTAAACTGCAGCAACAAGCGCAATAGTAAAATATCCACAACAAAGCACGACTTCCAATTAAGTAGACATTTGATAGATGTTGTAAACACCTTAATTATTATCTATTGTTTATGCTTTCTTCGGGAGTTTTCATGTAAATTATGTATCTTATGTGTGCTTTTGAGTTATTTAGCTACTTTGGAGTCATATGGAGGAAAAGAAGAAGAAATCACCCAAATTGAGTCGAAAAGGGCAAAGTAATCATTTCGTAGGCTTAATACTGTTAGGAGCCAAACCAAAAGTTAAGGGACGACTTTTTTTGGAGGAGTGTTAAACAAAGATCATCTGAGGCTAAGGGGATGCCAGCTGGGTGGTTCTACAGTGGGGTGTCTAAATCCCACCCAAATCATTACAACCCTGAATTGAGAAGAATTGTTTTCTCTCAATCATTTTCATTTACTGAAATTGAGAAAGCAGCAGCGGCTGCTATTATTGCCAAGAGATCGAGATGAAGGAAATAAGGCTGCTGTAAAACTGAGATTTGCTGAAGCTCGGGGAGAAGAAATCAGAGATGGTGATGAACTGTTGAAGATAAATCAGAGATAAAGAAACTTAGGGTTTGCTATTAATACAGATCGAGAGATTTAGAGAAGAACGATACCCGAGATCGATTCTGGTGATAAATTTGAAGAAATGAAGAAATTAGGGTTCGTCTCTGTAATTGAAGAACGACACTGTGATATGATGAAGATGGGTTTAAGCTCGAGTTGAAACCAGAGGAAGAGATGACGTTCATAGCTCATGGAGAGAAGAAATCAGCCAGGCATGTTGCTGCAATCGATTAACAGAAAGAGTTAGGGTTTGATGTTTTCAAGAAATGGAGTTTGTGATGAGTTGCTGCTGTAATTGAAGCAATTGGAAGAATCGATTCGATTTGATTTACAGTAATGATATGAAACTGCTGTTGGGAGCTGAGAACGAAGAAAACTGCGTTCTAGTTTGGTTTCAATCTGAAATTGGTGGATGAACTGGTGGTGGTAGCTAGTGTCGGTGTGGGTGCAACAAAAGATGAATTGTTTGCTCAGATTAAGCAGGTGGTGCCCTTGTTGATGGTATGGTGAGATGGTGAATGAAGCTGATTAGATGTATGCCTGGGATTCTGCAAGGATGAACCGAAGGAAGTTACGGATGAGCTGAAAATGGCAGTGGAGCTTGACCTAGTGGAAATGGAATTACAGCTGAAGCAATATAATGCAGTGGATTGTGCAGGTTTGCTAAAATGGTGAATTCTTATAGGGAGCAATGTTGGTGATGTGTTTGAAGCAGCAAGACCAAGCTGGTGATAGCAAGAAAGGGAAGAAGAGGAGCAAGTTCTGGAGGTTAAGCTTACACCTGCAAATGGACTGAGGCACTGGAGTTGAGGTTATCATGGATTGAAGCTGCAGGGTTGGGTTGGAAGCTGTGTTTGTAGCTGGGTCAAGATATTAGAGTTGAGCTGCAAGGGACTAGTTGGTGTTGTGCAGTGATGGAAGGGTTGAGCTGTGTGCTTGCCAGGAATGGAAATGTTGAATAGATGAATGTTAGGAGTTGTATATGAATGAATGACTGTGCAGGGGAGGAGTTATAAAAGGCCTGAATTTGGCCTGGATCGAACGAAATTGGCAGAGGATACTCTGCCACTAGGAATCGGAGTATAGCGAGTTGACTCAACGATCCAGTACTTGACTCAACGATCCAAAGATGACGGCGCTAACCCGCAATTAACACCACTACACGCCATTACGATTACGAAGACCATCAAAGATAACAGACTTGAGAAGACCGTCAATTTGACTCGGCTAGCCGTGACGGAAGAATCACCATTCACATGGAGACAAAGGTACCGGCGATGACGTATTCCTCAACTCAGGTCATAGCACCAATTTTCCTTTTATCATTTTCTCGACCGGCGACGAATTTTAGACATAATTTTCAATGGGTTATTTCTCACACATGGGCTTGGTGGACCACTTGGAGATGGGTTTTGAGAAGACCTAATATTGGAAAGAGTATCCTTTTGGAATGGGAGAAGCATATAAATAGAAAAGTCTTTCTCTAAACCTAGAGATATCTCCATTAGGGAGGCTTCTACTTGTTTTCTAGGGTTTCACATGATAGATTCTTCTAAACTCTTTATGATGATTTCCAAAAACACAAGTAACTAAGTTTTTATTATTGGTTGAAGATGTAGATGGATTTTAAACCAAGTTATGATTTTTATGAATTAGTTTTCTCTCAATATTATCGTTTGATTTCTACGGGTTATAATAATTGCATGATTGACGTATTGCAATATGATTGAATGTTTGTTTGGTTGAGTCTAGAATTGATTGAACATACATCCATATCTATAGCTATTTTAGGGTTTATCATCGAGCGATAACCTTGAATACAAGTAGCATGATATGATTACGGTTTGTAGTGATACATCCTTGTAATCATATGTAGAAATTGACCTTTGTTCGAATTGTGTGTGCAATGTATTAAAATTGCATTGATTAGTCTATTTATGAAACTTAATCTCCTAGGAATTGAACTTAATTAGCGCAAGGCATTAGGTTATTCTTTAGGTAGAATTCACATACGCAGCTCTAATGTGTGTGTTGATGACTTAGGAAATTTATGGAGTATTCTTGCAATAAGATATTCTAGGGCTTTTGATGATAGCGAGAATAAATACGAATTCTAATCATACATTCAAAACTTGTTTACAATTGAAGATGAAACCTTTACCCAATATTTTCACATCCTTGATTTGCGTATTTACTCTTTATTGTTTTGCCTTTATTTTATTTTAGTTTATATAAAAATCAGAAATCCCCCATTGTTTTATATAAGAAACCGGAACATATTGACAACCCAAGACCTCTCTGTGGGAACGATCCTTTCTTGCCCTTGCTTCATAATATATTTTTAGTAGTAAGAAAGTGTAATTATTTTTTACGCCTACGTTAGTGATCAAATTTTGGCGCCGTTGCCGGGGAGGCAGCGGTTGTCACTTGTTTTTGGTTTCTTATTGTTGTTTTTTTTAGTTTTGTTTTACTTTTTCTTATTCTTTGGTTCTTAACCGAGTTTTGAGAATCTCTTTTCAGGTACTTGTTTCTCATGGACGGAGCATATTGGAGCAATCAATATGGCTTTCAACCTCAACAATATGACAACTATCACCCTTACGGGAAGTACAATCAAAATCAATCCTTTGGTTATGATCAATACTCCACGTACCCTTTTAGTTATTCTCACATATCAACCTTTTTATGGTGTGTATGTAAGTGAGCAACCACAAATAGGGGATGATACTTGTGCTCTTATTAATATTTCTTCTAGTTTGGTAGATGAAATGCAACAATTTATGGACAGCATGGAGTCAGTTCGTAGACAACCAAGCGAGCCAGTTTCATCGACCGAATGTGCTCATAGTATGTTTGGCCCAATTTTTGATCGTAGTTATGATCATTCACCCATTCAAAGGGAAGATAATTGGCCTAACAATATTGAAGTAAGTAATTCTACTTTTTCCTTGTCGAATGAGCTTTACAAACAAATGGAACACTATATCCATAATTTGGATGGATCACTCCAAGAGCTTCAAAGAGGTGTTTCCGACGTAAAAAAGGGCATTGATGAATACATAGAGGAAATGAATAATTATGTTGAAAAAGGCAAACTTTTGGGGACTTTCGTTAATAATTGTGTAGTTAAGTCAATTCTTGATCGTAATAATGATCATTCACCTATTCAAAAGGATGAGTTCAAGATTAGCAACACTAAATTCAGCGAGGACCAATCTTATGTTGACTATGATAGTGACGGTGATTATGATACATTGCTTGAACCAACTCATGGTGGCATCCCCGAGGAGTGTATAATGGAGTCTTTTTACTATCAAGGTGAAGTTGAAAAGGAATATGATGACACTAGTGTAGCTTACTCGGGCATTGATCTTAATAATGATCAAGAGCCTATTCAAAGGGTACAGCTTGAGGAAGATGCAATGAGTGTTCTAAAAAAATTCCTTATGGTGAGACTTGAATCCGCAGTGGAGTATGTTCCTTTCAACAAAGAGGAGTATGTTGAGAATGAGACCGGTTTGACCAATATTGTGGAATACCCAATTGAGCTTGCATATGATTGTAATGATGATGTTGATGCCGAGATTTTGGTTAAGGCAGAAACGGACAAAGAATGGTAGCAAGGTTTGATAGAGGACCATGATATAAAAGAGGTGAATAATTCAGTTGAGTTTTTCAAGGATGAAGAGGATTCCGTGATACAAGAGATTCTGCAAGGTTTGTATAACCCTTTGCCCATTTTTTCCTCTCCTTTACCTCTTATTGGTTTGAATATATGTGCTTCGAGAGTATTGTTGAATGACTTTGTTTCTCGATATCCTCCATTAGAGATATTTGATTCTCATACTATGCAGGTTTTGAAACAAGAAACCGTGGTAGTCCCCGACTTCTATATTCTTTATACACTTCTAAGTGTGGACGAGAATAAGTGTGGGGGAAGCTTTTATCGGTTAATAGCTTCATTTTTGTTTTATATTACTAATATTTGTGTGAAGCTAGTGTTTCCAAAACAGGTTCTATGGAAGGATCCCCAACTTTTCAGATTGTTGGTATATAGGGAATGAATCTTGCAAGGATATAGTCGGGCTGACGACTTTAAACCAAGCGCTACATGGGAGGAAACCCATATGAGTATTTCTTGTCTTATTTTTATTTTTGGTTCTTGTCTTGTTTTTAGTTTTCTTGTCGCATATTGTTATATGATTTCCCACTTTGACTTTCTTTGGAAGATTCAATTTACATTGAGGACAATGTAAAGTTTAAGTGTGGGGGAGTGGTTAAGCATTTGCATTGTAAATTTTCATAAATTTTCAACTTTTGTGTAAATTAGTGAATAAAAACTCCAACTTGTAGTTAGTTTAGATTCACATAGTATACATGTCGCTAAGATTACATCGAGATTCTCATAAGAGTGACTGAACTTAGATATGACAGAGAACATGATCGGGTTTCTTACTTGTATGAGAGTTAAAGTTGGATTTAACCATGCCAGTGGCAAATAAGGTGCGGGCCGAATTCGGTACTAGAGTAGTAGTCCCCTATAGTGGAGACTACCCATGTTACATCATGTGAGTCACCGACCTTCAATTCTTTGTACTGTCTAAATTTGTGCTTTTAGAGTGTGTGTCACCGTACGTAAATTCCGGGCAGAATGGTGAGCTTCCCAACCTCCCACCATAGAAGCACTACTTTGATCTCTTGAGTGCTATTTTATCAATCATGATGGTGACATCGAATTGCTAACTTACATACCACTTGTATTCTTGTTCGCAGTTAGCACCATCCACTTTATCTCTCTCTACACCAACAGTTCCATAGAAACACCATCATCATCAACAAGAGGAGCATCACAAATTCGAAGGAAAGTTGAAGACGTTCAAGGTTTACAAGCAACGGTACAGAAATGGGCAGATTTCAGATTCAAGTAAAGCAACAATACAAGGAGCAGAGTTTTTACAAGTTGAAGACTATTGTACAAGAGCGAAGATTATCAAGATGAGTTCAAGAAGTTTAAGATATCAAGACATACACGTTGTGAAGAATCATGCGGTAAAATACTTACTCCATGGCCATTTGTACTTATTTTATTTTTATTTTCAGTTTGTATTTATTTTTCTTGTCTCATAAAAAAAAATGAAAAAAAAAAAAAAAGAGATTACAAAAAAAAAAAATATTACAAAAAAAAAAAAAAGACAAGAGCAAAGAAAATTTCTTTAGGTTCATTACTAGTTTTATTGTTTTGTTTCGTTTTTATTTTGTATTTGTTTTATTTTTCTTGTCTCATATATAAAAAAAAATATAAAAAAAAAGAAAAAAAAAAGAGACAAGAAAAATTCATTGTATCATATTTTGGGTTTGCATAGTTTGTTTTTAGTTTTGTATTCTTTCAATAAGGCCAATGGAAGAAGGAATATCTACAATGAAGTTTCAAGCAATAAGGATAAAAAGAGTTACATTGTCAAGATTCTACGAAGTTCAAGAGTTATCATCAAGAGTTGAAGACCGAAGACGTTTCTATGGATGTTGTGAGAGTGGTGCTAGCTGCACGTCGAACGGATAACGAGGTGAGTAAGCATATTCCCACCTTCGTTAAGTGGTTGATTTCCTTTCTTAGAGATCGTCAGAAAAAAATGGTTTTCAAAATGAATAAAAGATGTGGGTTTTCAAAAAACGATTCAGAGGGTTTTCCCTTTCCTACCATTGGTAGGCCTTGAAAGTTGTTTATATTATGACCTACTTGTGATACCGCAAGTGCACGGCGTCTATCGGAGACACGGCAAGTACGGGTCGATCCCACAGAGACGAGGAGGTGCTATGTGTTGATTTCTAGCTAAGATTAACTGAATTCTAAGGTGATATGTAACACAATTCAGGGTTTGTCGATGCGACTGAGTGTAAATGTGACACTAAACTAAGGTAACTAAATAAGTTATAACTAATTGGAAGCTACCAGGGTTGTTAGATTACACCTCATAACCCTGTGCTAAGGCAAAACACACTCCATTCATGTCTTGTGCCTCCCTTTGAAGGCCTCGAGTAAAGAAATTACTTAGCAAACTCTCTAATTTACTCCTAGTATAGCTTGTCTTTTCACAAGTACAAACTATCACAAGCTTATTTGGTTTGTTAGCTAATTAATTACTTCTAAGGTAATTCACCTGATTTCACTAACTTACTCCTAGCATAGCATGTCTTCTTACAGTACAAACTATCACAAGTTTGTTAGATTCATACTGACATACAATCACTCAATTCAATTCATAACAGCAAGAACACAAATTTTGATATGAGTTACTCAACATAGAACAGGGGTTTCATCAAACACCCCGGCCGATAGAATTAAAACATAATTAAGATACTACAAACTACACTAAAATGATGTTTGGCTAGCCGGGCATGAAACCTAACACACCCAACTCGGTTGTATTTATACATGCAAAATCAACCAAACCCTAATTTCAAAATCGAGAATAATAATGGAAAATAAATCAAACCCATGCTTTCGATTCATCCCTTCACCGATTGTGCGGGCTCTCGACTCCTGTGGTTCCGAGACTCCCTTACTCTTGATTTGATGAAAGATAAACCCTAGTCTCAATTATCTCTTACATAGCCTCTAGGGTTTCGAGAGGCTAGGCGAGAGATAAGTGAAGCTAGAGAGGGTGGTTGTTGGCGCTTTGTGTCGATGGTGGTGATGGTGACGGAAGAGGAGATGGTGGTGATGATGCGGCTCTGCAAAGAGTTGGTCGGGGAGAGGAGATGGGTTTGCAGAGCTCTGCCAGAGTAGAAAGAGAAGGATGGAGAGAAATGCTTTGTTTCGATTAGGGTATAGGGGTATGGGTTGATTCGGTGTGAGGCAGGGACAGCGAGCTTTGATGAGACTGATGGAGCGAGCGTTGGATGAGGAGTAGGTGATTTGAACGGCTGAGGGGATTTGGAGCGATCTGGTGTTGAGCGGAGCATCGAGAAATAAATGTAAGTGAAGGAGCGACCGTGTGATGCATTTGGGCGAGATCTCAACGGCTCGGGATGAGCAGGTTCGGATCCGGGTCGTGGGTAGCTCTAGCCCATGTCTTCCTTGTTGGGTTGCAACTGATTCGCGCGTGGGCTTTGGCTATCTGCTCCATAGATGCTCGTCTCCAATTCTTCTGCTCTTTTGGCTCCTCAGATTCTCCGAGCTTTATTTATTACCTAAAAACACAAAATTAATTAATACAAATATTTATTCTTGAAAACAAAGAAAACTCGAGAATGCAGGATAATATCGATTTCTAAGCGCAAAAGATGAGTAAAATGCCAATAAAAAGGTGTATAAATATGCACTATTTAGCACTCATCAAATACCCCCAAACCTGAATTTTACTTGTCCTCAAGTGAAACGAAATTAAGAAATCCTAACTATACCCCATCGCGGGTCTCTCGAATGCATTTAGCGTATGCACTAAGCCTTTAAACCCCTAGGTGTCCCTAGTGGACGAGTTGTAGTCTCGTGAGGGTTTACCGAGGTGTACCCACAAAACCTTCTCCAACTTCAGAGTGTAAAAGAGTCTCAAGCCTCCAAGAAGCTATGAGGACATAGAGTTTACGCATGCTAGTAACGAAGTTAGAACTACCAAAGAACGCATTCTCATCCTTAAGTCTTTGAGCGAGAAGTAACCATACCATATGAAAGAATTCGGATTCGATTGTGATCATAAGTCTCAACTTCTGCCTCACCATTAGGGTTTTATGATAATTGCACTCAAAAAGATCGCTTTTTAGTCTCTCATGTGTGCGGCGGAATAAAGAGAAAATCACACCCGTTGTAGGTAAGAAGGATAACCTTCCGAAATAAAATCTGGAGACTCCACGAAGTGTGGACAAAAAGAATCTTTTACGATGATCTCTAAGAAAGGAAATCAACCATTAGCAAGGGGTGGGAAGACTCACTCACTTCTCACCCGATCGGCAATTAATATCACTCTCTCATAAGAACCATAGAAACGTCTTCAATCTTCGGTCTTCGGTCTTCAAATGTTGATGATGAACTTCTAAACTTCACAAAAACTTGACAATTTTTAACTTTTCTACTCAAATTCCTTGTTGTTTGGATTTTTCTTTTTCAATTCTTCTTTACCATGGTGGTAGCAAAAATAAACTACAATATATTTTTTTGATTTTTTATTTATTTTTTTTTTTTTTTTTTTTTTTTTTTTTAAAAAGTGAAAATAAAAATACAAATAATGACACAACTAACTCCATGGACAAAGGACTTTATCACTCAATTTTTCCACAACTTGTATTGTCTTGATTTTATAAATTTTATTAATTCTCATCCTATTTTCTTTTCTTTGTTGCACATAAACCTTGGACTATATCAACTTTTCTTTCCATATTCTGATGATGCTCCGTTTGTTGACGATGATGTGTTTCTATGGGTCTTGCTGATTGATAGAGAGAGTGATGCTAACGGCAAATCGGTATTTAGAAGGAGTTTTCATCTTTAGACGTCACCCTCATGATTGACAAAAACTAGCACTCAAGAGATCAAAAGTAGTCTTTGAAAATGGTGCGAAGTTGGGTAGCTCACCATTCCTACCCGGAATTTACGTACGGTGACACACACTCTAACAGCTTTTCTAGAAAGTTGCAAAAATTGAAGGTTGGTGCCTCACTTGATGTAAATTGGGTAGTCTCCACTATGGGTGATCACAATTCTACTACCGAATATCTAAACATCACCTAATTCGCCCTCCGGTATGGTTAAATCCAACTTTAACGCTCTAATCAACTAAGAAACCCGATTGTGTTCTCCGGTACTTCTAACTTTTGTTATTTCGGTCAAAACTCTCTATGTAAACATAGCTAGAAGCATGCTAGTGACTCTAAAATCTCTAAAAGTTGGAGGTTTTTATTTGCAAAAAGTTTTTGAATTTTTGAATTTTGGAATTTTTGAATTTTTGAATTTTTTTTTTTTTTTTTTTTTTTTTTAATTAGAAGATAAAATAAAAGACTAAAAACTCTAACTCTAAATGCAAATGCACCCCCAAACCTAAATCAAACATTGTCCTCAATGTGTCGACAGATAGAAAAAATTTAAACAGTCACATACCATGAGAACTATGTTTGAAAAGAGAAAAGGGAAGAGATTACCTAATGTCGGCGGGAGCACGGTTAAGCTTCTTTAGTCCAGGCTAGAATCCAACATTCTCAGTGGAGATCATATCGGATTAGCATAATATATGCGTATGAAGACTCAACCGATTCAAGAAAAGAAAATTTAACACGTCCCTCTTGAATTATATACAAAAATTTACTAACAATCTAAAGAGTTGAGGGTCAACCCAAAAGATAATGTACAGAACATCAACATTCTTACAAATAAAACATGAAAATGGGCTTTGGTTTATGTGGGAATTTGGTTTATTGGGCTTTGGTTTGTTTGGGAATGCAGGTTGTGTGGGCTTCGATTTGGTTTAAGCCCGGAGTTAGATGAACAAGTGCAGCCCAGTTGAATGGCCCAATATGTGGGGCTGAGTTTTGTGCGGCCCAAGGTTTGATTGTGAGCGAGCCCGGCCCAGCGAGCCAATGACGAGCCCGGCTTAGGCGAAGCGGCCCGGCCTGATGAACCGCACAACCGAGATGCGCGGCCCAGTATTTGTGCTTGATTTTCACGAGTATGCAAATGGTGCAAACACATTCGGTTGAGCCGGGGTTTGATCTAGCATTATTTCGGGGTGCATACAAGCACGAGATAAGATGCGGCTCAAGGTCAAGGTGCACTCACGGGGTGCGTGGAATTGAGCACGGCTCGGAGAGGTATGCTCGGGGGCTGGTTATGTGGGTTCTTTGCTCAAGCTCACGGCTTCAGGGGGCTGGAGCTTGGCTCGGGTAGTGTGGGCTTCTAGTTTGTGCAAGATGGACTTAGAACCATAAAGACACAACCATTATCAGCATATGTCAAGTACCCAGTGCTTTTAACAATACAGGGAGCTGAGTTCAAAGGGATGCCAGTCAAGACAGAGCTATCAAGTGCACAGCACAGCTTATGATGGCTGAATGCAAAGCTCAGGTTGGTTTGTGCTCAGGTTAGTCACAGACAAAGACAAAATCGGATGGAGCAAGAAGAGCACAGCTCAAGTAAGGTTCACGAGCGGCTTATGCACGGGTTGATTTCCTAGCCTAGTTGGTTGCACTGAGAACAAGTCAAACAAGACTGGGTGAGAAGCACCGAGTGGCTCAAGATTTCATTGAGGGGCTTCACACGAGGTTATCAACGAACACACAAGTACAAACTCACACAAGAAGTTGTGGTATGCTCAGGGCAATGCAGATTTCAACTGATATCACAGGATCATACACAATTCACAAGGCAGAGCTCAGGGTATCAATGGGCTTGCAAGCTTAATGATCAAGATGGGCTAAGGTTCAATGCAACTTGCCCGATTGATGTTATTATGGCTAAAGGCTAACTTGTTTAGCTACGTTGCAGGCGAGCTCGACGGATCACGGGCTTGAGCTCGGGGCAAATTGAAGTTATGGGCACGAGAGAAAAGACAAGAAGTTCAGCCAATTAACACACGGGGTACACACCAACATATATTTGATTTTCACGGGTTTGCACAAGCTCGGGTGAAGATGACTGGGTTTGCACACAAGCACACAGATACTTAATTGAGACTAAGCATAGAGCACACAAAGGGTGGCGAGGTTTGGTGATGTCAAAAAGGGTAATGCTGACACTTAGTTAACCAAGTTGCAACACAGCCTCTCGGCTTCAAAGGCTGGAGGGTTAAAGTTCGGGCGAGTAAGCAATTTCATGCGGTAAAAATGACTCGGAAGGGATTATGGTAAGATGAGCACGGAGCTACAAGTTGATGTCATACGGGTTTGCAACTACGACCCGAGAGCGGCTAATTCACGGTGTATGCTCAGGGTTTAACAATACTTGGTTCAACAAAGTGGTGGCTCACATGTATGCTCCGAGGCTCAACGGCTTCGGGGCTGGAGCTCAGGGCAAATTGAAGGTTAAGGGTTACAGAGCCAACCGGCTTGTTATCAGCAATTCACAAAGCGGATGCATACAAGGCTCACGGGGTTGCGGGTTAACGGCCCGGCTTATGTGTAGCTGAGCACACGGTGGGTCTCGGCACGAGGTGGTGGTTAGCGGCTCAAGTACAACTTTGTCTAGCTTGCACAACACAAGACTAAGTGCACTCACTTCACAAAGACAACAAGTGAGCAACTTATGCATAAGAAGGACATAGAATGTAAGCATTTTATAGCAAACCTAACATATCACAAGGTGTCAACTGGTTCTCGTTGACTCCAAAATTCAAAGGTTATACAAAGATATGCATGGTTTTGAGCATGTTCAATCGAAAAGAAATTAGCGGTTACTCGGATGCCACGGATGCACGATAATTGGCTCTCACAAGTTATGCGGGGGAGTAGAAGGTTCCCAGTTTAACAGGTCAAGGTTGGCTAACATGCACGGATGTGACAGGCGGAACTCGGCTCACCGATCTCCCACAAGGCACGGGGCACACACAAACACCGGTTCTGACTAGCAATTTTTTTTTAGGTGCCACCGAGATATGCGGGCAAATGGTTCAACAAACAATTAGAGGTGGTTGCCTAACAGATGGCTATCTTGCCATGTGAACAAGGTCGGCATTCAACATAGAAGGAGCTTACTCGGCTATTAAGGGTTCACTCACCCGAATCCTCAAGTTATGCGCCTTCCTCTTGGGTCACCTTGCCACTTGCACTGTTAGCTCAACAAGCAAATTTCAGTCCTCAATGTTATACAATAAGCAACGAGCTAGTGTGCTACAATGACGAGCTAAGCAAAGCACTCAGATTTCGGGGCTATGCTACGAGGAACAATGTCAAACTCAGTTCTCAGTGCTACAGGATATGCACTGAGAGTATCTTGGACTGATTGGGACTAAAATGCGAGAATGCAAATCAAAATGTAGAAAAAGTGACAGTTAAGCTACAATGCAAAAAACTTATACAGCTAATAAGAACTACGATGCAAAACTACAATGCAATGACAAGTTACAGATGCAAGTTATAAGATTTAGACTAAGTTATACTAAAACAAGACGAAAAGCAAAGAATGTAAGTGAATATATATACAGAGATGATTGAAAAACAGTGAAGTCAAGCCAAAAATCACAGGGCACACGCCAAGTCCCCGGCAGCGGCGCCAAAAACTTGGTAGGCCTTGAAAGTTGTTTATATTATGACCTACTTGTGATACCGCAAGTGCACGGCGTCTATCGGAGACGCGGCAAGTACGGGTCGATCCCACAGAGACGAGGAGGTGCTATGTGTTGATTTCTAGCTAAGCTTAACTGAATTCTAAGGAGATATGTAACACAATTCGAGTTTGTCGATGCGGCGAGTGTAAATGTGACACTAAACTAAGGTAACTAAATAAGTTATAACTAATTGGAAGCTACCAGGGGTTGTTAGATTACACCTCATAACCCCGTGCTAAGGCAAAACACACTCCATTCATGTCTTGTGCCTCCCTTTGAAGGCCTCGGGTAAAGAAATTACTTAGCAAACTCTCCTAATTTACTCCTAGTATAGCTTGTCTTTTCACAAAGTACAAACTATCACAAGCTTATTTGGTTTGTTAGCTAATTAATTACTTCTAAGGTAATTCAAATTGATTTCACTAACTTACTCCTAGCATAGCCTGTCTTCTTACGGTACAAACTATCACAAGTTTGTTAGATTCATCAAACATACAATCACTCAATTCAATTCATAACGGTTAAGAACACAAATTTTCATATGAGTTACTCAACATAGGAACAGGGGTTTCATCAAACACCCTGGCTGATAGAATTAAAACATAATTAAGATACTACAAACTACAATAAAATGATGCTGGCTAGCCCAGGCATGAAACCTAACACACCCAACTCAGTTGTATTTATACATGCAAAATCAACCAAACCCTAATTTCAAAATCGAGAATAATAATGGAAAATAAATCAAACCCATGCTTTCGATTCATCCCTTCACCGATTGTGCGGCTCTCGACTCCTGTGGTTACGAGACTCCCTTACTCTTGATTTGATGAAAGATAAACCTAGTCTCAATTATCTCTTACATAGCCTCTAGGGTTTCGAGAGAGGCTAGGTGAGAGATAAGTGAAGCTAGAGAGGGTGGTTGTTGGCGGCTGTGTCGCTGGTGGTGATGGTGACGGAAGAGGAGATGGTGGTGATGATGCGGCTCTGCAAAGAGTTGGTCGGGGAGAGGAGATGGGTTTGCAGAGCTCTGCCAGAGAAGAAAGAGAAGGATGGAGAGAAATGGTTTGGTTCGATTAGGGTATAGGGGTATGGGTTGATTCGGTGTGAGGCAGGGACAACGAGCTTTGATGAGACTGATGGAGCGAGCGTTGGATGAGGAGTAGGTGATTTGAACGGCTGAGGGGATTTGGAGCGATCTGGTGTTGAGCGGAGCATCGAGTAATAGATGTAAGTGAAGGAGCGACCGTGTGATGCATTTGGGCGAGATCTCAACGGCTCGGGATGAGCGGGTTCGGATCCGGGTCGTGGGTAGCTCTAGCCCATGTCTTCCTTGTTGGGTTGCAACTGATTCGCGCGTGGGCTTTGGCTATCTGCTCCATAGATGCTCGTCTCCAATTCTTACTGCTCTTTTGGCTCCTCGGATTCTCCGAGCTTTATTTATTACCTAAAAACACAAAATTAATTAATACAAATATTTATTCTTGAAAACAAAGAAAACTCGGAATGCAGGATAATATCGATTTCTAAGCGCTAAAGATGAGTAAAATGCCAATAAAAAGGTGTATAAATATGCACTATTTAGCACTCATCAACCATTCAACGTGTCGCAGGATTTCTCTCTTCATTCCTACCTGGACACATGTGTGACCCATAAAAAGTTGTTTATTATTAAGAGCAACTTCATAAAACCCTTTCTTGTGAGGCAGAGTCGAGACTTTTGATCACTTCTAACCCGAATTTCTTTCGATAAGGGATGGTTATTTATCTCTCGACTTTTAAGAATGAGATTGTGTTCATTTATGTGTCTAACTTCTTATGACTAGTGTGCAGAATATCTATGTCTTCTTAGCGCGTTGGATGCTATCATTACGGAGAACTAGTAAGTTGGAAAAGTAGGTTTTGTGGGTATATCTCTAGTAAACCCTCACAAGACTATAACTCGTCCACTAGGGACACTTAGGGGTTTAAAGGCTTGTTATTCATGCTTAGAGTAACCGTTATCTCTACGAGACGGAGTTGTTGTATTAATTTTGTTTGATTTTCTCGAGGACTAGCAAAGTCTAAGTGTGGGATAAACATCTTAATTATTATCTATTGTTTATGCTTTCTTCGGGAGTTTTCATGTAAATTATGTATCTTATGTGTGCTTTTGAGTTATTTAGCTACTTTGGAGTCATATGGAGGAAAAGAAGAAGAAATCACCCAAATTGAGTCGAAAAGGGCAAAATAATCATTTCGCAGGCTTAATACTGTTAGGAGCCAAACCAAAAGTTAAGGGACGACTTTTTTTGGAGGGGTGTTAAACACAGATCATCTGAGGCTAAGGGGATGCCAGTTGGGTGGTTCTACAGTGGGGTGTATAAATCCCACCCAAATCATTACAACCCTGAATTGAGAAGAATTGTTTTCTCTCAATCATTTTCATTTACTGAAATTGAGAAAGCAGCAGCGGCTGCTATTATTGCCAAGAGATCGAGATGAAGGAAATAAGGCTGCTGTAAAACTAAGATTTGCTGAAGCTCAGGGAGAACAAATCAGAGATGGCGATGAACTGTAGAAGATGAATCAGAGATAAAGAAACTTAGGGTTTGCTATTAATACAGATCGAGAGATTTAGTGAAGAACTGAGACCAAAGATCGATTCTGGTGATAAAATTGAAGAAATGAAGAAATTAGGGTTCGTCTCTCCAATTGAAGAACGACACTGTGATATGATGAAGATGGGTTTAAGCTCGAGTTGAAACCAGAGGAAGAGATGACGTTCATAGATCATGGAGAGAAGAAATCAGCCAGGCATGTTGCTGCAATCGATTAACAGAAAGAGTTAGGGTTTGATGTTTCCAAGAAATGGAGTTTGTGATGAGTTGCTGCTGTAATTGAAGACATTCAGTTGTCAGAAGCAAAACAGAGATAACAAAAGAAGAATGAAGCAATCTTGTCTGAAGCAGAAGTAACATTGTCAACATCTAATGATAAAGTAATATCACCGGATCATGAGTTGCAGGAACGATAATCTAGCACTAAGCTCCAGAAGTATTAGCAAAAGCATGAAAAGTAACTTTGCTAGCAGCAAAATATAGGAATAACAAGATATTGAGTTTAAAATTGAGTTCATACAAAATTTTATGTAGTAACAACACCAGTAGAAGTATTAGAAGTATGAAAAAAACCACTAGAATTAGCAGCAACACAAGGTGGATAACAACAGAAATAGTAGCTTATGACATTTGTTTTGGTGTTCTCTGTTGGTTAAGAGACTCAAATTGATGTTTAGAAACTGGTATTTGGAAGACCAGATCTGTAAAGGTTTGATATAACTTGTTTTGAAGTAATTAACAAGTCATATAACTGGTTATTGAAATGTTTTTAGGACCAGTTAGGTATTGAAAATTATTACTTCATATGCTAAACTCACACAAAAAGAAGTAACAATGAACAAATGGGGAAAATTGTTATTAAAAAGTTATTACCCATATGAATGTTGATATTATCCGGAAGTTGATATTGTTGTTGGATTGATGTTGAAGTTGTTGTTGTTGTTGTTGATTAGTTGATCTTGTTGATAAGAAGTTGATGTTGCTGATTATAAGTTGTTGTTGATTGTTGTTTACCCATATGACTTTATTCATGAACTCCAAAGTTTGATAACAGTGCAAAATCCCAGAATTAGTACTACGCATTGTTGTATGGTTATTGGAATTCCAATTAACAAGCATCAATAATCCATTAATGGCTTATCTTTTATCAGCATATTTTATTGGTGCAAAGCCTAACCTAGATTTCTCGGTGTCATACAAAATATGAAAGTTTTGTTGGTGATAGTTACCTAATATCGAAAGAGACGATCTAGGAGTACCCAAGATTGCAAGACAAACAATCTCCTCAAGATCAAGTCAAATGAAGTAATTTTCCACAGGGAAATCCCATCCTGCTCCATCTTTGAAAATAATAGCAAATTCAGGCAATTCAATCCTGTCTACACCAAAAAAATTATAACATGGAGCCAGTGCAGGGAAATCCTTCTCCAATGGATACTCCTTAATCTCCTTAACAAATGCATTCCTTATCATCTCATATGCATGATCAACAAAGTAACTAAGAGTAGTGCCCGAATCGATTATCGTTCTCACAGCGCCTTGTTTTCACATTCACTGTAAAGGTTTCCAGTGAGAAATCTACAGTGGTATTGGAATTGTCGTCGTACCAGTAGTAATAAGGAGATGTCTGGTTGCTGCTGCCGGAATCACAAGTTTGTGGAGGATCTGGTGATGAAACGAGTTGACATCTTGGATCATGACAACTGATATTTCTGTAAGACTTTGATTTGTATGGATTATAATGAGGACCATTTCCTAATTCAAATGTTGCAGTTAGTTGTTGATAATTTGGTATTGCTACTGCTATTGAATTTAATACCTCTTGTTCCTGCTGATGGTGGTGGTGGTGATGGTGTTGTTGTTTCTTTGCTAATCTTGAATTTCTATTCCGATTCTTCTTTTCATAAATTCTTGTATGTAAAGTTTGAATTCCGATAAGGTCTCTAATTGTGGAAAGAATAACAAAATCGTTTTTTTTTTTTTCAATTGGGTTTCTTCTACTGATTTATGTCTAAGAGGAAGCTTTACTAGTGGTTTTCTGAGATTTGATTCTAATGATGATTTTGTTGATGTGTAAGATTTAATCTTTAGGGGTTTGAAAAGAAATGATGAGTTTATGGTAACGAATTGATGAGAATAAAATTAGGTTTTGAAGGATTAGAAAAGGGAACAACTTCAGAGAAGGGTTAAGGTTCAAAAGATGAATGAGCCTTTGTAAAGAACTCAATCATTAACTAGCAATTTAAAGAACCCTAAGTTGAAAAACCCAAATTTGAAATCAAAGAACTGAGAAAATTTATATTTTTATCAAAAAATTACCTCTGTCAAATAGAAATTCACCATCGTTGTAGCCAAAACACCACAAATTTCTGATCATTAGATGAAAGCTTCTTCAAAATCTTCTTCTTTTTCTTTTTCTTTTTCTTTTTCTTTTTCTTTTTCTTTTTCTTTTTCTTTTTCTTTTTCTTTTTCTTTTTCTTCTTCTTATTAAGACAACCTTTTGATGATGATGATGATTGTGATGATGCAGCGGAAAATAAGAATTGATTTTCCATTCCAAGAAGTATGGAGATGAAAAGAAAACCTAGGATCGAAAATCTTGTGAAACAGAAGACAAAGAACAATACACACAAAATAGAGAGGAAGAAGGAGAGAAATTCTTATTAGATGTGTATCATAGACAAACATTAGAGCCTCTATTTATAGGGCTAGACACAATGGCATCCCAATAATAAACGAGATTCATCCTAGATATTCTTAACATAATTACACGTTTATAACACTCCCCTGATGACATTGTGTCTAAGATAATTTCCTCGTTAAAACCTTGTCAGGAAACCCCAAAGGGACAAAACCTGATCGAAGGGAAAATAGTACAATTGTGAGTAAACTTAGAACGAAGCTGGACATGCATATGTTGCCTCATTAAAACCTTGACAAGAAAAAACCCAGTGGGAGAAACCTTGATGAAGGAAAAAAAGTACAACGTGATAGTCCCATAAAATACCTTTTACTATGATGCTCCCCCTGATAAGTAATTCAGTTGAATCTTGGCTTGCAAACCTTCAAGTCGAGACTTCACAATTTTGATGAACGAATTTATGCTGGAGACAACAAAGTTTTCATGAAGATGTCGGATAGTTGATGAAGTCTTCTTTTGTGTTAGTCTTCTAATGGTAGTGTTCTCGAGTCTTCATGCTTCTTCAAATACATTGAGGTCTTGCTTCTTGGATTGCTAGCTTTTCGAAGATGATTTGTAGAAACAGTTGATGTAGTTTCTTCAACAAAGTGCCAATATGCATTTACTGTACCACATGTGTACAAAATTTGTAGTCATAGTGTCATACCTTATATGGATCAAAATGATATCCAAATTCATAGGAGATAGTTATGTTGATGTGGTCTAACAAAATGACCTAGTTAATGGTGGGAATCCACCAAATAACCAAAATTAATACAACTCCCTCTTGGATGACCACCATGTTGAATTAAATTGCCTCACTAAAACCTTTCCAGTAAAACCCCAATGGGAAAAAAATATTTGGACGAAGGAAAAAGAGAACAATATCAACATTTTGAATAAAAATTCATCGTCTGCGAGATTTTGCCTTGTTAAAACCTTGTCAGGAAAACCACATAGGACAAAACTTGAACCGAAGCGAAAAGAGTACAACTTTTGACGATTTATGGATGCTAACTCAACTATATGAGTATTAAAAAAAAATGAGCATCAAAATCATTACTCTAGTCAAAGACGAGCTTAAGCTAGGATAATTCTAACTGCAAATTTCAGAAAGGAAGAAAGAAAGAAAATAGAATCTATGTTGCTAAAGCGTGGATTTTGGTGTTTTTAAGGACTCTTCAAGAAACCAATAAAGTTGATAGCATCAACTAATCCGGATTTTGGTACTTTGCAAAACTTTTTAGAAAACACTTAAATGATTGTAAACCTGATATAATCGAGTCAGGTGGCTTCCCGGATATAATTTGAATCCTACAAGGATTACAAATTAGAACATATTCTCCAAATGCAATACAAGTCATTCAAAGACTACCACGCCAAATGCATTGTTCGGGGAGAACCGAATGTTATTAAATCAATCCTAGGGTTTGAGTAAACATAAAACCCTTACATCGTTGTAAAACGATAATATTTCTCGTAGAAAGCATTATGACAACACCAACCTGTAAATAACCGGCTTCGCAATTTTAAGGTGTTAAGTCTTGGATCCAAAATTGCGTCAATCGAGAAATTAATCCAACCTAATTTGGATTATATGCCAACCAATCACATTTGTCAATATTCCTCTGCAAAGGTCGGGTTCACAACCACCATCATTTATTATTTTAGTAGCTACTATAAATGAATATTCGACAATTTATAGCTTAATATGATCCCACATAATTCTCAAATATATGCATATGTTGAAATATTCAGTCAATTACTGGTACCAGCGCCCGCAAGCATTATAATCTCCTCCTCTTCAAATGAGGAGATATTAATTATTGAGAATGTGGATCTTGTTTTGATAGACTCAATTGGAGTACTATCTTTAGCCTCTTAAAATGCTATAAATTTTATAGACGTGATTGGATTTTCCTTTCCAAGAGGCATAAGCTTATTCAAAGAAAAATAAAATATTTCTGCGCCTATTTCAAATGGCAGCCTTTTTCAATTTGATCATGATGGGAGAGAAACGTATAGTGTATAGTCTCCTCCTGATTATGAAATATGTCTTTCGACATTAAAAAATTGTAGTCTTAATAGACATACATATTTACCATCAACCATGGATTTTTATGGTTACAACCAAAAACATATAAAATATGCAACCAAAACTCCATAAAGATAAACAAATAAAAATTGTGACCTACAGGGAAAACGAGATGGTGTTTTAGAATGAAACTATGGACACTTCTTTGTGAAAATAAATTAATTTCAATATCAATTTAGTCATTACAAGGACTAATAATATTGGATAATCAAGATGGGTGCGCACCCTTTGATCTTTAGTGTCCAATTCCAACTATAAGTGGAAAGGTTTTGAGTTTTGGAGATTACTAGTACTAGGAGGAAAAATAAAAATTGCACAATATCCCATATGAATGAAAGCAAATATTCCTCACTTTGTTTTTTTTTTTTTTTTGAGGAAAAAAGGATATATTGAAAAATAAAAATGGTTAATTACAAAGGGCTGTACAGATTGATCAAAAGATCAATCCCAGAAAAGCAGGAAAAAAACCTCAATTACATAAGAATAATATCATCCCAGTTGTGCAGTAATATTTGAGTAGTTGAGAAATCACTAAAAATCTGCGTATCCATGCTCCACAAACAGATATTCAACATTACTGAATGCTCCAATTCATCCTTCGATTTACATCTTCCTCCATGAACTTGACTATTTCTCTCCAACCAAATCACCCGAGAAGATCGAGAATGGCAGAAGTTGCCACACTATTTTCCTCCTTCTAGTTACATTGCAGACATTCCAGCTTAGCAGTAACTCAGTGACCTCCCTCGGCATAACCCACATCACTTGTAAAGATTGTATAAACGTGTTCCAAATCTGCCTGACCCAACTGCAATGTAGAAATAAATGGCCGATATTTTCTACTTCCTCGTTACAAAAAACGCAAAGGTTCGATTGAATCTGAACTCTCTTGTGTTATAGCATATCTCTCACCGGGACAGAATTTTGCAGTGAGGCCCAAGTAAGAAACATTACCTTCGGCGGCACCAACTTGTTCGACAAAATCCTATTATAAACCCAATCAGGTTCATCTTCTGATAGCTTATTATAGAGAACTTTCGTTGTGAAATCCCCTTCTATTCTATCCTCTTCACCCTCCACCAAATGAAAATCCCTGATATCGTGTTTAATCTCCAAGAGATCAATGCGTTCAGCCGGATTTAAGTCCCTTGAAAACATAAAGTTCCAAGCTGTAGTCTTCATGCTGGCAATAGTCTCTTGTTTTTTAGTACTGATCCGGTATAATCTGGGATATTTATCCTTCAAATAATTTTTCTCGACCCACCAATTGTGCCAGAAACGTATCTTCCTTCCGTTCTTAACCTGAATAGAAGCCACCTCAAAAAAATCTTCATTAACCCTCAGTATTTCAAACCACATACTTCGTCCAAGAGAATCTTTGGTCTGTCCAGGAATCAAACAAAACTCAACAGACCGTGATTTTTCGCACATCAACTTTCTCCACCGTGCCTACGTTTCCTTGCAGTAACGTGCATGACACTTAGCCAAGAGTGACCTATTAATTTTCCTCAAACTTCGAATGCCCATGCCTCCCTTCCTAATTGGTTTACAGATAGTCTTCCAAGCAACCCAACTCATCTTTCTATTCTCCGCGTCCTCACCCCATAAAAAACGTCTCATAATCCTGTTCAACTTCTTCTCCACAGCCACTGGTAAATAGTAAATAGACAAGAAGTACGTAGCAATACTTTCTAGAACAGATTTTTATTGAAATTACTCTACCAGCTTTGTTCAGATATTTTCGTTTCCAAGGCGCCAGTTTTTTCTCCATCCTTTGTATAACCACATCCCAAATTGCAATTCTTATTCTACTTGCTCCAACGGGCATGCCCAAATAATTAATTGGCAGTGCGTCAACCCTACAACCAAGTTCTAAAGCTAGCTCTTGAACAAGACCGTCTGCACCTATACTCGTCACTGAGCTCTTTTCTAAATTGAGCTTGAGTCCAGTCAGTACCTCGAACATCAAAAGAATGATAAGTAGTCTTCTAACCTCCTCCTTAATAGCATTGAGAAAAATCAGCGTGTCGTCCGCAAACTGTAAATGTGAAATTGTAGAGCCTCCTTCCACCAGCTGAAATCCACTAAGCCTATTTTCTGATACAGCCTCATTGATCAAGTTAGATAAAACTTCAACTACCAACAGAAAAAGAAAAGGTGATAATGGGTCGCCCTGACGAATCCCTTTTGAAGGTTTAACTCTGCTCGTAGCTACTCTGTTTACCAGGATTGAAAATTGCGCATCTTTCACACACCAACTTATCCACTTCAGCCATTTTTCGCCAAAACCATTCTTTCTCAAAATAGCAAACAAAGAATGCCAACTAACATTATCGAACGCCTTCTCCATGTCTATCTTACACAATATGCCCGGCTTCTTCTGTGTCATTCTACTATCGATGCACTCATTAGCAATTAGAATGCCATCAAGAATCTGCTTATTCTTGATAAACGCGCCTTGAGCATTAGATACTAAACCAGGCATCACTATCTTCATTCTCTCAGCCAGAAGTTTAGCAATTATTTTATAAAAGCTACTAATCAAACTCAGATGTCTAAAATCCTTCATAGTAGCTGAATCTTCCTTCTTCGGAATTAGCTTAATGAAGGACATGTTTAGTCGCCAATCAAGTTTCCCTTTGTCATAAAACTCATTCACAGCAGCCATAATCTCGTTCTTAATGAAGCTCCAACAGGCTTTATAAAACTCCAAGTTATACCCATCCGGACCTTGTGCTTTGTTTGCGCCACACTTCTTGATAGCACCAAGAACCTCCTGCTTATCAAAGGGTCTCTCCAGGCAAGTTTGCTGAGTGACCTCAATTTTCTTGAAAGTCATATTTTCAAAAGAAGGAGAAATCGATGAAGAGGCTGTAAATAAAGTTTCATAATATTGTTGAATCTCCTGCTTAATCGTATCCTGGTTAAAAACGTCAATACCTGCAATATCCAATTTAGATATACAATTTCTTTTCTTCTTTGCATTTTCTATACAATGGAAGTATTTCGTATTCTTATCTCTCTCTTTGAAGCCCTTCACCTTTGCTCTTTGAAACGCCATTCTGGCTCGAGTCACTTTCACATTGTTAAGCTTTAACAGCAGATCAGTTCTTTCCTACCATTGAACATCTGTCAACGAACTTGTTTCCTCGATCAAATTCAAAGTCTTAATCATACCCGTCAACTCCTCCTCTTCCTTTCTAACACTTCCATACTCCGACCTGCTCCAATTCTTAATAAAAAACTTCAGATTCTGTAGCTTTCTAAAAAGAACATACCAAGGAGTACCTTCAAAAGCCAAATAGTGCCACCAATTCTCCACCAGCTTTAAGAAGTCCGGATGTTGCAACCAATGATTCTCAATTTTGAAGGTTGAATTAATACGAAAATCCAGCAGTATAGCATTATGGTCTGAAATAGTACGTACCAGAGTTGTCTGTGTTGCGCTACTAAATTTTGCGTCAAACAAAGAACACACAAGGAACCTATCAATCCTGCAAAGCGTTGGATCTGCCTGCTTGTTGCTCCAAGTAAAAACACCACCATTCAGAGGTAAATCGAGCAACTCCTGGTTCGCAATAAATTCGTTAAGAAAGTTCATGTTCCTTACTTCACCTCCTGGTTTATTCCTCTCCCCATCATTCCTTACTGCATTTAGATCACCTGCGAAGCACCGTGCTTCCAAAGACCAACTCCTTATCTCCGCCAGGTCTAGCCAAAATGCCTCTCGAGTAATAATATCACATGGTGAATACGCATTTGTTGCAATAAATTTAAATCCATTGCATCTAAATCTAAAAAGACAAGAAATAGAATTTAACTCAACTCTCTTATCTAGCAGCTCCAGAGTTGCTGAATCCCAGATGGTTAATAACCCACCACTATTAACCGCAGTTCCCACCGACGGAATAAATTCCCAACCAAAGTAAGAATCGTACCACAATTGTTGTACAAACCATCTTGAAAAATTCTGAATTTTAGTCTCTTGGATAGAGCATATTAGACATCTGTGTGTAGCTATCATATCTTTAACTGCAATCTGCTTGTCGTAATCATTGAGTCCCCTTATATTCCATGAAATGACTTTCGAACTCATTGGACATTCAAATTCTCCCTAGAAGAAACTTCATCCAGATCATCAACCTCATCTGAGGTGTTGGTAGTGTCATGCGAATCGAAATTGTCCTGTACTTTTCTCCCATCTGCAATGGACTTGTATCTATCCCTGTATTTGAATAGCACCTCGTATATAACCTCTTTAGCTTACTGCTCATCCTTTCTGCAACTCCCCCCAACCTGCAATATAGTTCAAAAACCATCTTCGACATGGAAAAAATAATTTCATTTGAGTCGACATTGACTCCCTGAAGGTCACCTAGTTTGATGACTATTTGATCCTCTACCACATTAAACAAGCTGTTATTAGGTGTTTGTATTGGTGAAGTATACACTACCACCAATGGCTCACCATTATCACCATGCTCATTCGCCAACTCCCCATGCAAAACCAATTGAAGATCGTCAGGCATTCCTGAGGACAAAAATCTTCTATTTGCACTTAAGTGAGCCTCTATATCATCTTCTCCAGATTTGGTAAACTCCCCATCCACCTCTTTACCAACCACTGGCGAAGAAAATCCCAGACTGGCTGAGGTCAAGGCGATATCAAAATGCTTGGGAACTTCAGCTACTCTTCTAACCACATTCATGAAACCACTTGACTCAGCAGCCAACACGCTATCAATAACTTCCAACCTAGCTGATATGGGAACTTCTCCTTCACATCCATCATCTTCCAAGGCATGAAATCTATTAATAGAATGCGTAATGTCTCTATCCTTAGAGCTTGGGTAACCCCCACCTCCAAAGCTCTGAACAGTAGAATCATTATATCCAGTTTCTAAAGACCTGTTAGGAACACCAACCTTCTTCCCATTCAGACCTATAGAAACAAGAGCTCCGTGATCAACCGCCTGATCAGAAGTCCTTGTTAGTGAAACCAAATGAGCTGTAGATTTCGACTTTTTAGTCAAGTCAAGACTTGACTCGACCATTGTCTCTGGTTCTGAAACTCTCACCGTTATGGCTCCCGAAAAAGCTGGAGAGGATGCTTTAGATTTTGAATCTTTATCAAAGTCTATTAGCATTCTCTCGATACTCCTCCAACGGTGCCTTTTTCTTAGGCAAGAATTTGAAATCCCATTCAACAGTAACAGCCCATACTTGGTCATCATCCTCAACCATCAAAACCGCCGGGATAATAGAGAAATCTCCCTTGACCGATATTCTAAAAAAATTTGAATTCTCCCTAAGCAAAGTGCTAGTTGCTACTTGCATTAGACCTCCCAGAAAATCACCGATAGACTTTAAAAGCTTATAACTCCAACGTTGTTGAGGAAGGCCCATTAGTTTCAACCATTTCTCATACCTGGACATGACTTGCACTGGAATAACAACATCCTTAGGTCTTTTAGGTGTCACCTATTTTGATGCATGAGTTGTGCCACGACCGGAGTTGAGCCTGTAATGCTAACAACACACGCTTATCAACAAAAATCTTCCTTGGCCGCCATAAGTCAAGCCGGTATTCTTTACATAAAGTAATATGTGCAAAGATGCTCATTAATTATCTCCATGTCTTCAAAAGAATTCCATTTCATTTGAAGCAAAACCTCTCTTGCAATCCTCTCCCAACGAACAAAACCCTCCACCCTAATAAGTCCTCTAAAAGCTTTTGGCAGGAGTTTTTTGCTTGGTAACGCCTGGAAATCTGCTTCAGAAGGAGTTTTTTGAACTTTTTTTCTTCAACAGATTATGCTCCTTCAACATGTTTTGAATCTCCTTAGTAAGTGTAGCCCAATAAAAGCCACTGTCACCACATGGAACACAAAGTGCATAAGATCTATCTCAAGTCCCCTCTTCTTACTCTTGAGATTAAAGAAATACCTTCCCGCATCATTCTCCCTCACCTCACACAGAAATGCTGCTTCTCCTTCTCTCCTAGGCCATCTTCTCTTTGTGAACTGATCATCCATCGCTTCTTCCAAAACATCAACTAACCAACTAGCCGTATCAGCAGAGAAAAAAAATCCATGAATTAAAACCTCCACACTTCCTTTCCTCCAGTCGAATACCTTTCAGATTGCCTTGAGTTTCCATGGAAACTGTGAATATTTTCCTATCAAGATAGAGCGGTTTTTTTGCCCGTTCTCTCCCTTGAGTTTCCATGCTCAGTAGTACAGAAAATGGTTAACTGGATAGCTGGTAAACCGCTAGAGGATATACGTCAGGAATTCAACTTAACAGACGAAGAATTCCCCCTCACTTTAGTGTTTGCAATTGTGAATAACATTATAACGATATTTTATACCTTTAGGATCGATAGGGGAAAACCAAATCTAGTTGGCTTAATTATTTCTTTTTAAGAAAAATAAAGAAATTGTTAACGTTATTCTTTGCATAGAAATATCCATATATTGGTTGATGAACAGTTTCTTTGAACGAATAGAAACTAGTGGTTTATTATGAGATAAAACCATATCCGTCGATAAAGGTTTCTTGTAAACCTATGTTCTGCGTCGTTATTTTAGAATCGATGAAGAATATCAAATCATACTGGATAACATAATAAATAATTAGGGAATGCCAATCTTACTCGCAGAATCGGGATATAAAATCAATACCAAATGGTATAAACGATATGCCAAAATCGTTTAACTATAGGGTGAAAGCAAATCGTTTTAGTCATCGCATATGGAAAATCCATTTTTTAATTGACATATGGTTTCTTGTTAAAAGAATAGAAACCATATATGTAAATCACATGAGCCTCATCCAATGAATAAAGATACCAAAATTAACTGGCCGTAGGTTTCTCAACCATGCATGTGATTAGTTACCGTAAAGTTTACGATAACTACAGTTTCATTAGAGGTATAAAAACTGCAAAAAAAGCTTTTAATAGATTTATTGTTCTTTCTCAATGAAAGAAAATAGAGAAGAAAGGAAATCTATTTATTAAATCACCCACAACACATATATAATATAAAAATAATAATTTATGACATAATATATTATATACGTATAATATAGATGAGGTAGGATCCGTTGACATGGTTATAATGACATAATCTTGACATTTTAGCGCCATTTTTTCTACCAAACCCAACCGGCAATGAACTTGAAGCTAATCTTTTGACGACATGTTCTTCTTATAAGTATCTACACTCCCACCAAAAATGAGAGCATTCCGAAATGTATAACACCATCATCTACTATTTTGAATATCTACCGTCGAAAATTAACAATTTAAATTAAAAAATTTGTGGATGGTAAAATTTCGTATTTCGGAATACTCTCATTTTTAGTAGGAATGTAGAGTTTTATATGAGGAACATGTCACCAAAATATTAACTTTAAATTCATTGCCGGTTTGGTTTGGTAGAGAAAATGATGTCAACATATTATATGATTATAACCATGTCAACGGATCCTTCTCAATATAGAATATGTAAACATAAGTGGTTAAAATTACCCCGTATAAAGATCCGTAATATATCTTGATTAAAAATAATATATACCAAAATCCATCCACGCGTTGTCAATTCCTTTTGGTTCATCCGTATGGAACTTTGTAACCACAAAGTCCATCCATGAGTGGCTTCGAACAGTCAACTAGGATCAGAGGATCAACATCTCCGTCACTTATTACAAAACGACAAATTAATAAAGTTATGAAATATCAAACGTGAACCACTACAAATTAAACCTTGTCAATATAATAAATCTAAGATCGGAGGTTAAGATATCTCTCTAATGTCTGCATTTGTGCCCGCATATATAATGGAATCCGTCCGATCACACCATATAGAGGATGAAGAATTTTTTTATTTTTGACAGAGTTACGTGCATGATAACGTCTTGTGAAACAGAAGACAGAGAACAATACACACAAAATAGAGAGGAAGGAAAGAAATTCTTATTAGATGTGTATCATAGACAAACATTAAAGCCTCTATTTATAGGGCTAGACACAATGACATCCCAATAATAAACGAGATTCACCCTAGATATTCTTAATATAATTACACGTTTATAATAGAAAAAAAAATTTAGTAGATGTTTTTTCCGAACGATACCATGTAAAATCTTTAGAATTGGTATTACAGTATTATTTCACAGTACCTCTTCCAGCTATAGGGGAGATACATTTTATAACAACAGACTTGGTCAAGTCAAGTCAGTACGACTTGACTTGACTGAACCCTATATCCTAATAGGGATAGTTCTCATGTTTGAGACAATTCCTCGTTGGCTACATCCCCTCCCTCGTAGAAGCTGCCCTCCTTTTCGTGCTAAAGCTTTAATAACGCCATTTAAGTTCTAATGATACTGATACTGACCATTACCCGCTGATAATAGCCATCGCCCCTACGTGGTAATCTCCCATTTTCCATTTCCATCAGTAGAGTATAGTCAAGCTCAACACGGTTTCAAACAGATCGGGATTGAATTCTTGGCTTCACTTGTGTCTTTATAAATCATGGACCTCTTATCATTAGATGAGAAAGTTACGAATGAGTTCTACTCCATAGAAGATGGATTTATGGATTCATTTTAATACCCTCAACCAACTAATAATTGAATATGAAATGGAACTCAAAAATCTAAAAGTAGGCATGGTTGTGCAAGGTTGTTCATAGGTACCAGTTCATCGGGAGGGTATTAAAATCCGTACACAGTGAAACAAACTGAAAATTTTGTTGCTTATGGATTTTAGTACACTCCTCAGTAATGTGGCACCGCCATTAACGGTGCTGATAGTAGTGGATGGAGCATAGCTTAGGTATTGCCTTCCTGTATTCTACCATGCATTCTGGGGTCTTCAATTGTCTGGTTGGATCGGTCCCAAACATTAATCACACTTACTCCCTTCGTTTCTAAAAAATAAGCTTATTTGGTTTGCACAAAAAGTAATATAATTAATCATTAGAGCCACTTTTTTATAGTTTTTCCTATTTTATCCAGGACCCCATTGATTTGATATTAGAAAAAAAAAATGGAGAGAGAAGTGGCCCCTCTTCATATTAAGGGAGAAAAATAAAAAATAAAAGTGGTCCTGTCATGGGTAAATTAGTAAACTAATAACCTTTGACTTTCCATATAAGGAAACAATCATATTTTTTTGAAATATCCGGATAAGAAAACAAGCCTATTTTTTTAAAACGGGGGAGTAGATCAGTACTCGGAAGCCAGTTATATACACATGCAGTATAGTAGTATTAATCTCATTGTGAGCAGCAAGTGATTGCCGACCCTAAATATAGCAATTAATTGCATCACATGGGAAGAGATATATAATTAAAGGGTGGTGTAACGGGTGTAACATGCAATACATAAATGAAAATAGAGCGTCCGTACACAACACTAACAATTACTTCAAACATTCATTAAGTTACGATAATTACCCTTAACTTCATCTGACTTCAACCTTGATAGCATCATTTCACAGCACCCATAGCAAACTTGATTTAGAACTTCACCCATTGGACTTAGCAGCAAACACATCTTCTCTCCATTCACCTGGATCAATCTTTCTAAACCAAACCCATAACAGACTCTGTAGACAGAATCTTACGGAGGCCGAAACCAACATCATAACGAATTTTACAGAGGCCGAAATCAACCTCATATTGCTTCTACCTGCATTCCACTCGTCGCAATAATTACTCAGACTCGGTAAACAACTATTTGGATCAAGTAAATTTACTATTAAAAGACGCTGTAGACAGAATCTTACCAAGGCCTAAACCAACGTAAAAATCGAATCGACTTTCAGCATCTGAGTTGCTGATTCTATCTGCATTTCAATCGTCTCAATCAAAAAATCAATAAAAATTAGTATTGAACCTTGAAAACAATACACACAAAAAAAATCAATAATTTTAGAAATGTAAGTAAAATTGAGCCTCAAGATAAAAATCACCAAAAAGAATCATACTAAGCAGAGCATATACAGTAAGAAACATATATTGGTCGTGTCAAATACCCCGAGTTGTGCCATTGTTTCGATATTGGTTCCAAAGACAACAATGGCCGAGACAAAGGGTTAATCAAGATTAGCTTTTGGTTCCTCGAACAACAAATTTTTAGTTTCAAGACAACAATGGCGTAAGAAAGCAATAAGTTTAGCTTTTTAGGGTTAACTGAGATTGAATTTGTTGTTATAGATTTCTTGTTTTCATGGAACTGAATCTAAATCGATCTTTATTTAGACTCTAAAATTAATCATAAATAACCCTTATTGTGATTAGTAAATATAATATTAATATCATAACCCAATATTAAAAATGGTTTATACCATTAATAAATTTGTTTCAAAAAATCTATACCGATTCTATCTTTGGTTTGGGATAATACCTTGTGGAATTTAATGTAGCTTCATAACCGAAAGCAACTTGAACTGTGATTCTCGCAGAGTAAAACCAGAGATTAGTACCAACTAAATAAGATATTCCTATCAAGCTATCCTGATTCTGCATCATATTTGGAATTTCTGATTCAATTCATATAAACCCTAACTTAAGATTTCAATTTCCAAAAGAAACTGAAATTGAACCCTATAGAATTCTCTATTACTAATTACTCAGTTTATAATTGAATTCAAGAGTCAATTGACAAATCCTAATTTATGTATTCTCATTTACCTTCCCATGGGTTCTTTTCAACCAAAACAATCAGCACAACCATCATCATCCCTTTCTTAAGCTTTATCCGTATCCCTCGATCTCTGCTCTCAATTCCTTCATCTCAAAACCAAACCCTAACTCTATCTCAAAACACCGAAGCTGTTTCGTTCGATTATGATTAACTTAAATAGCAGAAGAAGAAAAACTGCAGTTGTTTTGTTCGATTATGATTAACTTAAATAGGAGAAGAGGAGGAACCCAATAACTCAAAAAAAAAACGATATGATATAAGAAATTGAAAAATTAGGGTTATGTTTTCAGTAGATTATTCCGAAAGAAGATTTAGAACTCTTCAAGCGCCAATCACAACAATCGAACCATAATAAACTCCAAAGATTCAAAAATCTAAGCACAAACTATAGAAATCTGTATTTTTTTGTTCGGAATCACTCGAGCGAGGTTAAAGAGGGAAAGAGAAAGAGAGAGACTGTTTTCAGTTGTGCTCGAATACATAATAAAAGAAGGATAAGAATAAGTGTTTTCCGTGTAATGACGAAATCGGACGGTCCCGAATTACTCCCAAGGATGAACGGACGGACGGATATATCTCTCGCCCAATGATATATCCTGGCCAAAGGATCGCCCGATCCGACGAACTACGAATGACTCGGTCATAACCACCACTTTTCCCTATCCCCTCATGTCTCCCCAGTAGTATGTCAACACGTGTTCCTTATTTATTCCCCTTATTTCATACGGTTGGAGGATCTAGATTTATGAAAACATTAATGAATAAATGTTAATTAATTATTGAGTGAATAAACTCCGTTAACAGTCAGTTAAGAAAAATACATTAAGAACACATGTGGCGTCTCTTGATACGTTGGGACAGAGACAGACAATATTCGGGTACAGAGGATCTGCGCCCGGAATGGGAGTTGCCCTAACAAGAGTAATTAATAGATTCAATAGATAGCAGTATTGGTTGTTTTCTTGATTGCATTCTAGGTAATCATCTCCTGCAGAGGAAAACACAAACAGCACTAACTGCTCCAAGTTAATCACTTAGTAATTTTTATATTTGTTCTCCCTGACGTGCCACTAATTAACATTTGCATACAACTGAACCAGCACTACACGAAATCGGGGATTTTGTAATGCCCGATTTTGTAACGGATTTTTTTAAGTAACGTCGTATCGACGTTGGTAACTTTGTAATGTTGGATAATCGTTGCAATAATTGGTATCTGTTACAGAGTTTCGGGAGGGTTGTGGGTAATTACCTTCCTATCCTCAACTTAAATTTCCAAGTTACATTGTTACCCTCCTTTACTACTATTAGCGCCTCTATTACTACTATCAGCTTCCAATTTCTTCTCGCACTTAAGGGCTACCCAGCCTCCCAACAATTCTGGCTTTTTTGTCCAACATTTTTTTCCCATTATAACTCTTCATTTTAATTACCGAAAATCAGAAAACAAAACTAAAACCAATGAAATTAGTTTTTCGTTTTTTTTTAATTGTGCGAAAATTAAAAGAAAATAAATATGTCGAGAATAACTGAGAGCCTGAGACATTTCTCCACCCATTTCCCTTTTCCTCTCCGTCCATTTTACTCCATCGATTTGATCTTCAAAAACATCGAGATGCAGCTGCAGAGAACTTCATTAACAACACAAATCAGTTAATTTTTCTGTGAATCATCTATGTAACCTTAGATTTAAGTTTAATTGATCTCTCAAAGAAGTTTTGACACTGATTCACAATCTTGGAAATGCAAATCTGGGTTATCATCATCTAAGGTATTTCATTTATTCGTTTTTTATTGAATCATAGTTTTTTCAATATTTGGGGATTTAATAATTTTACACATTGGAGGTTAGAAACTATTGGATTTTAATTTGAATGATGTAATTTCTGATGGTGTTTATGAACATCTATATCTTTTAGATTTATATGTGATTGTAGATTTTAGGTTTTTGGTTTTTGTGTTTGTTGAGTGTGATTAAGAAGATTTGTATATGCAACTGTGGATGTTGCAGTACATTGTATTATGATTTAAAAATATCTCAGTGTACTTTGTAGGTTTAGTTGATAATTAGACTGAGTCAGACATAGTATTTTACTTGTTTGTAGGATGTCACAATTTGTTTATAGGATATCTCCTTTTGTTTGTAAATGGGTGAATCAATCAATTATGTATTGAAGCAGTAGCTCTAATGAGAATCCCAACCATTTTCAACAATTTAGATGAAAACCAAAGAGAAGCTATTGTTCATAATTTGTTCCCTTTGCCTAGTCAGATTCTAGTTCTTTATAATTTGAATATTGCCAAAGTAGTTTCTTGGGTCAGTGGTAAGAATACATTGTAGATTAGAATTAGGTGTGTATATGCCTCTACAAGCACCAAGTAGTTTTGTGGGTCAATGGAATCATGTAGGTTTCACAGGACTCAATCTTGAGTCAAGTTATTACGGCTTTGACAGATGATCTACATCTTGTTATACCTTTTGTTGATAAATTAACTTAGACTCAGTTATAGTGTTTGGGTGTAGGATGTTGTTACCATTAGTGAATCAAGATTGTAATATGTTTTGAGAAGCAGTTTCTGCAATTTAGAAGAAAACCGGAGAGAATTAGGATTCTTCATATGTTCCCTTACCTTGTACTAGGATTCTAGTTCTTGATGGAATTCAGATAATGCTTTAGTAATTCATAGATCATATAATACATTTCAACATACCACAATTTAACATACCATTGTTCATTTCATTGGAAATCACAAAGAGAAACTGAAAAAAGAAACAATTGCAATTTCATTAACCACATTTACAAACACCATCACCATTACAGATCAGACTGCTAATTACTAAGTAGTTCCATTATAACCTTTTTTACGGCCAGCACCAAAGGAATAATGAAATACCAGTTCAACAATCAAACCCATAAGCAAAAAAACTAGACACACTACCAATTCCAGTTCGACTTACACCTGAATAACCAACTCCGATACCGTCCAACAAGAAAAATTCCCTGATAGTGCATGCTGCACTTACATAACCTCCATAACAAGTACCAACAAAATACTTACCACTAATACTACTACTGCCGAGTTTGATCTTTTTCAACATCAAAACAACACCTTTACAAGATCAAACCTTGTGCTGAAATAAAAAACCCCAAAAAGAAAACTTACCATGCATTAGAAGATGTATAACAAAAGACTAGACCTCTCCTCCAGCAACTACAAGCATTAGGAAAATATTTATGAATTTTCACGAAGATGATCTGAAGACTTCAAAAAATGCAATCCTCCTAAGTCTTCCTCAAAATATTTTCTCAATTCTCTTCAGATGATCACCACTGATCATCTTCATAGTCGGTGTTAAAGCCCTCTTCTTCATAGGAGAAGTCTATGCCTCTATCAGTGCTGGTAGAAGCTGCAGGACCATAACCTCCATCATCATCATCTTCATCTTCTTCACCATCCTCATCATCTTCTGATCCTTCATTTTCTTCTTCCTGAACCTCTTTTGCAATATGATTGTCATCTACATCCATCCCTGTTATCTCCTCACCGTCTGAATCCACGTTCAGGGATTCAGACATGGTACGAGCAAATATCCTGGGTTGAGCTTTCTCTCCCAAATAGAATATATACATTTCTGCATCATCTCTCTCATGTCTTCGTCTCTCTCGAGCCTCTTTTTCTGTATCAGTAGATACAATGTTGTTATCATCCTCATCAAGTTCTACTACTTCTCCACCTTCCTCATTACTTTCACTTTCTATGGAACTTCTTGTCTTAATATAATGACGTTCATGTCTCTCTAGTTTTTCTTGCCTTTCTCTCCTCTTCCTTGCAAAACTGGTACTTTTCTTTGTTCTCAATCCTTTACCTATCAAATTCTTCTTGTCTCCTATTTTCTTCTTCCTGCATCCTCTTATTTGGAATTTCTTGTTCTAAATAAGAAATCAATCTCTCAGCCTCTTCACTTGTTAATGCATGAGTTGCTTGTTTTGCATTTTCTAATGTTGGTGATTGATTTTCAACAACATGTTGAACTGATGCTGGTTGGTTTGGTTCAGCCATCACTTAATCTTCTTCTCTCTGCAATTTTTCTTTCTTCTTTTGGTTTGATTAAGAGTAATTTCAAGTTTATCAGTTTCTCATCCTTTTGTAGAGTGGTTATATTAACCATAAATGTTAATTTATGGCGCATGGTTAAACTTCTAGTCCCTTGGAAGACAACATGTAAAAATAAGAACACGTGTCCTACATCAACACCAGGGGCGTCAAAGCAATGATGCCACGTCTCCAACATAAGGACAAATATCGCCATCATCTGCCACGTATCCATTATCATGCAAATCCAACGATGACCAATCAAGGATCACCTAACATTAAGACCACCGCGAAGTACCCTATAAAACTCTAAGACATCACTTTTTACCATCCAAAGAAAGACCCAGATCCGACGAATGAGAGGAAGAGCAGCTGACACACGCGTCAACAGTTGTCAAAAGCGTGCAGACTGACCCAACCACCCGCAATAAATTCTACGAGTATAGGGTATGTGTCGAGCATTCTATGGAGAAAGAAGAGGCAAGCCAGCGTTAAAGTGAATTATCGAAGAGTCATCGGTGTAATACGAAGATACCATCGGGGACAGCACAAAGACCAAGACGATAAGGATACAGCTGTCTCTGATGGCGGACCTCATGTTCAATCTCTATAAATACCCCTCTCCACTTAGAGAGAAGGGTCGACCCGATTCTAAGTGAGAGTGAGAGATAAGAGCAGAAGAGAGAGAAATTGTAAGAGTAAGTAGTAGATTTATCTTCTTCCTAGCTTCGTTATTCACTCCAAAGTCATTCGACTATCTTTGTAACCCCCAAATGCATAGTGAAACAACTACCCCCGTGGACGTAGGCCTTAGTGCTGAACCACGTAAATCATTGTCTGATTTATATTCCGCACTTTATCTTCCGTTTTACTAATTATACTCTATTGTATTACGTATTGTGCATCGGTAGATCTGTTTTGGTTACTCCCCTACGGCTAGACGAGGACGAGCCCTAAGGCTCTGAGTCTAATAATCATCGGACTTGTACCATTTTATACGTATTTCATTCTCCTCAATGAATTTGTATGCAATGCGAATATTGTTTGTGGACACGTAATATCATCGTTATTTCTATGTTCATATTTCTAGTGAGACAAATTCTGACGAACAAATGGTGTATGATTCCAGAGGTAATACTTTGCAGCATTTGGTCCGAAAGAAAAAACTTTGGAGCTTTTAAGAACCAAGAGGAATAGTGTTATTGCAGTTCTGAATCCTAGGTCTCAGTTATTCACTTTGTTTTTTATTTTTAAGGACCTTGAAAAAATTTCTTATTTTGATCTTTTAAGTTAATGTGGCAGTTTGTTAGCATGTTCTTTTATTTGCCAGGGTGATTTAAATCTTTAGTAAATTCTTTTACTAGTATTATAAAAAGAAAAACTCACCGAACGAAATACGGAATAGAAAAGAAAAGTCATGACCAGTCAAATAAAAATATCACTTGGAGGCACACAAAATTGGATTTTTCTGGTATATCCCATTCCAGCGCAGCTCATAGCTTTCCAAGTTTGGGTGGGCATTACATAAATGAAACTTGATGCATACATAAAAAAGGTGCTCGTACACTGATGTGCACTAATCAAACACTAACAATACGTAATCATCAATCGATTATTTTGATAGCAGTATTAGTTGCTTTCAGACTTGTGTCCTAGTTGATCATCCCTTGACATGAAAAACACAGATAACTAGAACACTGTTGTCATTATGGGGAGGGCCGATTGGAGAAAAATGAAACACCGTTGATTCCATAACGCGTTATACATCCATTTTTTGTTGAAATGTTATTTTTGAGGCATATACATCGTTTTAGTGGTTGCATAACCAAATTAGTGGATGCATGAACCAAAATACAATTGTAAAGACTTTCATGCATCGATGGCTCCATAATTCGTTATTCATCTTCTTCTTTTTTGGATTGATATTTTCAGGGGAAAATAGGCAAAATGCCCCATAATCGGGGGTCACCTTGCCAAAGTGCCCCGGCCTTTTTGAAATAAGTCAAAATCAGGGGCGGAGCCAAGAAATGTTGGATGGGGTGCAAAAATTTGCTATGGGGTGCAAGAAATCTTTTTAGGGGTGCAAAAATGCAAAAATAGGCTTGAATATTAAATTTTTTTTTAATTGTGCTTGAAATGGGCTTTGTAGCCAGCTGGACAGGGGGTGCAAGTGCACCTCCTTGCAATGGGCTGGCTACGCCCCTGATCAAAATGCTCTATATGTTAGTTTTGCGTTAAAGAGAGTTAAGTGGTTAATTTGGTGCACATGTGGACTGGCAGGTGTAGGAAAAAGACATATCTAGCCCCAAAATGAGATTAAACCATATACTGCCATGTATAGCATAATCTACGGCTGCCTTTTAACCTCTAACGCATATGAAAATCGCGTGCTGTTCCAATATTACTGAGTATACCTATTTCTTTTCCAAAAATGACCAGTGTGTCCTTGTAGCTCAGATCGCGACACGTGTCAGAGGAATACAATGGACGGTTCAAATCTTACCAAACCAAACTGTCAACTTCTTCCCATTTGATTCCTCTGCCTATGAATTGCACTTTTGTTATAGGGAGGAGGTGTTTGGATCAAGGGAGTGGAAAACTCATGATCAACTCACCCAACTCGACCTATTCAATATTTTTCTATGGATCGGACAAAACTATCCTCGAGCAAAATACCTAATACTTATCAAAAGTCTAAACGAAAAAAACTTTCCTCTTTGCTTCTTCTTCTTAACTGTGAAGAACAAAATTAAGCCCTACAAATATTTTTCAAATCATTTAAAAAATCTTAACCGAATCATCTTTAACGTGGTTGCTCAAGGTATTATGAGACGATATAAACAAGCGATATCATCTTCACAAGATCTCTTTAAGTAAGTTGAACCTGATAAGAGATTTTTATTTTTGTTCAAAATAAAATTCGTTTTAAGTGTGTTTCTTTGAGGTTAATTGTTAGGTTTATCATATACACGAAGTGGTTTCACGTTTTAGTGTTTGATGATTTTTAGTTTTCCAGGGATTTTAATTTCATTTTCTTTAAGGTCAGGTAAGTTTTAGGTTATCTAATTAGAAGTAGTTATTAGAGTTTAGATTGAATTAGTAATGCCCCTTTTCAATTCCGCAGTAGCGTTTAGAGGTTAGAAATTTCGCTTAATTTAGTTGTAATTTCTTGCTAGTATCGGTGCGGATTAACAATTTTGTTATTTATGGAGGTTGTCTTCACCGAATCTCTACTGTTTTAAGTCCATTGGATTGCGATGATGGATACAAGAAATGTTTTTCAGAAGTTTTTGGTACCCTATTAGCTAATCTAAACACAAGGATTCTTGTTAAACCTTTACTGATGGCAAAAAATCAAGTTGCAACTATAAGTCGTACAAACTTTTTTTTTTTTTTTTTTGCTTATTTGCTTGTTTGCTCTCACTAAATTGGTTGTTATTTGGTTTAGGAAAGGAGTCGGAATGATTTGAAAGGTTGTTTCCTGTTCTGGAGCTGAAGATGAGCCAATAAGCCCCTATAGAGAAGCTCATTTATCTGAGATGCTTGAAGATTATGATAACCCTGATTGTTGGGATCTTTTTCCTGATTCGGATTATGATGTGTCTATCATAGCTTTGTTGGCACCCCAACAAAAAGAGAGCAAGAAGTGACTTCCATAGCTCTTAGTTTTACTTTGTCAATCTTTTGTTTTTCAAGGCTTTTATTTTCTAGTTGCACAAAAAACTCAAGAATAGATTGACATGTTAAACCTGTTTGATTTATGATATGGATTTCTTGTTAAACATGCCTGCAATATGATTGTCATCTACATCCATCCCTACTATCTCCTCACCGTCTGAATCCACGTTCAGGGGTTCAGACATGGTACGAGCAAATATCCTGGGTTGAGCTTTCTCTGCCAAATAGAATATATACATTTCTGCATCATCTCTCTCATGTCTTCGTCTCTCTCAAGCCTCTTTTTCTGTATCAGTAGATACAATTTTTTTATCATCCTCATCAAGTTCTACTACTTCTCCACCTTCCTCATTACTTTCACTTTCTGTGGAACTTCTTGTCTTAATACAATGACGTTCATGTCTCTCTAGTCTTTCTTGCCTTTCTCTCCTCTTCCTTGCAAAACTGGTACTTTTCTTCGTTCTCAATCATTTACCTATCAAATTCTTCTTGTCTCCTATTTTCTTCTTCTTGCATCCTCTTATTTGGAATTTCTTGTTCTAAATAAGAAATCAATCTCTCAGCCTCTTCACTTGTTAATGCATGAGTTGCTTGTTTTGCATTTTCTAATGTTGGTGATTGATTTTCAACAACATGTTGAACTGATGCAGGTTGGTTTGGTTCAGCCATCACTTAATCTTCTTCTCTCTGCAATTTTTCTTTCTTCTTTTGGTTTGATTAAGAGTAATTTCAAGTTTATCAGTTTCTCATCCTTTTGTAGAGTGGTTAGATTAACCATAAATGTTAATTTATGGCGCATGGTTAAACTTCTAGTCCCTTGGAAGACCACGTGTAAAAATAAGAACACGTGTCCTACATCAACACCAGGGGCGTCAAAGCAATGATGCCACGTCGCCACACATAAGGACAAATATCTCCATCATCTGCCACGTATCCCTTATCATGCAAATCCAACAATGACTAATCAAGGATCACCTAACATTAAGACCACCGCGAAGTACCCTATAAAACTCTAAGACATCACTTTTTACCATCCAAAGGAAGATCCAGATCCGATGAATGAGAGGAAGAGCAGCTGACACACGCGTCAACAGTTGTCAAAAGCGTGCAGACTGACCAACCACCCACTATAAATGCTACGAGTATAGGGTATGTGTCGAGCATTCTATGGAGAAAGAAGAGAAAGAAGAGGCAACCCAGTGTTAAAGTGTATTACCGAAGAGTCATCGGTGTAATACGAAGATACCATCGGGGACAGCACAAAGACCAAGACGATAAGGATACAGCTGTCTCTGATGGCGGACCTCATGTTCAATCTCTATAAATACCCCTCTCCACTTAGAGAGAATGGGTCGACCAGTTCTAAGTGAGAGTGAGAGATAAGAGCAGAAGAGAGAGAAATTGTAAGAGCAAGTAGTAGATTTATCTTCTTCCTAGCTTCGTTATTCACTCCAAAGTCATTCGACTATCTTTGTAACCCCCAAATGCATAGTGAAACAACTACCCCCGTGGACGTAGGCCTAAGTTCTGAACCACGTAAATCATTGTCTGATTTATATTCCGCACTTTATCTTCCGTTTTACTAATTATACTCTATTGTGTTACGCATTGTGCATCGATAGATCTGTTTTGGTTACTCCCCTACGGCTAGACGAGGACGAGCCCTAAGGCTCTGAGTCTAATAATCATTGGACTTATACCATTTTACACGTATTTCATTCTCCTCAGTGAATTTGTATGCAATGCGAATATTGTTTGTGGACACGTAATATCATCGTTATTTCAGTGTTAATATTTCTAATGAGACAAATTCTGACGAACAAATGGTGTATGATTCCAGAGGTAATACTTTGCAGCATTTGTCCGAAAGAAAAAACTTTTGGAACTTTTAAGAACCAAGAGGAATAGTGTTATTGCAGTTCTGAATCCTAGGTCTCAGTTATTCACTTTGTTTTTTATTTTAAGGACCTTGTTCTTATTTTGATCTTTTAAGCTAATGTGGCAGTTTGTTAGCATGTTCTTTTATTTGCCAGGGTGATTTAAATCTTTAGTAAATTCTTTTACTAGTATTATAAAAAGAAAAACTCACCGAACGAAATACGGAATAGAAAAGAAAAGTCATGACCAGTCAAATAAAAATATCACTTGGAGGCACACAAAATTGGATTTTTCTGGTATATCCCATTCCAGCGCAGCTCATAGCTTTCCAAGTTTGGGTGGGCATTACATAAATGAAACTTGATGCCTACATAAAAAAGGTGCTCGTACACTGATGTGCACTAATCAAACACTAACAATACGTAATCATCAATCGATTATTTTGATAGCAGTATTAGTTGCTTTCAGACTTGTGTCCTAGTTGATCATCCCTTGACATGAAAAACACACATAACTAGAACACTGTTGTCATTATGGGGAGGGCCGATTGGAGAAAAATGAAACATCGTTGATTCCATAACGCGTTATACATCCATTTTTGTTGAAATGTTATTTTTGAGGCATATAAATCGTTTTAGTGGTTGCATAACCAAATTAGTGGATGCATGAACCAAAATACAATTGTATAGACTTTCATGCATCGATGGCTCCATAATTCGTTATTCATCTTCTTCTTTTTTGGATTGATATTTTCAGGGGTAAATAGGCAAAATGCCCCATAATCGGGGGTCACCTTGCCAAAATGCCCCGGCCTTTTTGAAATAAGTCAAAATCAGAGGCGGAGCCAAGAAATGTTGGATGGGGGTGCAAAAATTTGCTATGGGGTGCAAGAAATCTTTTTAGGGGTGCAAAAATGCAAAAATAGGCTTGAATATTAATTTTTATTTTTTTAATTATGCTTGAAATGAGCTTTGTAGCCAGCTGGGCAGGCGTGCAAGTGCACCTCCTTGCAATGGGCTGGCTACGCCCCTGATCAAAATGCTCTATATGTTAGTTTTGAGTTAAAGAGAGTTAAGTGGTTAATTTGGTGCACATGTGGACCGGCAGGTGTAGGAAAAAGACATATCTAGCCCCAAAATGAGATTAAACCATATACTGCCACGTATAGCATAATCTACGGCTGCCTTTTAACCTCTAACGCATATGAAAATCGCGTGATGTTCCAATATTACTGAGTATACCTATTTCTTTTCCAAAATGACCAGTGTGTCCTTGTAGCTCAGATAGCGACACGTGTCAGAGGAATACAATGGACGGTTCAACTCTTACCAAACCAAACTGTCAACTTCTTCCCATTTGATTCCTCTTCCTATGAATTGCACTTTTGTTATAGGGAGGAGGTGTTTGGATCAAGGGAGTGGAAAACTCATGATCAACTCACCCAACTCGACCTATTCAATATTTTTCTATGGATCGGACAAAACTATCCTCGAGCAAAATACCTAATACTTATCAAAAGTCTAAACGAAAAAAACTTTCCTCTTTGCTTCTTCTTCTTAACTGTGAAGAACAAAATTAAGCCCTACAAATATTTTTCAAATCATTTAAAAAATCCTAACCGAATCATCTTTAACGTGGTTGCTCAAGGTATTATGAGACGATATAAACAAGCGATATCATCTTCACAAGATCTCTTTAAGTAAGTTGAACCTAATAAGAGATTTTTATTTTTGTTCAAAATAAAATTCGTTTTAAGTGTTTTTCTTTGAGGTTAATTGTTAGGTTTATCATATACACGAAGTGGTTTCACGTTTTAGTGTTTGATGATTTTTAGTTTTCCAGGGATTTTAATTTCATTTTCTTTAGTGTCAGGTAAGTTTTAGGTTATCTAATTAGAAGTAGTTATTAGAGTTTAGATTGAATTAGTAATGCCCCTTTTCAATTCCGCGGTAGCGTTCAGAGGTTAGAAATTTCGCTTAATTTAGTTGTAATTTCTTGCTAGTATCGGTGCGGATCAACAATTTTGTTATTTATGGAGGTTGTCTTCACCGAATCTCTACTGTTTTAAGTCCATTGGATTGCGATGATGGATACAAGAAATGTTTTTCAGAAGTTTTTGGTACCCTATTAGCTAATCTAAACACAAGGATTCTTGTTAAACCTTTACTGATGGCAAAAAATCAAGTTGCAACTATAAGTCGTACAAACTTTTTTTTTTTTTTGCTTATTTGCTTGTTTGCTCTCACTAAATTGGTTGTTATTTGGTTTAGGAAAGGAGTCGGAATGATTTGAAAGGTTGTTTCCTGTTTCTGGAGCTGAAGATGAGCCAATAAGCCCCTCTAGAGAAGCTCATTTATCTGAGATGCTTGAAGATTATGATAACCCTGATTGTTGGGATCTTTTTCCTGATTCGGATTATGATGTGTCTATCATAGCTTTGTTGGCACCCCAACAAAAAGAGAGCAAGAAGTGACTTCCATAGCTCTTAGTTTTACTTTGTCAATCTTTTGTTTTTCAAGGCTTTTATTTTCTAATTGCACAACAAACTCAAGAATAGCTTGAAATTTTAAACCTATTTGATTTATGATATGGATTTCTTGTTAAACATGCCTGCAATATGATTGTCATCTACATCCATCCCTACTATCTCCTCACCGTCTGAATCCACGTTCAGGGATTCAGACATGGTACGAGCAAATATCCTGGGTTGAGCTTTCTCTGCCAAATAGAATATATACATTTCTGCATCATCTCTCTTATGTCTTCGTCTCTCTCGAGCCTCTTTTTCTGTATCAGTAGATACAATGTTGTTATCATCCTCATCAAGTTCTACTGCTTCTCCACCTTCCTCATTACTTTCACTTTCTGTGGAATTTCTTGTATTAATACAATGACGTTCATGTCTCTCTAGTCTTTCTTGCCTTTCTCTCCTCTTCCTTGCAAAACTGGTACTTTTCTTCGTTCTCAATCCTTTGCCTATCAAATTCTTCTTGTCTCCTATTTTCTTCTTCCTGCATCCTCTTATTTGGAATTTCTTGTTCTAAATAAGAAATCAATCTCTCAGCCTCTTCACTTGTTAATGCATGAGTTGCTTGTTTTGCATTTTCTAATGTTGGTGATTGATTTTCAACAACATGTTGAACTGATGCTGGTTGGTTTGGTTCAGCCATCACTTAATCTTCTTCTCTCTGCAATTTTTCTTTCTTCTTTTGGTTTGATTAAGAGTAATTTCAAGTTTATCAGTTTCTCATCCTTTTGTAGAGTGGTTAGATTAACCATAAATGTTAATTTATGGCGCATGGTTAAACTTCTAGTCCCTTGGAAGACCACGTGTAAAAATAAGAACACGTGTCCTACATCAACACCAGGGGCGTCAAAGCAATGATGCCACATCGCCACACATAAGGACAAATATCTCCATCATCTGCCACATATCCCTTATCATGCAAATCCAACAATGACTAATCAAGGATCACCTAACATTAAGACCATCGCGAAGTACCCTATAAAACTCTAAGACATCACTTTTTACCATCCAAAGGAAGATCCAGATCCGATGAATGAGAGGAAGAGCAGCTGACACACGCGTCAACAGTTGTCAAAAGCGTGCAGACTGACCCAACCACCCACAATAAATGCTACGAGTATAGGGTATGTGTCGAGCATTCTATGGAGAAAGAAGAGGCAACCCAGCGTTAAAGTGTATTACCGAAGAGTCATCGGTGTAATACGAAAATACCATCGGGGACAGCACAAAGACCAAGACGATAAGGATACAAATTGTCTCCCGATGGCGGACCTCATGTTCAATCTCTATAAATACCCCTCTCCACTTAGAGAGAAGGGGTCGACCAGTTCTAAGTGAGAGTGAGAGATAAGAGCAGAAGAGAGAGAAATTGTAAGAGTAAGTAGTAGATTTATCTTCTTCCTAGCTTCGTTATTCACTCCAAAGTCATTCGACTATCTTTGTAACCCCCAAATGCATAGTGAAACATCTACCCCCGTGGACGTAGGCCTTAGTGCTGAACCACGTAAATCATTGTCTGATTTATATTCCGCACTTTATCTTCCGTTTTACTAATTATACTCTATTGTGTTACGTATTGTGCATCGGTAGATCTGTTTTGGTTACTCCCCTACGGCTAGACGAGGACGAGCCCTAAGGCTCTGAGTCTAATAATCATCGGACTTATACCATTTTACACGTATTTCATTCTCCTCAGTGAATTTGTATGCAATGCGAATATTGTTTGTGGACACGTAATATCATCGTTATTTTTGTGTTCATATTTCTAGTGAGACAAATTCTGACGAACAAATGGTGTATGATTCCAGAGGTAATACTTTGCAGCATTTGTCGAAAGAAAAAACTTTTGGAGCTTTTAAGAACCAAGAGGAATAGTGTTATTGCGATTCGAATCCTAGGTCTCAGTTATTCACTTTGTTTTTTATTTTTAAGGACCTTGAAAAAATTTCTTATTTTGATCTTTTTAAGCTAATGTGGCAGTTTGTTAGCATGTTCTTTTATTTGCCAGGGTGATTTAAATCTTTAGTAAATTCTTTTACTAGTAAATTTTTAGTAAATTCTTTAACTAGTATTATAAAAAGAAAAACTCACCGAACGAAATACGGAATAGAAAAGAATAGTCATGACCAGTCACATAAAAATATCACTTGGAGGCACACAAAATTGGGTTTTTCTGGTATATCCCATTCCTGCGCAGCTCATAGCTTTCCAAGTTTGGGTGGGCATTACATAAATGAAACTTGATGCATACATAAAAAAAGGTGCTCGTACACTGATGTGCACTAATCAAACACTAACAATACGTAATCATCAATCGATTATTTTGATAGCAGTATTAGTTGCTTTCAGACTTGTGTCCTAGTTGATCATCCCTTGACATGAAAAACACAGATAACTAGAACACTGTTGTCATTGTGGGAGGGCCGATTGGAGAAAAATGAAACACCGTTAATTCCATAACACTATATACATCCATTTTTTGTTGGAATGTTATTTTTGAGGCACTCGTTTTAGTGGTTGCATAACCAAATTAGTGGATGCATGAACCAAAATACAATTGTATAGACTTTTAAGCATCGATGGCTCCATAATTCGTTATTCATCTTCTTCTTTTTTGGATTGATATTTTCAGGGGAAAATAGGCATAATGCCCCATAATCGGGGGTCACCTTACCAAAATGCCCCGGCCTTTTTGAAATAAGTCAAAATGCTCCATATGTTAGTTTTGCCGTTAAAGAGAGTTAAGTGGTTAATTTGGTGCACATGTGAACGGGCAGGTGTAGGAAAAAGACATATCTAGTCCCAAAATGAGATTAAACCATATATTGCCACGTATAGCATAATCTACGGCTGCCTTTTAACCTCTAACGCATATGAAAATCGCGTGTTGTTCCAATATTACTGAGTATACTTATTTCTTTTCCAAAAATGACCAGTGTGTTCTTGTAGCTCAGATTGCGACATGTGTCAGAGGAATACAATGGACGGTTCAACTCTTACCAAACCAAACTGTCAACTTCTTCCCATTTGATTCCTCTGCCTATGAATTGCACTTTTGTTATAGGGAGGAGGTGTTTGGATCAAGGGAGTGGAAAACTCATGATCAACTCACCCAACTCGACCTATTCAATATTTTTCTATGGATCGGACAAAACTATCCTCGAGCAAAATAACTAATACTTATCAAAAGTCAAAACGAAAAAAACTTTCCTCTTTGCTTCTTCTTCTTAACTGTGAAGAACAAAGGAAAATGATATATGCTTCTTCTTAACTGTGAAGAACAAAGGAAAATGATATATGGCGCCCACTTTTTTGCACCCATTTGCACCCAGTATTACGTGGCGCCTCAGTAAAAAAGATCTGTTTGATTTTTACTTAAATATTTTTAGACCGTGAAAGGTCGCTCTTCTACGAAGATCTTCCCTCTTATTTTTCGTTAGGACGACAATCAATTTTAAGAGATCCGGTAAAGTTAACCTATTGATTCACTTGAATCGGTATTGAAAGAGAAACTTCGTTTTCTATTTTATGAGTTTGTTCTTTTCTTCTACCATTTAATCATATTCTTGGATCGATTTTCTAGTTAATGTTTATACAATCTTGTGTTATGCCATTGAGATGAATTAGTTCACTAGAAACTGTGTCACCTGCAATAATATGAACAAACTACTAGTTCTCGATCTAGAACGAGGTTCCTAAACATAGCCGTAGCAGTAAAAAGTGAGATTCGCCTCTTGAGTATATAATTTGAGGTAAGATATACATACTTGACTACTTAATTATGAGAAGTGGAAAGAAGTTTCTCCTCCTGCAATCCCACTGGTTGGTTTGATTTCTTTAAGAAACTGATGATTCTTTGAGAGATACGGATTGTGAACTTACAAAATTTTGTTGGAATTTCATTAGAAATTTGCGGTTGTTTTTGAGATGCAATTGACAATTAATGATTGCGGTATTTGAATAATTGATGATTATCATACTTTTCATCTTCCGTTGATGTTACTATTCGGTTTTCCTCTTCTGTTAGTTTACCCCAGCCGTCAATCCTAATCTACGGTCGAGAAATATACGGTAAAAGCCATGTAATACTGGGTGCAAAATGGGTGCAAAAAAAATGGGCGCCATATATCATTTTCGTTAAAAAAATCTTAACCGAATCATCTTTAACGTTGGTTGCTCAAGGTATTATGAGACGATATAAACAAGCGATATCATCTTCACAAGATCTCTTTAAGTAAGTTGAACCTAATAAGAGATTTTTATTTTTGTTCAAAATAAAATTCGTTTTAAGTGTGTTTCTTTGAGGTTAATTGTTAGTTTTATCATATACACGAAGTGGTTTCACGTTTTAGTGTTTGATGATTTTTAGTTTTCCAGGGATTTTAATTTCATTTTCTTTAGGGTCAGGTAAGTTTTAGGTTATCTAATTAGAAATAGTTATTAGAGTTTAGATTGAATTAGTAATGCCCCTTTTCAATTCCGCGGTAGCGTTCAGAGTTAGAAATTTCGCCTAATTTAATTGTAATTTCTTGCTAGTATCGGTGCGGATCAACAATTTTGTTATTTATGGAGGTTGTCTTCACCGAATCTCTACTGTTTTAAGTCCATTGGATTGCGATGATGGATACAAGAAATGTTTTTCAGAAGTTTTTTATACCCTATTAGCTAATCTGTTGGCAATCTTGTGTATATACTGCAATAAAACAAACAGAGAAGAAGAGATATGCAAACCCAATTAGAAGAAACCAAAGTCGAGGCAAGGATTATATCCTCTAGCCTTAAGACAGATTCACCCCTTGCACCGGTGCTTACGGATTATCGATGTCCTGTCTCCCCGAGATACAACGACTTTCTTCTCGATGTAGTAGCACTCCAAACTTCGAGAAACGGCGAACCAAACTTTAAGTGATGAACTCTCTCTTTTACAAAACCTTAATGATTTTAGAATGCACTGAATGAAAATTGGGTTTCTGATTGATTGCTATCTCTAAGTGTGTGCAGGGTATTTATAGAATTACTAGTACCTCTTGAATGAAGAGTCATGATTCTTCAAGAATTCCAACTTGAATTCCCGAAGAGTTGTTTCTCTTCACGTCTGGTTTTAGAATTAAGCCCATAACTACTAAACCAGCCCAACACCCAAATCCACATGGTACTAGTTCAATGAATTTTCCATTCATAAATAGAAAATCGGATCAATTTTCCAACATAATCTAAATACAAGGATTTGGACTTAATATAAAAACTAAATCTGCTTATATTTTATGTTACTGAGTTTTAGGAATCCACGTTGGTTCTGGATAACGTGAAAACGTGATTCTCGATTCCTAGAAAAAAATGAGATTTGAGAAGTTCAATAATTTTTTTTTTTTTCCACAGCAATAATAGAACTCTTATTTCTTCATTTCTCGAACGAAAGTTCAAAGATTCAGGTAACTAAAAAAGTTCTTGTATATATTGATTAGTATATGCATTACGGGTATTTGAGAAGTGAGATCAAAAGGATATGCACGACATTATATTAATTAGAATTCATTAACATGAACCATTGCCGGTTCTTCGACCCCTACCAAATATTCATAATTCTTCATTCTGTCAGGTATCGTTTCGACCAAGAAGTTGAGTTTTCATTCTTTTGGTTCATGACTATAACTCTTCTCTAGACCCAAACTCTCATGTCTTTGAAAATATTCGTTAAATTCGGGATGTTCGTAGGGAAATGTCCGAAGATACAGGCATATGATGAGTTTCTTCATATTATGGAGAGTCGCAAATGGAGCAACCTAAATATTCAAATTAGCATGTCTAACCAAACAAAACCGGAAGAAGAAAGAAAATAAATGGATAATATAACGTTATATGTATGTCACTGTCACTGAAATACAAGAGAAATATATTTCGTTTCACCATTATTCTGGTTGAAGTGAAAGGTTTCATTTCATCGTCACTGAAATGGTAGTGAAATATTGCATTTCAGTATCACATTAGCGGTTGCGAAAGAGTCTATTCACCATTATTCAGTTGATGGTGAAGTTCTGAGTTTCACCGAATTATGCATGGTAGAGAAATTTTGAATTCACGTTTTGAACTCTGAAGGTGAATCTTTAATTTCTCTTTTGCTGGTATGAACGAATGAAGGTTCTGCATACTGATATTTATTTATACATACACAGAAAGAAGTGAAAATCGTGTGGTTACCTGGGATTAATCGTTAACAGCAAACTTACGTATATTTGAAGATACCGATTCACTAAATGGAAAAGGAATTGTTAATGGTTGAGTGTCATCTTCCCAACCTTCAAAATCTCTTTATTCACCAATCATTACCGTCATAACTTTGTCTAAGATGTACTTGCAGTAATGAAGTATCCAAGATCTTAATGACTTCACAATTAACGATCAGCAAAAAGTTGGGGTTTTATGGTCTTGGCTGTCGATAACTATTCACGACTCCAAAGGACATTTTGGTCCAGAATATACAAAAATTTGACTCATTATAACTCGGTGAGTTGAGTATGAGTTTTCCACTCCCTTGATCCAAAAATCCCCTCCCTATAACAAAAGTGATGAATTGAGATCTTTACTCAATTATATGAGCACATTGTCAACAAAAATAACAGTCCAAACTAACTTTTTATTAATTACCCAAAATAATATTCAAAAAAATAGAATCTCTGGATACAATTTAAAAATAGCAGCCCAAAAAAAAAATGAGATCAAAATTGTTAAGTGAACCGAAGATTGGGCAGCTACCGCCACTTCCAAAAATTCTTCCACTGCTAATTCGGGATCAGTTTCGACCAATCCTACAACAATATAAATAAAAACTTAGGAGGGGAGAGCATCAGTTGCGAAATAAATTAAAGTAAATTAAATACAGGACATAAGCATACATTCCTAGCATTTGATGATGCTTTCAATCAGGACTAGTCCAGTATTAGTCATCTAAATAAAAACAATGTTCATAAAGAACCGCATAGCATTTGCATTTTGGAGAGCTATCTCCTAACAACATGACAGTTCACTGTACTAACAATATTAGAAGATGTGGCTAGTTGGTAGTGACAACTAGAAAAATCTGACTGTAAAACTCTACCCAAATTTCAAATCCAAGGAACAACCGTTAAATTTAAGTAATCAACATTCTGAGCTTTACTAATTATTATTCTTAGGAAATATCTTATGTTCACCAGACAAGGCTAAGGTCAACTAGGGACATATGCAGCAAAAGATATGTAGACATTATAGTTATACTAGTCAGCAAACAGTGGCCATTATGTAAATATACTAGTCATGCTAACGATGGGAACAAGACAGTGATAGGCTCCAAATTAACAACGATAAGTTAAACCGGACGCCCCTTTAGGCGCCTCAAATTTGCTATCAAAAACCAAATCAGCTAATCTGTAGTTCAAGCCAATCGGCATCAAGACATGATTTTAGTATCAAGAGGGTAAAACTGGGCAGATGCTGGATTGAAGGCCTGAGAAGTCCAGCAAAAGCAAGTGGTAAAAATGACGAATGACCATCTCAATCTGCATTCGAAAGCAGCTAATTCCAAATATAACTAGAAATGAAGTTAAACTTCTTAAGATAGTGAGTAGACAGACAGTAATTTAGGTTATAACTTATAAGCTATTCATGCATCTATTAGAGCATTTGACATAGAATCCTCTAGGTTGACACAACTATGATGTAATATACAATCATCAAATAGGACAAACTTCAGGTAAAATAATACCACTTTGGAAGAAAAAGGCATCATATTACAACTAATGCTATTCTGAAGTGTTCGAAACTGAAAATTGAGGGTAACACCAGTTTGATAGTTTGGCGGAGCTTCAAAATCTTTATCATAGAAAAACATTTACAATGTCTTCGACATCCGTATATATCGGTATTTCAGTACATTGAAAGCGCAAGCCCCAAGGTCAATGCTGGCTCACTTGGACAACTCTACCTCCACACTTTTCATGGTTAGATCTAAAGCACAATTTCCAATTTAAACTAACACAACTGTACTATTCTTAATCCAACTAAGTCAGGTATTCAGTTATCCACTAAAAAGTTAACCTGCTCATTATTTCCTACCCCTAAACCATGTCAAATTCTAATATTCAAAACAATTCATATCATTGTTGATATTCAGCAATCAAATTATCCATAATTTCAGAATCAAATCATTCATAATTTCAATTCAATTTCATCCATACCTTCACCAGTAAACCAATTAAACTACCATTTCAGAATTTAAATATCCCCAAATAAATTGAGACCCTTGTTTGCCTAAATCTCAAATTAAATTGAAATTCTAATTTCCTTTTCTCTAGAGCTAATTTCAGAACCACAAAACATATTATACATTCAACCATAATAACCATTTGAAAATCAACAACAATTAAAACGAAATTGGGGTTTCAATTACTTACCTAATCTCCTCTCTGTTAAAGGATTATGGCTTGATTTCTTCTGCATCCGTGCTTATCTTCTCGCCATAACTTGTACTCTCTCTCGTGCTTATCTTCTCGCCATAGCTTATACTCTCTCTCTCTCTCTCTGAAAATTTTTGATTCAAGTGAACGAATCCCGACCACAAAGAGAAGATAAGGCTTCTAACACATACGCGAGCAACACGTGTGGTAGATGGGAAAAATTACTAGATGACTGCTTCGACATTGCTGGGCTACCAATTAGGCGGCCTGTTTTTGGGACGAAATTTGTAACAGATTTTGCAATAATATCCGTAACAGTGATTTTATAACACTTATAAGCGTTAGACACTTATATTGTAACATATTTGTAACAATTCTGTAACAGTTTTAGATCTGACGGCTGGATTTTGCTGGCAATCAACGATCAAGATTAAAATTAAAAGTTTAGGTGACGGTTTTTTGACCATTTTCATGTCGTATTAGCCGTCTATCGGGTCGACTTCCATTCGTTTTCATCGCTCCTAACCATAGTCGGGGACGATAACTCTCCGATTGTTGACTCAATTTCGAGAAAAAACGACCAATACCCATTCAATTGAATCGATTAAAAATGAAAAAAAAACAGGCAATGCATTTTTAGGCCCCAAAGTGACAGTATAGAAGGGACTCCCTTCGGTCGTCCCGACTAGTAAGGGTAAAAGTGACATTCATTTAATTGTTGACCTGTCAAGATACCTTAGCTGACTAGTTAACTCTCTTCAGCGTGAAAACTAACATAATGGGGGCATTTTGACTTATTTCAAAAAGGTCGGGCATTTTTGCAAGTGACCCCCGATTTTGGGGCATTTTGCCTATTTTCCCTTTTTCAGGCATATACTACCTTAGTTTCAGAAAAGAAAAGAAAAAAGATACTTTCGCAGTTTTATTTTTGCCTAAAAATATGCCATATTGAAATATATATATTACTTTCTTGAAACGGAGTGAAAGTATCACTTTTCCTGAAAATGGACGAAAGTATCACTTTTCCTGAAACGGAGCGAAAGTATCACTTTTCCTGAAACGTAAAATTATTTGATGCATAAACCAAAATATGGCTGCATAATGTGTTATGCATCCTTTGTGGTGGTTTGTATAATGGCTATGGATTTAATTTACGAAAATTGTACCTAAAGTGAAAGTATCATTTTTCAGGAAACGTAGGGAGTACATTGTTTCACTAATTGCAACGGAAAATTTTGTTGATGCATATATAAACCAAAATATGGATGCATAATGTGTTATGCATCCTTTATGATGGTTTGCTAATGGCTATGCATTCAATTTTCGAAAATTATGCCTAAAACGATAAAAACTTCTGAATTTTCGTAAAAACTCTAAATTTGATATTATTGTTTGTACTCATTGCGTAGGTCTCTTTAAAATTTTTTCAACGTGATAAAATTTGTAAAATTCCAAGGCACAGACTTTCAAATATGTTATATTCTAGTTTACATGTCAATTATACCCCTGAAAAAATATGATACATATTATAGTAATTGGACTAAAAGTGAGGGGTATTTTGGTATCATTATCTATTGCAAACTACCAAACTATTTCCAATATATTTATCAAATTGACATTTGCATTATGATACACATATTATAGTAATTGGACTAAAAGTGAGGGGTATTTTGGTATCATTATCTAGTGAAAACTACCAAACTATTTCCAATCTTTTTAGCAAATTGACATTTGCATTAGGTTCAATTTAATAAAAAAGTGGTCATAAAAGGGCCTTCGGTTCTCCGGTCGGTCAGCCCAATAGTACTTGTCCGGGCTAGTTAATACTAGGGGTGGGACTTGGGTTGGGTTAACCCACCCAACCCGTGCCTAACCCGAACGTTGAGCGGACATGGACAACGTATTTCAAAATTTTGGGCAAGGTTGGGCATAAATTTTACAAACCCGAGTTAAATTTGGGCCAGCATGGGCACAAATATTTTTAACCCAAGTAACCTGCCCAACCTGAAGAACTATGATATAGTTATATAAAACTATTTTTATAATTGGTATTATTATCTATTTAGAGTAATTTTAGACATTATCTTCAAATTTAATATCGAAAATATAAATTATATCTATCTCATTAATCATTTGATATGAAAAAAATTTATATTATTGTAAATAATGTTCATTTATTTGGAAATTTAAGATAAATTGAGCAATTGAATCTTATTATTACTAAAATTTGTTATTGTCATATTAACAAAATCGTATGTCTAGCGAAACTTGGGCCAACCCGAGAAACCCGGGGAACCCGAGGAATTAACACTCACGTAAAGGGGCGTGTGGAAGGACAATATAATATGGAAGGGCCACTCCACTTTTGCCAATTGATTTTGAGTTGAATGCCCGCAGACTTTTGAGTTGGATGCCCGCAGAATTTAACAATATCAAAAATGCAAACTCAAACAGCGGGGGAATTTAGATTCTTCTAACATTGTCCATTAAGGTAAAGTGGAAAAGTTATCCTAAAGCAGCATTTATAGCAGTTAGATTTAGCAAATTTGGGTCGCTCCAAATGGAATGTTGTAATACTATATTTTTATTACTGAGGAGTTTGTATTGGTAACACTGTTTGTATTTAGGAGTTTCAAATTACACGTGTTTCAAACACTGGGTAGTGTGTTGAACGTCTTTTAATTCATTTTGGTGTTTTAAACTTTCCGGAGACTATTTTTTTTTTTTTGATTGGTAGGAAAATAAAGTTATATCAATCGTAAAGAGTTTTACAATTGGTTTAGGAATGGAGGCAATGAACCCATCCATTTACCAGAACTATTGTGATGTATACAATACTCGGCAGCAGCATCAGCTAGAGATAAAAACTTTGAATTTCTACTGACATGTCTGACTTCATAAAAATTGAAATGGTTCAAAATGAAAATGCAATCATCTAAGATAGAAAGACTGGATCAGCTAGTCTGGTTGTTTTATTTCTTAAGTAAGAGACTGGATTCTTAGCATCATTGTTGATGCATATCACTTTTAAATTCATATTCCTAGCCCATGCAACAGCTGCAATTGCGATACTTTCAGCTTATTCTGGATCTCTAGCTATCCCCGTAGTTGTTTTGGATCCTGCATAATTCCCTGCTTCATCAATGAGATAAATGCCAATACCGATTCTATTAGAATTATCACTGTAAAAAGCATCACAATATAACATAACACAATTATTAGTCAGGTTGTTGATGAGATAGAGTTGCTTGGGTGATGGTAGACGTAGTGTTACTGGCAATTGAATAAATTATTTCTCCTGCAAGCTTCATAGCATAAGAAGCCGTATCAGCAACACATAAAGATTTTCCTTTGAATGTCTTGAAATACCTATCTCTATTGATGGTCCAAGAAAGGGTGAGTATTTGACACATCATTATCATATCTTTATATGACGAAATCCACTTACATATCCTAGAGTTCATGTCTATACCATAGCTAGAGTCTTATAGTACTAGGTTTCCATTTATAATTAAAGCCCAAACCGCCTTCGAGAAAGAGTAGTGAAGTAATATAGGTGTTCGGCAGTTTCTAACATATAATCCTCGCAGAGTGAGCAAAGAGCATCATGTTCAGTTATATATCTAAAAACTCTATACTTAGTGGGGAGAATGCTTCTTATGCATTTCCAAAGGAAAAGTTGAACTTTGGGTAAGACTGGTGTATTCCACAAATCTTTGTATGTTTTTTTTTTTTTTTGTGGACTAAGATGTGTCCTATTGTGACTTGAAATAAATCTATAAGCAGTCTTGACCAAAAGAACTCCAGACTTAGTATGTGGCCACACGAGTCTATCTTCCCCAGTCAAAGGTAACCTAGTATTACCAATTTTCTGGCAATTGTATGGAGTAAAAAAGCACTAAATTAGTTCATTGTTCCATTGTTTAGTATCTCCTTTCTTAACTTCCCAGAAACAATGTGCACTAATAACTTCAATCCTTTACAAATACATTTCCAGACCCAAGATGAATCTCTGGGTTTGGGATGATGAAGAGCATGTACATGTCTAAAATACGTATATTTTAGAATGATAGCCCACAAATCAGTTGAGTTATGAATAAGATTCCAGACAGTTTTGGCTAAAACAGCTTGTTTTAGGTTTTCAAAATCTAGTCCTCCTTGAAGTTTGTGACAACAAACATTGTCCCAAGATATTGGATAACATCATCTAGTAGAAGAAAAGTATCATGATTTACCATTATAGGTCCGGATATTAATAGGTGTTTTAAACTGTGCTAATATATAAAGGAGGTTTTAAACAACACCATCTTTACTGAAAATCCAAGTGGGTTCACCGGAAAGGAAAACTCGAAGTTAACTCAGTGTCTTCTTTTTTTATCTGTTATCACTTTCTTCTATCTTTAGTTCCTACTTTCTTTTCTTGCATGCGATAATCTCAACCTCCTTTACATTTTGCTATAGTTTTTTTATGGATTCTAATGTTTCCCACTTTTTTACTTGATTCTGGTTTGTCGCGCTTAGATGACTACCTAGGAGACATTGGAGTGGTTTCGCCTAATTGTCCCTTTAATCCCTTCTCTGATTTTCCTTTCTTTATTCGCTTCTAATGGTCCCACATTAGATGATTATGGAGAATGGGGAGATCCTAATCTTCACTTTGAAACAAAATCCACTTTTGAGCTCCTTAAATATTTAATCATTTCTTATTCCTCATGTCATTATGATTGAAAACAAACAAAACAGCTGTAATAACCCTATACCCTCACATACTCAAAGTTTCTTATATAAGTTTACTAACAAGTGTTACACATTCGTAAAGCATAAGAAAGGCAAACTTCTTTATCTAGTTGTTCTTATCATTCTTCTTTATAATGTGAGTTTAATCAGAAATTTCATAAAGAGTTTCTCTCTTCTGATGGATCCAGATATCCAGGAAGTTCAAGAAAAGATGGACATTAATTTTATATCAGTACAAGCAGTACAAAATTTTCAATGCTTTGATTCAAGCTACAAATTGATGGAAATTTTATTTTCTTAGCATAATCTATTCAAACAAAGAATACATTGTTGGGGAACTTGATGAATAATTGAAAAGGCTATGGAATAAGTGAAAAGGAAATGGTACCAAGCACACCACCACCTTTTTCGTTCGGCAACCCATATGAATAATACCTACAAAAATTGCAAGTAAATCTAAATTAAAGATCCTTGAATGATACAGGTGTATCCGTACTCCTTTAGGGAACTTAGTTAACCTCAAGCTAAGTTGAGGGAAGAAACCTATTCTAGGCATGAATCCTTGTTTAGGCAGAATTCCTAGTTAGGGAACAGTTTTGTTTTAGGCAATTGTTGATGGTGGTTTTTAAACAAGGGGTAAAATCGTAAAACCCCATGACCTAGTGTTACCCGCAACACATTAACTAAGAGCATTTAACTCAGGTGTAAATAATTAATAGGGGTATTTTTTCAAAATACCATATTAGGTTTTTCAACACGAACCCTAATTCAAAACCAAGCCGCATCTGCGCACCATGGCAACAATGCCAAACCAAGCCGCATCTGCGCACCATGGCAACAATGCCAAGCCAAGCCGCTGCTCGCGCACCATGGAGACAATGCCAAACCAAGCCGCACACTGTGCACCATGGCAACAATGCCAAACCAAGCCGCATACTGCGCACCATGGCAACAATGCCAAGCCAAGCCGCACACTGCGCACCATGGCAGAAATGCCAAACCAAGCCGCACATCTGCGCACCATGGCAGCAATGCCAAACCAAGCCGCACATCACGACCATGGCAAGCAATGCCAAACCAAGCCGCACACTGCGCACCATGGCGAAGAATGCCAAACCAAGCCGCACACTGCGCACCATGGCAACAATGCCAAACCAAGCCGCACATCGCGCACCATGGCAAAGAATGCCAAACCAAGCCGCATGAGTCGCGCACCATGGCGACAATGCCAAACCAAGCCGCACACCGCTGCGCACCATGGCAACAAACCCAAAACCAAGCCGCACACTCGCGCACCACGGCCAATACACCAAAACCAAACTACATATCCCACTCATTGGCAACAATGCCAAATCAAGCTGCTATGCCATTGGCACATGCCAAATATAGCGCCCTAGGCTTGCAAGACTTGCAACTAGGTCAACATGGCCGTACGTGCCATTGGCACATGCCAACACGTACCGCAAGCCATATTTCCAAGCCGCTATACCATTGGCACACGCCAAATATAGCCCCTAGGCTTGCAAGACTTGCAACTAGGTCAACATGGCCGTACGTGCCATTGGCACATGCCAACACGTACCGCAAGCCATATTTCCAAGCCGCTATGCCATTGGCACATGCCAAATATAGCGCCCTAGGCTTGCAAGACTTGCAACTAGGTCAACATGACCGTACGTGCCATTGGCACATGCCAACACGTACCGCAAGCCATATTTCCAAGTCGCTATGCCATTAGCACGCGCCAAATATAGCGCCCTAGGCTTGCAAGACTTGCAACTAGGTCAACATGGCCGTACGTGCCATTGGCACATGCCAACACGTACCGCAAGCCATATTTCCAAGTCGCTATGCCATTAGCACGCGCCAAATATAGCGCCCTAGGTTTGCAAGACTTGCAACAAAGTCAACATGGCCGTACGTGCCATTGGCACATGCCAAACACACACGCTGATAGCCTAACTTGCAAACCATGCAACCTACCACCAAGGCCACGGCCCTAACGGCCACGCATGCCATTGGCACATGCCAAACACACACGTTGGTAGCCTAACTTGCAAAACCGTGCAACCTACCACCAAGGCGTTCCACACGCCATTGGCACATGCCACACACGCCACTAGCGGCTGCGGCATTGCCACTTGCGCTCGAGGTGCAACTCGCAACAAAGGCATTCCGCACATGCCATTGGCACATGCCACATGCGCCCTAGCGGCACCACTTGCACTCAAGATGCAACCAACACTCGAGACGTCAACACAAACCGGGGATGCTACTTAGGGTTTTGGTTTGGCGGTCACAAACATGCGGCGTACACTACGCTCACATTAAGAAAGCGTGAAAAGGAATAAAGCGGTCAAATAAAAGAGGAAATACGGTGAAAACGTTTTCACCCATTAACGCCATGCGGTTACCACCTCCTCCCATTATTTCACCCTTTACTCTCTTCCTTCATGAGGCCGAGTGCGTTTCAATCTCGACTTGTATAAATAGGTCTCACCTATTTCCACCGGACAACAAGTCTCGGTCGGGAGAAAAATACTACACTCTCGGAAAGGCAACTTTGCAAGCTCTCCCAAAAGCTTCCATCTCTTGCAAGCTTCCCAAGCTTCTACTTTCTCCGATACAAGTCGAGATACTACTCTCCTGCACTATTCCGGGTCTCAACACCTTTCTTTGCTTCCTCCCCAAATCAACCCTTCTCCTCCACTTTGTGACCGAAGCAAGTCAGAACGGCCATTTCTTGGTTTAGGCCGGACTTGTACAGATTGATCTCTCGAATCTATAAAGTGCTCACGTGCAAAGACATTTGTTTAGGGTTTGAATCGGTTTCTCACTCACCCACCGAATTTCTCGAAATCGGCGAAACGATTTTCACCAGTAAACAATTGGCGACCACAACGGGAGGATTGATCTATCGGCTACAATGTCGGGTCGTCGATCTCGTTCTTCGACCCGGATATCAAGATGGTAGGGGAAGGCGACTTGATCCGACTCAACTACCGAGACGACCGGTTACTGGGCCAGCAAAAACTACACGAGAAAAGCGGGGACTCGTTGAAGATGCTACCCGGCGATTGGGGACTTGCGACTCGGTCAGACTCAACCGCCAGACGACCGGTTACCGGTTGCAAAAACTACACGAGAAAACGGGGACTCGTTGAATACGCTACCGAAGAATCGGGGACTAACTGGCGATGCTACCAGCAAAACCGCCTTTTTACATGAAGAGGGGCATGTTCGCAAAAACCTATGAAGTGAGTAAATTCGGACTACGCAAGATATACGATTTGTTTTAGGTTTTTAGTAAAACCATTATACTACTAGAGTATTGTGCCTATTGCTAGCACACACTTTCATAAAAACAATATTCCTTTCCCAAAACATAATCGAGTCATATTATCAAAACCATTCATCCCGGAAAATAATCCAATATCCTCAAAAGTTACCAATTTGTCTACCAAAATCTGGTCAAACTTTGAACCGGACATCCGGTATGTCTTTCAAAAAAAAAGAAAAAAGAACCTAAATGAAAGTTTAACGAGAGAAACATTCAAGTAAAATCATCCAATGAGAGGTCCATTCTTCTTGGAGAAAGTCAACTTTGCATCTTCAAGAGCCGCTCTCTTCATAGTCAACATCTTGGAAAGCTTTTCGAGTTCTACCTCCTGTCGTGCAATCTCCTCAAATGAGAAGGCTTTCGATTCTTGCATCTTTCAAATTTTGGATCTCAACAAGGCCTTCGACAAACCACGAAGTGTTGAACTCCTTTTCTACGCACACGTCGTGTTGGTGCTCCCGATCGGCAATAACGTCTTGAAACGGTGTGACCGGTCACCTCACGCATGTCCTCGATGGAGAATAAAGCCTCTTCCACACGCTTAACCGGCGCAAATCGACTAGTGACCTTCTTGGTTGTGGCCATATGTCCGTACTTATCCCCAGTTCTGGTGTACAACGCCTCATACTTAGCCAAAGACTGTGCCAAGCCAATGGTCCACACCATACAGAAATCCAAGCAGCGTCCATGCCTAACCAGCGTCCACACCAAGTCGGCGCCCATTCCAAGACGATCCGGCGCCTACCGAGACGCGTTTCCCGGATGCGCTTACGATCGCTTGCCAGACGCGCATGCCGGCGCTTTCGAAGCGCTTGCCGGGCGCGCTTACCAGGCACACATGCGCACGCGCATGCCGACCACGATACCACACTTTGTGCTAACAGTTTGCATCCTTCCAAATAGCTAACATCTTGCGCCCTTCCAAAGCCTATCCTCGCCCTTCGAAACAGCGCCATAGCTCCAAAGACTTCGTGATCAAAACCGTGTCATCTATGCACGATACACTTACGATCACCGGAACCGGCCACTTCCTCCACCCCAACGGTTTTTCAAGCATGGAAGCTCCAACCGTCACCGAAGACGCTACTCCACCATCGGGGCAAGATACTTGGAAGATCGGAAGAAGCCGACCTCCTTTTAGCACCGTTGATTTGATGAAAAGACAAAGATACTTCACAGGACGCGTTTATAGATGAAGAGGCTCGCATTGCTCTTGAACGCTTGATAGAAGGGGATAAGCGATCCAATTTCGTCACACGTGAAGATCAGGAAAGACTTCTCCAAAATTGAAAGCAAAGGAAATCAAAAACTCTACTGAGTTCACGGAGACCCTTCTTCCATTAGGACCCGCATAATGGGAACTTCGCCCCACAAAGTCGTACGAGTCTATGATGAAACAGATTATGTGAGATTCTATATTTCTCCGAGGCGTAGCGTCAAGGCATATTTGCACCCCTCAACCGCACTACATCGGGAAAGCGAGCATTTCCGGCCCGGGGAAGCCGTTCCCAAACCCCAACCTCTCTTAGAAAGCACGATCGACGGATGTAAATCTGGGACTCTAACCTCTGTTCTCTTGAGGGATGTCGAGTTTGACGAACGTGACGCGGCCTCCGACTTCAAAATGGTAGCCGTCAAGGCTCGAGAGTTGCAAGATGTTGTTTCAACGTTCTCTCCATAAGTAACTACGCATAAACGTTCTCCGGCCAGCGGCTTCGCTTCAGCGTTCGCTTCAACGCCACTCTTTCTGCAAAGGGTCGTGCGCCACACTCCCCATATCAAGGAACATAGCCACAGACCAGCCAAACTTCGTAGTCATGGACACCTTTTAATCCATCTCGCAAAACTCGTAATCATGGACAGTTTGCTCACTTACGCATCCAGCCAATCCTTTTACTTCCACGGAAGCCCATAGAATATCAGCCAACCTACTTTGTTACCACGACAATGTAGTTTCTCTTGATTACATCTCCTACCAAGAATTGTTGCCCCTCATTCGTTGATACCAACCAGAGCTTCACCGCAGCAATTTACTACAAAGATGGAAACATGTAAACCATACTTGAGAACGAAGATAAACACGTGATCCCTTCACTGTCAAAGCTACGAAGAACAATCCACCAAAAATCCATTACCCACAACAAGGTCCTCTACTCTTCAAGGGTGCGGCGCAAGAACATCATCACCTCTCTGTCTAGAAAAAGCCTTCAACACTTTACGAGGCCGCGGAGGATCCCGAGCTCCGCACTATTCGTAATATGTCATCATGTAATTTCGAGCATCCCAAAGGTGTCACATCCGGAAGAGTACGGAAGGTTACATTCACGTATTCATCCATTCCATCATATCAAACCAAGTATGACCAGGGACTTCTCGCCGCATCCCATTTCGTAAGATAGAGCCCTAAATCGGCGTCCTCCAAGTCTGCGAAATCAACAAGGACGGATTCAAAGGAAGGGAACGACTAGGTCATCCTCGTCGATAACGGTGACGCATGCTCCAAAAGGATATCTCTGCGCAAAGGGAAATTTTCCATTTATACAGCAAGCGGCGGTAAAGTGTACGACAGTCAGCCAAAGAAGAAGAAAACATACCGAGAGAAATTCAACAAGAAGAACCTTTTTCTCAAACGAGGGAGATGATGTAGTTGCGTTGGGTTTGAATACAGAACCTTAAAAAAGGAAAGGAAGCAATGAGGGACATAACGCTTCCAGATTTTTGGCATGAACGATGCCTAATCGAAGCCGCGCGTGAAGGAAACGCAAAATAAGGAAACTTTGCTATCTCAGAGAAACACCTACTCCCTCCTTGTTTACATCGGTCACGCCAGCCAGCGCGCACAGTTTCCACACCTTGCGCCGGTCCCACCAGCTAGCACACTCAGTTTCCCAATTCACGCCAACTTCCCAACGTCGCCCAAGCTGCACCGGCCCCACCAATTGCGCCGACCTCCCAATGGCCGCCCAAGTCACGCCTGCAAGCACACACGGCTTCTACACTTTGCGCCGGTCCCACCAACTAGCGCACTCAATTTCCCAACTCACGCCAACTTCCCAACGTCGCCCAAGCTGCACCGGGCCCACCAATTGTGCCAGCCTCCCGATTTGTGCAAAACTACCAGAGATAAGGATTCCAAATCCTATTTATAAAAGGTCAGACAAGCCTCCTTCAATTTTCTCTACGGTTTGTTGTTAATAGTTTGTCACCATCTTATGCTTACCTCGCAACAAAGCCCCTGTTCCGAGCTAAGCAGGGGACTTAATGTTGATGGTGGTTTTTAAACAAGGGGTAAAATCGTAAAACCCCATGACCTAGTGTTACCCGCAACATATTAACTAAGAGCATTTAACTCAGGTGTAAAGAATTAATAGGGGTATTTTTTCAAAATACCAGATTAGGGTTTTTCAACACAGAACCCTAATTCCGAAACCAAGCGCATCTCTGCGCACCATGGCAACAATGCCAAACCAAGCCGCATATCTGCGCACCATGGCAACAATGCCAAGCCAAGCGCACATGCTGCGCACCATGGCGACAATGCCAAACCAAGCGCACACATCATGCACCATGGCAACAATGCCAAACCAAGCCGCATCTTTGCGCACCATGGCAACAATGCCAAGCCAAGCCGCTGCTGCGCACCATGGCGAAAATGCCAAACCAAGCCGCACATCTGCGCACCATGGCAACAATGCCAAACCAAGACGCACACCGCACACCATGGCAAAGAATGCCAAACCAAGCGCACATCACGCGCACCATGGCAACAATGCCAAACCAAGCCGCACACTGTGCACCATGGCAACAATGCCAAACCAAGCCGCACACTGCGCACCATGGCGACAATGCCAAACCAAACCGCATACTGCGCACCATGGCAACAACGCCAAAACCAAGCCGCACACTGCGCACCACGGCAGCGACACAAAAACCAAACTACATATCGCGGTCATTGGCAACCATGCCAAACTAAGCCGTTATGCCATTGGCACATGCCAAATATAGCGCCCTAGGCTTGCAAGACTTGCAACTAGGTCAACATGGCCGTATGTGCCATTGGCACATGCCAACACGTACCGCAAGCCATATTTCCAAGCCGCTATGCCATTGGCACACGCCAAATAGAGCGCCCTAGGCTTGCAAGACTTGCAACTAGGTCAACATGGCCGTACGTGCCATTGGCACATGCCAACACGTACCGCAAGCCATATTTCCAAGCCGCTATGCCATTGGCACATGCCAAATATAGCGCCCTAGGCTTGCAAGACTTGCAACTAGGTCAACATGCCCGTGCGTGCCATTGGCACATGCCAACACGAACATAAGCCATATTTCCAAGTCGCTATGCCATTAGCACGCGCCAAATATAGCGCCCTAGTCTTGCAAGACTTGCAACTAGGTCAACATGGCCGTACGTGCCATTGGCACATGCCAACACGCATCCGCAAGCCATATTTTCAAGTCGCTATGCCATTAGCACGCGCCAAATATAGCGCCCTAGGTTTGCAAGACTTGCAACTAGGTCAACATGGCCGTACGTGCCATTGGCACATGCCAAACACACACGCTGGTAGCCTAACTTGCAAACCGTGCAACCTACCACCAAGGCCACGGCCTAACGGCCACGCATGCCATTGGCACATGCCAAACACACACGCTGGTAGCCTAACTTGCAAACCGTGCAACCTACCACCAAGGCGTTCCACACATGCCACACACGCCACTAGCGACTCGGCATTGCCGATTGCGCTCGAGGTGCAACTCGCAACAAAGGCATTCCGCACATGCCACATGCGCCCCTAGCAGCACCACTTGCACTCAAGATGCAACCAACACTCGAGACGTCAACACAAACTGGGGGATGCTTTCTAGGGTTTTGGTTTGGCGGTCATAGCATGCAGCGTACACTACGCTCACATTAAGAAAGCGTGAAAAGGAATAAAGCGATCAAATAAAAGAGGAAATAATGGTGAAAACGTTTTCACCCATTAACGCCATGCAGTTACCACCTCCTCCAATTATTTCACCCTTTACTCTCTTCCTTCATGAGGCCGGGAGTACGTTTCAATCTCGACTTGTATAAATAGGTCTCACCTATTTCCACCGGACAACAAGTCTCGGTCGGGGAGAAAAATACTACACTCTCGGAAAGGCAACTTTGCAAGCTCTCCCAAAAGCTTCCATCTCTTGCAAGCTTCCCAAGCTTCTACTTTCGATACAAGTCGAGATACTACTCTCCCAGTTATTCTGGTCTCAACACCTTTCTTTGCTTCCCTCCCCAAATCAACCCTTCTCCTCCACTTTGTGACCGAAGCAAGTCCGGAACGGCCATTTCTTGGTTTAGGCCGGACTTGTACGGATTGATCTCTCGAATCTATAAAGTGCTCACGTGCGGCACATTTGTTTAGGGTTTGAATCGGTTTCTCACTCACCCACCGAATTTACTTAAATCGGCGAAACGATTTTCACCCATAAACAGAAATACTCTTAGTTTAGGAAATAGATTCCTAATAGAAGTCCTTGGTCGGCTGAGTACGATGAAGGCTATAAATAGAGGGCTTGGATAATAGCTAAGGACGGATACTGGGTACAGAAAACCTAGAAGAAGCTTACGACAATACTTGTGCAAGCTTAGAAAATATTTTAAGGTTAATCCACTGTTTAGAGAATATTATGAGCGTAACAAAGAGAGAATTGTAATCGTTTTCTTGTTCATAATCTAAGAGAAGATATTTTCTTCGAATTACTACTTGTGTTTTGTTTTCTAATCCTTGTGGTTTATGGTTTTCACTAGATCTCTCTACATAAAGCTTGGTGAGGTAGTCGAGAAGTTGGAAGACGTAAAGAAAACAAGGGGATAAAGGATGACAAAGTCATATGATTATCCTAAGAAAGACGACCCACAAACTATGGAAGAAAAGGTGGCTACGTTGCAAACAGACATGAAGTCTATTCAAGTTACCCTCCAGTAATTGAGTGAATGTATTCGTTCTCATACACCTAAGAAGAAGACAAACAAAAATGTTGCACCTTCACCTGAAGCTTCGGAAAAAGATGATTCGGAAGAAGAAGAAGAAGAAGAAGAAGAAGAAGAAGAAGAAGAAGAGGAAGAAGAAGATGAGGATGAAGAAAAGAAGAAAAGTGAGTTTCTTAAAAGTCCTACATCAACTAAACCTCATGGTAAGAATCTGAAAATTGATTTTCGTGTTGATATTCCACTTTACGATAGGAGTGTCGATGTAGAAAAATTGGATGATTGGATTGAACGTCTAGAGACGTATTTTTCTTTCTTTGAATATGGTTCAAAGGAAAAGATAGCTTTCGCGGCATTGAAGCTACAAAAGCATGCTCTAACTTGGTGGAAAGCTTATCAAAGACAAAACCTAGGTAAAAGAGTATTGTCGTGGAAACGATTCAAGGCAGTTGTAAGGAAACAATTTTATCCGGTTGGCTACCTTGAGGAGAGATGGTTCAAGTGGTACAACTTGAAGCAGACTTACAACCAAACCCTACAAGAATATACTTTGGAATTTCAGAATCAAGCTATGATTTTGGACTTAGACTTGGGGGATTATGTTATCTACATGAAATATATTTCCGATTCCATGAGTATATACGGAAGGAGTTGAAGATGTTTTCGGTGGATACTATCTCTGAAGCAAGCATAAAAGCTAATTCCATCGAAGGCAGGCTTAAGAAAACTGATGTTTAGGGAAACGTCAAAGACAAGTCTGGAAGTTTCGTCGCTAAAGGATATGAAAGGAGCAAAGAAGAAGGGAAGTCAAGTGACAAAGTTGGTTTAGTTTGCACTCATTGCAAACAAACAGGGCATGTTGTTGAAAAGTGTTGGATAAAGTATCCTAATCTAAAACCAAAAGGGTTGCAGAAGAAAGAAGCCATGATGGCAACACTAGTCGCACAAGGACTAACAGAACCTAATCAAAAGCTCTCTCTAATGGCAGGAGGCGTAGAAGAACTTATGGAGGACGATCCTAGGTAACGACTCTTCACGGTTAAGATGCAGGTTAAGACAATACTAATAGATGTTGTTATTGACCCGGGAAGTCAGAAGAATTTACTTTCACATTCTTTGGTACAGAAGTTGGGTTTGAAGACTTTCAAACATCCGAAACCCTATCCTTTAGGGTGGCTTCAAAAGGAAGGTGGGCTACATGTTGCAGAACAGTGCACGTTCAAGTTTGCTTTTGATGAGTCATACATTGACGAGGTTACATGCGACGTGGTTCCATTGGATGTTTGTCAAGTTGTACTTGGTAGTCCTTACTTGTGGGATCGAGATGCGGTTTTACATAGGAGGGAGCAGAAGTATACCTTTACCAAAGATGGGAAAGATTTTGTAATACGAGCTATTGACTTTCCTCTTGAGGGAGCAAGTTTGATTACAGCCACTCAGGTTAAGCGGTTGGTAAATGATATCACAAAGTTCATTCTACTTGTGATCCGTTCTCTTGATGAGAAGCCGAGTAGAGTTAGTTTGGAATACATTACCAAACAACAAGAAGAAGACCTAAGAAGGTTAAGTATGTTTGAACCACCATTACTAGATGATGATTGAGATGACAAGATGATCTTGCCACATGTGGAAGACTTGTGGTTTGATAGAGAGGAACCACTCAAGGAAGACTTCATATTGGAGACAAGAGTGACTAAAACACGACAAGAAGAGAAAGAAGCTTTTCTAATTGGATGTCAAGGTCAAGTTCCTAATAAGGCTAAGTGGTTTAACAAGGAAAAGGGGACTCTCGAGTTCCTAACCTTCATTTTTAACTCTCACAGGAGTTTAAGTTCTTAAAAGGGGGACCCATGATACAAGTGTATCCGTACTACTTTAGGGAACTTAGTTAACCTCAAGCTAAGTTGAGGGAAGAAACCTATTCTAGGCATGAATCCTTGTTTAGGCAGAATTCCTAGTTATGGAAGAGTTTTGTTTTAGGCAATACTCTTAGTTTAGGAAATAGGTTCCTAATAGAAGTCCTTGGTTGGATGAGTACGATGAAGGCTATAAATAGAGGGCTTGGCTAATAGCTAAGGACGGATACTGGGCACAGAAAACCTAGAGGAAGCTTATGACAATACTTGTGCAAGCTTAGAAAACAGTTTAAGGTTAATCCATTGTTTAGAGAAGATTGTGAGCGTAACAAAGAGAGAATTGTAATCGTTTTCTTGTTCATAATCTAAGAGAAGATTTTTTCTTCGAATTACTACTTGTGTTCTGTTTTCTAAGTTTCTCTTCTATTATTATTCTGAATTCCGCCTTTATAGTAATAGTTATCAAGGTACAGAGATCAATATGTATCATTGAACAATATGTATATAAAGATTTTTTATTTCTCTTCCACAATCAATATGTCTAGAGAATAAAGTCGACCGTGAACCTGTCTGTGTAGAAGTGTTCTTGGACGATCTCACAAATCAATATCTAAGATCATTTTATTCGTATATATCCACATCAAGATGATCCGAATTCTTCCAAGTATGAAACTTATTATCTATCTTTCAAGATACAAATTCAACAAGAAAAAGTTTTGTACTGATCACAATTAATATGGACTTAAACTACGTACCTAAATTGAATACGTATTACTTGTGTTATTCCTATTATACATATAAATAATAAAATGCAGAAAAGGAAAAGGAAAAATACAAGACACCAGAAGTTTTGTTAACGAGGAAAACTGAACCTACAGAAAAACCCTAGGATCTAGTCCAGCTTTGAACAAAAAACTTTATCAAGCCGCTATAAACACAATCCAACTATCAAACTTCGGACAAGACTCAATGACGAACTAGTGCTGTTTTAGGCCTGTTTCATTCAAACAGACTTGGTAAGAGTCTTGGATTCGAAGAAAATGAAGTTTCCACGTACTTTAAGTAAAACAGGGAGGACATTGTATATCGGGTATGATTCTCTATTATTGGAAGTGGTGACGTATATATGTATGAGTTTAGCTTGTACTGGCAACGTGATTGGACCGTGCACATCACTAGAAGACGTGTGAAGAAGAAAGACATGGAAATAATTCTCAAAACAAAGAAAGAAAACCCGTAACTTGCTGAGAAGGAGAAGGAGAGATTTCATCGAGATTACTTGCCCTAAAGGGTGCTGCTATGTATAAAAAGGAGTTGTTGGAGTCTCAAGAGAAGGACGGATACCTTGGAGAATAAATATAGAGCTAGGAATCGAAAAATCACAAGTCACAGAAAGTTACCTGCTGCTGCAAAACTCAAGAACACGAAGAACAATACCTGTCAAAAACTGGCCGCAGATAGAAGAATCCATAGATACAACGACAGAGAATCCTCTATCGTTCTTCAAACAGATGGAAAAACAAAGGACCCTCGAAATGGTCGTTTATTCACTAAGGTGCTCAATTCAGTGTTAAACTCCTTTAGCGACTGGAAATCATTGTAAGCATTTTTATTATTATTTTTAATACAATGATTAATGAAATTTTCTCCAATTTTCGTGAGTAGCTAAATCTATTCTCTAGGGTTTTGGAGGAAACTATTTTTGATGGGTAATATTTAGTAATTAATTTCTTTGGCATATTTACTCCATATTTGTGTTTTGAATTTGTCTAAAAATTCTCTCTTCTTTACATGCTTCGTAATAATTGTTTTGGGTAGTTTCTACCGTTCTTTTATAAGCGAAGGAGGATTAGGCCTTAAAATAGTGACAAGAGTCATAAAAAAAAGAAGAACGTTATATTTTCCAAAGCATGAGATTGGGTTCGAAACTGTTTTGAGTAAAATAGGAGTAATTGTCAAAGAAATTGTTATTGAGTTTACAAAAATTAGAAGTAGTGGAATCCAAAACCCTAGACTCATCTCTCCTTGGTAACAAAAATCAATTTTAATTATTTGTCTTAGTATTTTTCTTTATTAATCTGAAATCAAATCTTTAAAAGAGTCCGAGCAACGAATCTTTCTTACCACTTGTAAAAACTACATCAGTTTTTGGCGCCGTAGACGCGGACTTGCCTTTAGGTTAGGTTTTAGATTTTTATTATTATTTTTTTTAGTTCAGTTTTTGTTTAATTTAATTTAATTTCTTTGATTTTACTTGGGTATTTTTTCTTGTTTTTATTGTGCAGGTAATATTCTATATTTATTGTGGAATTGCCTACCAAAAGAGGTAAGTAACAAAACCCAAAATTTTATTATTTTTTTAGGTTTTATTTCCTTTTTGTGTATATTTATTTCTTTTTTTTATTTAAAAAAACATTCAAAAAAATACACGTTGCACACACCAATTGCATCGTTAGATTACCAATTTAGGAAACCACACGTGGAAAAGTGAAAAGTGCTGAACCCGTGCCTTGGGCCATTTGGGAGTTACCAGTGAAATTCCACAAGCCTCGGCCTTGTACCTTTAGGTATATTTTGCTTTGAGGTAACCCAAGCTTATCTAATTTAGTAAACCCTGCATTTGCATGTGCACGATTTTCTTGCTTCACTAGTATTCTTGCTTGTGTATGCGACGTTGGAAACGGATAGGAGATAGACTTGAGGAGAACGACCTTTTTAATTTGACACCAACCCGCTACACAAATATAGGTGATACTTTGATTTTTGCCAAGATGGTAAATGAAAATGATGAGGGTGAAGTCCCGCCAACCAAGACCCTTAGGGACCGTTTGAACCCATCTAGAGTGATACGTGAACCTGGGGTTGTTTTACCGTCCACTATCGTTAAGTTTTGAAATTAAACCTGAGACATTTGGCATGCTGCGTAAGTTTAGGAGGATAGAGAATGAAAACCCATATACCCATATCCGTGACTTTGAGATGATTTGTAACACCATGAGTTATCCGAATGTCACCAAAGACGATGTTAGGTTGCGTTTGTTTCCCTTTTCCCTAGAGGAGAGATCCGGTGAGTGGTATCATATCATATCATTCCTTCCAAAACAATCACTACCTGGGGTGGACTTGTAGAGGTTTTCATTAAGAAATTCTACCCACACCATAAGACTGTTGTTGTTCGAAAGTCTATCCAAACCTTTAAGCAGAAATTAGGTGAACACCTATACGATTATGTAGAAAGGTTTAATGAATTGTTATACCAATGCCCACATCACGGCTTTGATAAAGCCCACATGGCCCAAATATTATATGAGGGCCTTGATAGTGAAACCCGAATGCGAGTAGAAACAATGAGTGGTGGAGAATTTACCCACCAAGACCCAGATGAATGTTTTGACGAATTAATCGAGTTAGGTGAAAAGACTCGTCAATGGGCTTCAATGAGGGAGCCCGAAATAACTAGGAACCCTATCCATAGGGTCAATAGAGTTGAAAATGGGTCCGATATTCTTAGGCGTCTAAAGGCCTTAGAGATGAACCAAGGGTCCAACTGAGACAATGAGTTGTAACAAAGGAGCCTTAACTTATCCATGTACCATTTGTGGTGACCAAAGTCATCTTGGACCTCGGTGCCCCTTGTTTTACCCAACTGAAACTACCCGTGACCAGGTTAGTGTCCTACATGGAGGTATGAACACTACATATGAGGGTCGACCCAAGTTTGATCCATACTCTAATACCTATAACCCTGGTTGGAGACATAATCCTAATTTTTCGTGGTCTAGAGGTGCCCATCAGGGTGGCCCATCTAGCAATACACCACCAGTTTTTCCTAGGAATCAACCTCAAGAACAAAGTACAGTTGATCCTAAGATGATGTATTTTGAGGAATCTATGAAACTCTTATCCCAAAGTATTGTCCAGAGTAACCAAAAATTCGATGACTTTATCTTGTTGAGTCGAAGATAACCAACAAAACAAAGGACCGAGCTATTGCCAACTTAGAGACTCAAATAAGTCAACTTTCGAACCTAGGTTAAATGATAGGGAGAATGGGAGATTTCCTAGCCAACCGACTCCGAATCTAAAAGTATTTAACCAGTTAATGGATCGAGTAGTTCTAACCACAACGAACATGTCAAAGCGGTTATCACCCTTAGGAGTGGTAAAACTCTAGAGAACTCTGGTAGAACCACCTAAGGATAGTAGTCCAGCTGAAGAGACTGAGGTTGACCAAACTTCGTCTAAAGACCTTAATGGGTCTGAGTGTGCTAAGAGTCCAAGTGAGGAAGGTCTACCACCCGCACCATTTCCTCAAAGACTCGCTAAGAAAAAGCCTAGTACATATGCTGAAATCCTAGACATCTTTAAGCAAGTTAAGATCAACCTGCCTTTATTAGATGCAATAAAACATGTACCGGCTATGGCCAAGTTCCTAAAAGAAATGTGCACTGTCAAGAGAGACGCGAGTGTCCATAAAAAGGCATTTTTAACCCAACAAGTTAGTTCCATAATCTCACAAAAGTACCCAGTCAAATATAAAGATCCTGATTGTCCTACTGTCACATGTGTCATAGGTACCAAAACGATAAACAATGCTCTATTAGATCTTGGGGCTAGTGTGAATCTTTTACCGTTCTCGGTATATGAACAACTTGGGCTAGGTGAGATGAAACCAACTAGGATAACACTACAGTTAGCCAAATGGATAGGTCACCAAAATCCCACGTGGAATTATTGAGGACGTTTTGGTTCGGGTAGAAAACTTTATCTATCCAAATTGACTTTGTGATTTTAGACACTCAACTCGTCTCTAGTCAAGATATCAATATCCCAATCATCCTAGGTCATCCGTTCCTAGCCACCGCAAATGCGGTCATACATTGTCAAACCGGCCTAGTAGAATTTTCCTTTGGGAATCAAAAATCTCTATGAACGTTTTTAAGGCGTTACAAGCCCCACCGGACCACACAGACACTACGAGTCTATATGCATGATTGATTCTTTAGTTGATAATACTTTTACCACAAATAGTGTTAATGATCCTTTAGAGGCATGCTTGGCCCACTTTGGAGCCTACTATGATGAGGATAGTAATTTTGAAGAAGTTAATGCGTTGTTAGATTCTGCGCCGAAGAATGAATTATGGAAAATGGCAACGTAAACCGGAACCTCTTCCGCCAACCATAGATAAACCCCTCCCATCATCGGTTAAAGCACCCACCCTTGAATTAAAGCCGCTACCGGATACACTCGAAATATGTATTTCTTGGTAATGAGAATACTATTCCTGCCATAATTGCTTCTGACTTGGAGCCCGATCAGGAAAGTAGATTAGTTAGTGTTCTCCGTAAGCACAAGACTGCAATAGGGTGGACTATAGCAGATTTGAAAGGAATTAGTCCTGCTGATTGTATGCACCACATCTACCTAGAAGAAGGTGCAAAAACCTCAAGAGAAATGCGAGACGTTTGAATCCTAATATGAAGGAAGTTGTCCGATTCGAGGTTCTTAAGTTATTAGATGCGGGTATCATATACCCCATATCTGATAGTAAATGGGTCAGTCCTTTCCAGGTTGTCCCAAAGAAGTCTGGGATTACTGTAGTTGCGAATAAGAATAATGAACTTATCCCTACCCGTGTCACTACCGGGTGGAGAGTTTGTATAGACTACCGTAAGCTGAACTCATCAACTAGGAAAGACCACTTTCCTCTACCATTCATCTACCAGATGTTAGAAAGATTAGCTGGCCACAACCATTATTTTTTCCTAGATGGATGCTCTGGTTATAATCAAATCCCTATAGCACCGGAGGACCAGGAGAAAACAACCTTCACATGTCCATTTGGTACTTTTGCTTATAGGCGTATTCCTTTTGGGTTGTGTAATGCACCCGCAACATTCCAACGTTGCATGCTAAGTATCTTTTCGGACATGGTTGAGCGATTTCTCGAGGTCTTTATGGACGATTTTTTGGTTTTTGGATCTTCATTTGATGAATGCTTACACCACCTTACACTAGTTTTAGAACGTTGTAAAGAAAAGAACTTAGTCCTTAATTGGGAAAAGTGTCATTTTATGGTTAAATCTAGAATAGTGTTAGGACATGTGGTGTCCTCTAAAGGAATAGAAGTTGATAAAGCCAAGGTTGAACTAATTTCTAAATTAAGACCACCTAAGAATGTAGCAGATGTTAGATCTTTCCTTGGCCATGCTGGATTTTATCGTCGTTTCATCAAAGACTTTAGCAAGATTGATTTACCCCCGTCGAACCTACTTGCTAAAGATAACGCTTTGTATTTGATGAAGCTTTGTGTTGCAGCTTTTTGAGAAGCTAAAATCATTGTTGACTTCTACCCCTATCATCCAACCACCCGATTGGGACCTCCCATTTGAACTTATGTGTGATGCGTCCGATTATGCGGTTGGTGCTGTCCTTGGCCAACGACGTGATAAAGCACCTAGTGTGATTTATTATGCTAGTAGGACCCTAAACGATGCCCAGTTGAACTACACAACCACTGAGAAAGAAATGTTAGCCATCATTTTTTCTTTGGAGAAATTTAGATCATATCTCCTAGGGTCTAAGGTCATAGTCTATTCTGATCATGCCGCACTCAGATATATCCTTTTCAAGAAGGACTCCAAACCTCGGCTGATTAGATGGGTATTATTGTTCCAAGAATTTACTCTAGATATTCGTGATAAGAAAGGGTCCGAAAATGTAGTAGCTGACCATTTATCCCGTATCCTTGATGAGACTAGAGATGATGAGAAACCAATCCTTGACACGTTCCCTGATGAACAATTATTTTCCATCTCTTTGTTACCCTGGTTTGAAGATATTGTCAATTATTTGGTAACTGGTCAAATGCCCGACCATTGGGCTAAACAGGATAGAGCTAAATTCTTGTCTGAGGTTAAATACTTTTTTTGGGATGATCCGTACTTATTCAAATATTGCCCTGATCAGATCATCCATCGTTATATTCCTGACAACGAAATCTCCAGTGTCCTGACTTTTTGTCATTCTGGAGCTTGTGGGGGTCACTTTAGTTCTAAGAAAACAGCTGCGAAGGTTTTGCAATCCAGTCTTTATTGGCCAAATCTGTTTAAGGACTCCCACCTATTTTGTCAAAGTTGTGATAGATGTCAAAAGCTAGGAAAGATGACCCGACGTAATATGATGCCACTTAGTCCTATATTAATAATAGAAATATTTGATGTGTGGGGTATAGATTTTATAGGTCCTTTTGTCAATTCCTATGGCAACTTTTACATCTTATTAGTTGTTGACTATGTGTCTAAGTGGGTAGAAGCAATAGCTACCAAGACAAACGATCTCCACGTTGTGATCAAGTTTGTTAGAGAAAATATTTTCTCTCGCTTTGGTATGCCTAGAGCAATCATTATTGATGGAGGTTCCCATTTTTGCAACCGGTCTTTCGAGGTGCTCATGAAGAAATACTCCATTACCCATAAGGTTTCTACACCTTATCACCCACAAACTTGTGGCCAAGTTGAAGTGTCTAATAGGCAAATTAAACAGATTTTAGAAAAGACCGTAAACCCTACCCGAAAAGATTGGTCTTTGCGCTTAGTAGAAGCTTTGTGGGCTTACCGAACCGCTTTTAAGACTCCACTTGGGATGTCTCCGTATAGACTTGTCTTCGGTAAAGCCTGCCATTTGCCTGTGGAATTAGAACACCGATCTTATTGGGCCATTAAACGGCTAAACTTTAACCTACCAAATGCTGGTGATAACCGTAGACTGCAACTCAATGAGTTAGAAGAAATTCGTAATGATTCTTACCAGAGTGCGAAAATTTACAAGGAGAAAACAAAAATATTTCATGATAAATCGATTAACCGAAAGACATTTGAACTAGGTCAGAAAGTTCTCCTTTACAATTCTCGTCTACACCTTTTCCCTGGTAAATTGAGGTCTCGGTGGACCGGGCCATATTTTGTCAAAATTGTTTTTCCTCATGGTGTAGTTGAAGTTGAAAATCCTAAGAACTGAGAAACTTTCAAGGTTAACGGTCAACGGTTGAAACCATTCTTGGAGTTACCCAGTCATGCAATAGAAGAATCAGGGCTGAGAGATCCTGTCTACCAGGATTAATTTGAACGGGTCACAACGTCTGGTTGAAGACACTAAACTTAGCGCTTATTGGGAGGCAACCCATACATGGTGATGTTAAGGTCCCTCTGGAGGATCCTGCTGTTATACATTAGTTTTGTTTTTGTTTTTATTTTCTTTCTTGCTCCCATGGAAGGATTGCTACGCTTCATCCAGGTACTATCTTTCTGACTTACCTCTTTATTCTTCTTGTTACTTATATTTTTGGTACTGCACTTTATTTTGAAACATTGAGGACAATGTTAGATTTAAGTGTGGGGGTGAGGGAAAAACTTTTAGTTAGTTTTTTAAAAAATAAAAATAAATAAATAATCATAATAAATAAATAAACTCCAGAGCCTAGAAATTTATGCTTATTAAGGATGGCACTAACCAATCTAAGTGGATGGAAGCATTTTGGTTGTAGGAGTTGAGGAACCAATCTGATTAGATGGAAACATCTAAAGAGTCTATTCATAAAAGCACAGAGCTCAGTGTTAGAATTAAAGAAAAAACATGGTAGTTTCGCCGTATCTCGTTGAATCCTTTTCACTTCTATTTTATTTTGTTTTCTTTAAAATATGTTTCTCTAAGTGATTAGGTGGGGGTCAAGATTCAAATTGTTACCACTGCTAGGGTGAAATAGAGTGATTGAGATACCAAAAAAGTTGAAAAAAAAAGAGAGAGAGAAATTGAGACCAGACCACCAGACCAACCGGAATAAATTCAATAAAGTCGACCACTGGTTCCCTTGTATATGTCAGCTGAGTTGACCTAGAGTTAGGATTATCGACAACTGGTTCCCTTGTATATGTCAGTGTGTTGATATTATTCCAAGACCAATATCTCAGTCCATTAGGATAGGTTCGTTTTGGCAGTGGCCTTCAGACAGATATGGGAAACACCGTTCACCTTAGTCAACATCAAAACCATCTACATTTTTCTCTACATCCATCTTCTTAATCTATCCATGTGATTGGTTGACTCCGGTTATGATGTCCAAACTATCTCGAGTAGAGCTCGTGACTTATATATGAATTTTAGTATGCTTGAGTGCAAACTCGTGTGCAACAATTGGAATTTCGCCTCAGGGTACTTCCTCCTGTAGTCAATAAGTACGCCAACCAAGGATATTCTTTAGTGCCTTCCAAGGTTCTGCATAGATAGCTAGGGTCTGGAATAAAAGGTTTTGTAGGTACACCTCTGGTAAACCTTCCCGAGACTATAACTCGGCCACTAGGGCCACCTAGGGGTTTAAAGGCTTGTTATACGTGCTAAGTGTGACCGTATCCTCGACGAGATGGAGTTGTATGTTTTAAAAATTATTTTAGTTTGATTTGCTCGAGGACTAGAAAAGTCTAAGTGTGGGGGAATTTGATAGGTGTCTAAAACACCTTGATATTTATCTATTGTTTATGTTTTCTTTGTTATGTTTTCTTGTAAATTATGTATCTTTTATTTGATTTTGAGTTTTAGGTACTTTGGAGCAAAAGAAGAGGAAACGTCGCTTAAAAGGGGCTAAAGTGTTATTTTATGTGCAACTACCGTTGAGGCGACTTATTTCTCATTATTTACTTCTTTTCTATCTGAAAGGCATGTCGGCTTTAGTGATGCGATTATGTTTGAAAAGCATGTTACAGCCTTAGTGATGTATAAAAATTGAAGAAAAGAAGTGAATATGGGAGGTAAGAGATGGCTGCTCGAGAAACTACTAAAAGCACCCAGAAAAGTGTTAAAGGCGCCCCCAAAAATGTCCCGGAAGACTTGATAAAGTCACCCAAGAGTTTTTCACTATATACAGCCCAAAAGTTATCTTTGTACCCCATAAATTGCTATTCGCACCCCCAAAAATTGATAAACGTATCCCAAATTGCTAAAGGGACACCACTGTTGGATAAGGTGTAGTCATCTTCAACCTTTTGAAATTCAAATTTTGGCGGGAAAAAGGGGACCAGAATTAGGGTTGAAGATTTGATGGTGTTCTATTGAGATTAAATCGCTGGAATTGAATGGGTTTGTTCCAAAGGTCTAAATAGGGCTGGTAATGGTCTTTGTTTCGAACATAATTGGCTAGATAATCGGCAAAAGATGAATCATGGTTCATGGATTTTGGCGGGAAAATTGTTCTTCATGAACCAGATTTAGGGTTCGAATTATGACCGAGAATTGATGAGATTCAATCGATGGATTTATTTGCAATGGGCCTGTTAAGAGTAAACATGGTGTATATGGGTGATTTGTTCGACACGCTTGGGATGGATAACATGTTTGATGCAAAACAGAGGAGAGGGTTTGTGTCGGGTTTGTTAGAGAATTGGAGGAGTATCGGGCAAGACTCAATGACGGACTAGTGTTGGTTTAGGCCTGTTTCATTCAAACAGACTTGGTAAGAGTCTTGGATTCAAAGAAAATGAAGTTTCCACGTACTTTAAGTAAAACAGGGAGGACATTATATATCGGGTATGATTCTCTATTATTGGAAGTGGTGACGTATATATGTATGAGTTTAGCTTGTACTGGCAACGTGATTGGACCGTGCACATCACTAGAAGACGTGTGAAGAAGAAAGACATGGAAATAATTCTCAAAACAAAGAAAGAAAACTCGTAACTTGCTGAGAAGGAGAAGGAGAGATTTCATCGAGATTACTTGCCCTAAAGGGTGCTGCTGTGTATAAAAAGGAGTTGTTGGAGTCTCAAGAGAAGGACGGATACCTTGGAGAAGAAATATAGAGCTAGGAATCGAAAAATCACAAGTCAGAAAAAGTTACCTGCTGCTGCAAAACTCAAGAACACGAAGAACAATACCTGTCAAAAACGGTCGCAGACGGTAGTCTTAGATACAACGACAGAGAATCCTCTATCGTTCTTCAAACAGTGGAAAAACAAAGGAACCTCGGAAACGGTCGTTTATTCACTAAGGTGCTCAATTCAGTGTTAAACTCCTTTAGCGACTGGAAATCATTGTAAGCATTTTTATTATTATTTTTAATACAATGATTAATGAAATTTTCTCCAATTTTCGATCAATGAGTAGCTAAATCTATTCTCTAGGGTTTTGGAGGAAACTATTTTTGATGGGTAATATTTAGTAATTAATTTCTTTGGCATATTTACTCCATATTTGTGTTTTGAATTTGTCTAAAAATTCTCTCTTCTTTACATGCTTCGTAATAATTGTTTTGGGTAGTTTCTACCGTTCTTTTATAAGCGAAGGAGGATTAGGCCTTAAAATAGTGACAAGAGTCATAAAAAAAGAGAGCTTGTAACGTTATATTTTCCAAAGCATGAGATTGGGTTCTGAACCTGTTTTGTGTAAAATAGGAGTAATTGTCAAAGAAATTGTTATTGAGTTTACAAAAATTAGAAGTAGTGGAATCCAAAACCCTAGACTCATCTCTCCTTGGTAACAAAAATCAATTTTAATTAGTTTGTCTTAGTATTTTTCTTTATTAATGTGAAATCAAATCTTTAAAAGAGTCCGAGCAACGAATCTTTCTTACCACTTGTAAAAACTACATCAGTTCTCTGATTGATCAAGCTATTTTCTTATCGTTCTTAGATGGATTATCGGTTGCAAACATTGTTGCACAAGTATATTTTATTGACTCTTGTTTAGATTTATTTTCTTCCCCATAAAATTTAATGGGTTAAATTGCTACTCTTATGCTCTAAATTTTTCTTCTTGTGAGAATATAAAATTTACTGAGCTAAGGTCTGTGAAACTTTTTCACTTAGCAACTTTTTGCTGTGTAATCAATTTCTTGGGTTGCTCCTTTAGTGTCTCTTGTTTATGGGTCAAGGCTATGCGTACGGGTACCCGTGTTACTTGTCATGAACTGTCTTTAGAAACCCTAAAATCTTGTTCCCTGAGAAACCTTTTAAATACCAAACCTGTTAAGATGAGTACACGTACTCCATGTTTTGTTTTTGTCAAGAATTGCGTCACCTCCTGGCACTTGTGTTTTTGCAAAAGGTTTTCTTGATAAAGGTTTTGGTTTTGAGTCCAAAGGGAAGAAGAAAAGAACACTTGTAGAAATTAACGATTTCCCTTCTCAATCACCTGATAGTTATTCAGACATTGAGGATGATGAAGAGATTTCTGCTGAAGTTGTTCTTGATTTTATTAGTCACTTTGAGAAAGCAAAAACTGCAGCTTGTTGATACCATGAAAGGCCTTGATGTGTTGCGAACTGAGTTGAAAAAGGTTAACTCTGACCTTGCTCTCATGAAGTTGCATGTTAAGGATCTTCTCAATGATAATACTTCTCCGAAGAAGCGGTTAACACTGTTAATCACAAGCTCAAAGGTCTTGAAACCCGTGAAGCTTTTGAACGTAAACTTTGATGTTAGCTTGTGATCGGTATTGGTTTTTAGTTTTTATTCTTATTTTATCTAGGAAACTTCTTATGAGAATTTATTCTTGTGTTTTAAGAAGGATAACTAGGGTTTGCAATAGAAATTATTGTGAGTACACATAGCTATTGCCAACAATTTTCATCTTGCAATGTTTTTAGATTTATTTATTTAAATTCTAAAATTTATTTGGAAGATGATTTTTCAATATTAATCTTTATTGGTTTTGTATATTGCAAAATTTTTATGGGATATGTGTGTTTGCGTCCGTGAACTATGATTGTCCCATATACGTCAAAAGTTAAGTCTATTATATGTCTTTATGCAAATACTGATGAAAAATAGAATGAAATTTTGATAACAAAGATTAAGTCTATGATATCATTATGAAAATATTAATGAGAAATAGAATGAATCTTTGAATATTCCGCAGTATTGATCTTTTCCTGATCCACTTTATGTGAAAGTACTGTGCAGCTCCGTAAGTTCTCTTATGTTGAGCATTTCTGATTAAATTAATCATAGGTTCTCTTGTGGTTAATTTAATTGAGTTTTCTGGATACAAATTCATGTTTCATGTAATTTTTTAATGTCCAAAGAAATCTTTATTTTCTCGTAAAAGTAAGGTCTCTCTTGTTGTTCCTTTGGGAATGACATTTTATAGGGGAGAGTTCTTAATTGAACTTGTGCTTAATTGCCAAATCTTTGTGGGGAGTGCGGCTGTGGAATATTGTAGGGGTTATCTTGTATCTTTATTAACTCCTTGATGAATACACTAAGTTTCAACTATGTGAAATCATCGAAACAAAGTTGATATGTTTTACTCTTTTAGTCATGAAGTATCTCTATGAGAATTTCATTATGATTCCGCTAGTTTTCGTACCTTTGCCAATTTATATTGACAAAAGGGGGATAATTATTGTGTAGTTCACACTACAAATACATATGGTTTACGGATCATTATGTAAGGGGGAGTGGTTTTCATTGTGAGATGAAGTATTGACTAAGGGGGAGTGATACATATATCACCATAGTATTATTGTCAAAGTTGTGATACAATTGAACTTTGATGTTGTGTAATAATACTATGACACTGTACAACAATGATTGAGAACAATTGTTTCTTATTGTTATAGCTACGGATCTTCAACGACTATGATGCTGAGTTGAACACGTTCAGAATCACTTGAATACTTGGAAGTGACGAAGATTTCGAGTAATGTTGAAGAACTAAGGAGATCAAGCATTTGGATGAGAAGCTACAAAGTTTATTTATTTTGTAATCCATATGTATTGATAGTTATGTCACTAAAATTGAAAAAGGGGGAGATTGTTAGAGCACTGCTCTGTCAAACTCGCAAGCGTTGGCATCTCAAGCTTGTTTGTCAAGTTTAGTTGCCAAAACTATAAGTCTTGATTTCTAGTCTATTTATAGCTAAGTCTCGGATTATGGTAAAATGTGTAGTTGAGCTTTAGACTTAACGGCGTTCATCGATTGAAGACGAAGAACTACTCCAGGGAACTTCTGGAACTTCATCAACAAAATGTATGTGGATACTTAAAATCATCTATCACTCAAAAGTCTATCTACTCTATCTCCTATTTGAGACAAAAGTCGTATTGCTATATAAACTTCAATTATACACATTTGATATTTCGAGCTGAGTTTATCTCGCTTATCTATTTCTCGAAATATGTGTTGGTAAGCTTTCGCTTTAACCAAGTTCATCTTTTATTCTTGACGAAATTCAAAAGATGATCATGTGAAAATCGCCTGGTAACATCTTACATGATTTGTGTAATGCAATCATTTGGTGTAGACTCAGAATGTTTCGTATTGATCATTTGATCACTTGAAAATTGTTGTGGAGCTAATAGTTGTGTGATACATCTATTGTCGCCTTCTAAGAATGTTTCAATGATTGAAATGAGAGTTTAGAACAAGTAACTAAGATTGGATATAGACACAGTGTTTGTACTCGCATTTGTGAAAGGTCCAAGTCCGGGAACCATAGTATGCGTACTTGTACGCCCACTGGTTGGTTAATGGAAGTTCGGGAACTTTGTATGCATACCCGTACATGTACTGGCGTAAGTTCAGGTTCCGGAATTCAACTGAGTTTGGTAGTATGCGTACCCGTTCGCGTACTGGCGAATCCAAACTTAGTCCGGCTACTTAAGTATGCGTACTTGAGTAGGTTATGTTCTAAAATTGGTTTGTTCATGAACTAATACATTTATATATTAAGAAATGCAATCTTTTGAAAACCGTGGCTATAATGTTCATGAAATGATTCGAGTGAATCAAAGTAGATTTTGCTTCAATTGTGTCTTGTATACATCTATGAGAATATAAACAATTGAACAACTCTCTAACTAGTTTCATTTGAGTCATTTGAACTAGTTGTGATAAATATGAATAAGGTTGATATGAAAGTGTTCATATGGCTAACCTCGGTTAACTATTGTTGAACCAACTAAGTGTACAAGTTTAGGTACGGTTACCTTTATCTAAATGTTGGTACGTTTCATTTGTGTATGACAAGCTAAGTTCGATCTAACGGTTGAAAGATGTTAGGTTGAATCTAATCAGGTTTTCATCTAACGGTGAATATTGAATGCTTTGTTACCAAGGTAGCATTGATTGCAAACCCTGATTTGGAGAATATATAAAGGAGAACTCTAGCAACTGGGAAACCTAATCCCCACACCTCCTGTGTGATACTAGTTGCGACTAGAGTAGATTCTCCTTTAACCTTAGGTTTTTCTAAAACCCAGTAGGTTAACGACTTAAAGACTTCATTGGGATTGTGAAGCCAGACCCAACTATTTTCTATATAGTTGCGTGTTCTGATCTTGTTGTTTTCTATTGTGATTGGGTACTATCTTCTTTAAGATTTGCTCGAGATTTATTCTTCGATAGGCAAGATTGAAAAGTAGTCACAAACATCTTCGTCTCATCGTTTGTGATTCCACAATATATTGTTTCATTAACCAATTAAGATTATTGTGAGATGATTGATGTTACTTGGATGTTCTTCGGGAATATAAGTCTGGTTTATCAATTGGTTCCTGTTCACCTTGATTTGTCAAAAGACGAAACAAAACTCGTAGGTACATATATGGGAGACAAATTTATCTATTCAATAGACTTTTATGTGTGATACAAATTTGTTTATCAAGTCTTCGACTTTGGGGCGTAGCAACTCTTAGTTATGGGTGAGATCATCTAAGGGAATTAAGTGCGCAGAATCCGACGTGGTTCTAGAGGCGTAAGGAACGCAATTGTACTTGGATCAGTGTGATATAGGGCTCAAGTACTGTAGTTGCAGGAAATCCTACACTACACCCCTCACAAGAATCCACACAACTAAGACATTTGAAGATGCACAACTATGATTTTTATTGATTAATTCCTTGAATGTTTACAAGATAAAATGGAAAAGAGCTAAAGAAACTACAATCACTACAAACTTTCTCTCCCCTAATGAATTGCCTAACACACGGAAAAAGATCTCTCCTCAACAGTCCTGCTCGACTCCTTATATAGGGTATTACACAATGGATGACAGCTAAGCTGTCCTTTATTTTCGGGAATGACTTGCGAAATATCGCAAGTGTACAAATATATAATCTCGCAACTCTCCTAAATCTCGCTAGGTCTTCACATCTTTCTCGTGTTTTAGCTGTCGTCATTCATTGCGTCATTTAAATTACTCATTTGCGACACTTTCGCAATGCTGTCGTTTATTGATCTCGCGAAGTATTGATGTCGCGATATTCTATTCCTACATCTTGCCTCTTCTCATGTCTTCTCTGCGAATAAGAGAATGTCATGAGAACTAGTATTTATAAAATGCCGCAACTGTTCATATTTATCTGTTACGATCCCGTACTTTTACACAGAATTTATTACACATGTTTCTTCTTCCACTCTTTTCTTGACACGTCTCTTTCAACCGTTTTTGCCTGACCATTCACGTCCCCTCTCGCATTAAATGCATTTATCTTCTCGAGAATTTTCCTCTATATATAGTTTTTTTACCCTCCTCCTCTTCTTTTTTACTTTCTCTCTGCAATTTTTCTTCAATTCTCCTCCTCCGCAATTTACGTTTACACTCTTTGTAAATTTTCCTTTTCTTCTTTCTCTTGATCTTCAATTCTCTAATCATTCCCATATTCCGAGAATGGCTCCACCGGTCGTAGATACGAAACCCTTTTGGGTGAGACTCAAAAGAATTTACAAGAAAGGGGTTTCACCTTATCTACTATTCCCAATCAAGAATCTTCATCTATTCTTTCGCAAAGTTGTTTATCGATAATCATTGTGATGATCAAAAAATCATAATCTCGCTAGGTCAACTCCTCGCGGTCTTCCCATTCCTCTCTACAATCCCAGAATCGCCCTTGTTCTATGAAATTCTTGCTCATGAGAAATTCTCGCGAGCTATTTATCATTTAAGTGGAGATTGCATCCGTCTAATACTTGAATTCGGCAATCGTTAGCCTTTGGTAAGGGATCTCTATATCCCCGATAACGTCGAGATCCTAAATTCGCAAACTTAGAGATAGTCATGAAAAAGTACTCGAGAAAACTTTTTTGAAAATTATGAAGTGATAAATTTGAAGAATGATAAATCTCATTGGGGTGCTCGATTGAAAACAAAAGAGAACGTTCCCAAGGATAAGATACTCATGTTAGATATTGATTGGCACTCAAGCAAGAACAATGTTCCTCGCCATTCTAAAGACGACAAGTGGCGCGTTTTTCCACTATTTTTGAACGGACCTTACATTTCTGGTTCCAATGTACTCCATGCGAATCTCGCAAATTATCATCCTTGGGTATTTAATTGGCCTGGGAAAGCAAAAGAGGTATATTTCCTAGCTTTTACTCATTTTATAGTCTTTATTTCCTCTTATATCTAATCTTGCGAATTTTTTAGATCACCAAATTGAGAAAGAGTTACGAAAGAAATCCAAAGGCGAGCACTCTGGCGATACTTCGTTCAATCACGGATGAAGTAAGAAATATTTTTCTTTGTTATTTTTAACAATATTGTTGCCTCTGTTTCTTATCTTCATTCGTGTGCGAAGGTTGGCGTTGAAGAAAATGATATTTCTGAAGCTGCGAAGGCTAAAGTCAAGAATAAAATTCCTCTTCGCAAGGATAAATCTTCTGCTCCATCTTCTAAAAAACGGAAAATCCACTCCTCTTCTTACTCAAGTCCTCAATCTAGTGAGAGTTCCGATGAAGAATACGATGATGTAGACATTTCTACCGCGAAGGAGGATCATCCAACTGAATCTCCTATGACGTTATTGTCTAATATCTTTTCAGACTCCATGCAGGGGCTTGGAGATAACCGCCTCACTGGTATATGCGAAGCTCTCGCAAGTATATGTGATGCTTCTTTACTGGAGGGTAATGAGTCTCTTCGGGGGATCTCCCGGATCATTGACTCCCAGCTTCTTGAATGCACTCGGTGCCTTGGTATGTTTATATTTCTTTATTCCTTCATAATTTTAATTTTAAATCATATATTAATAGTTTCTTTATCTTTCTTTATAGTCTGGAAGAGCTTCCTTTGTTGTTGCCTCAGATCTTGAGAAGAGGCGCAACAACTTTGAAAACAAAAATCTTCAGCTTCACAAAAAGACCGAAGAACTAGAAGTTGAAGTTGCGACATCTCGCAAGAAGAATGAAAAAGAGACTGCCGTTCTTCGCGGAAGAATTCAACAATTGGAAACTGAATCTTCTACCCAGAAGAATAAAATATCTACCCTTCAAAGTGCTAATCAACAACTTTATGGTATAAAACTCTTCTCTTTATCTTATTCTTATTTTGTCATTTACTTTTCTTTATCTGACTTATCATTTTCGCAGACATTTATAACCTCTCTGAAGAAGCTATTCTTCTTCACTCATTTGTCGAGCCCTATGGATAACGATGCTCTTCTTGCCCATCTCAATAATTCTCTAAATAGCTTTTCAAATGACGAGAATCAAACATCTTTCTTTGAACGAACTTCAATCCGAGATGCTTAGTCTCTTAGAAGCGAGATCATAGATCTAGCTTAAGTTTATCCAACCAAATGAAACATCTGCATCTTAGTTCCCAAGAAAAAATTAGTATTTTAAGGAAGAAAGTTAGCAATCTTATAGATGATAAATATTGCATTGCTAATCAAGGCGCTCAAGCATTAGCAGAATTTCAAAAAGCTCTTCTTGAAGTTCAAATGGAGTGTGATGAATCTATTCGTCAAAATACTGTTCTTAGCGAAAGAGAGAATCAAATTCGTTCTCTTCTTCTTATAAATAATGACGATGAATTTGCTTGGGCTGCGAAAGTTCTAGATAATGCCAGAAATAACTTAGGTGTTAATGTTAGCCTTCATGCTGATCAAACTGCCTTGGTTAAAGACATGATTTCTGACAGAGAAGGTTGTTAATGATTCTTCTTTATTTTATTGCTTCTTTTTTGTGAAATTGCTATTAAGTTACTAATCCATTATCATACGTTCGCAGGTTTGAGAAGAGGTATCAAACAAGGATTGAAGAACTTGAATCTGAAAAAGAACAACTTGCAAAGGACCTCTCTCTTCGCAACGACAAGTATTCCAAGTTGAAGAAGCAACTACAAACTATTGTAGCGAATTTCAATAATGATGATGTCCGTTTTCGCAATCAAACTATTAAGACAGTTTTCGATGACCACAGTATTCCTCTTTCTTCATATCCTTGTCTTCTTGATGAAGTTTCTGAAAATATACCTTCCTTGGATGTCTCTGATAGTGATGCTAGCGAAGAAGAGGAGTCCGATAAAGAGTCTGATGAAAAAGAAGAATGAACTGAGAGATAGCTCCATTTTTCTTTTTCTCTTCTTGTGATATTTGTACATTTATCCTTCTAGCCTTCCATTTTTGTAATCTCTTCATCAAATCTATCATATGAAAATAAATAACAACTTTTTACTCTAATCATTCCCATACTTGCCTCTGTTATTTATTTTCACATGAGAGATTAAATCGATAATCTTTAAGTAATAATACTTCTTAGTTTCGCAACTGCTGTTGCTAACTCTTCACAAATAAATGAAGAAATATAGCCATTTTCGCAAGTTTATTTGCTTACTCAATTTCTTGTGTGGTCTTATCTTTATTTATGTTGAAATTCATCATTGCGACAAGATCGCAGGACGTCTTTACATTTTCATGTAATGACCCATTGATCTTGTCTTATCATTGCTCTTGTGTGGTCTTATTTTGCCTTCATTGTTAAAGGTCTTATTTTTCCACCCCTCATTTTTGCGTCAATGTGACAGGCCTAAATATTCTTACGAACATAAAGTCCCATGACATTGCCGTCCTGCGACAAAATCGCAGGACGTCGTTACACTTTCATGTAATGACCCATTGATCTTGCCTTATCATTTCTTTAGTATTGTTGCCTCTGCAGGATGTTTTTGTTGCGACAATATGATAGGCCTAAAAATTCTTTCGAACTTAAAGCCCCATGACATTGCCGTCTTGCGACGAAATCGCAGGACGTCTTTACACTTTCATGTAAAGACCCATTGATCTCGTCTTAACCTCGCGTTAGTATTATTGCCTCTTCAGGATCATCGCACAAATATGACAAGCCTAAATTTTCTTGCGAAAATAGAGCCTCATGACATTTGCGTCTTAAGACACTTATCATCTCCCTAATGGAGGGTGCCTCCCTTATCATCTCCCTGATTTCCCCTTCAAGCAGGCGTACATCGGCCATACAAGACTAGATCCTCCCATCCGGTCTTAACAACAACCAGTTTTTTCGCAGCCTCTTATCCCTTATACCTATAGGGTTTATGGTTACGAGACTGCACCCTAAGTGGAGTTTTCTTCGGGCCGAGTGCAGCATGTGCCAAGACTTGCCAAGAATGGCCGAGACACTTCAAATTCCCCAGGCATTCTTGGCTCAACCGTGTACCTCGGCGCCTTGGTCATACACTGACTCCTTGGAAGAGACCCTCGGTCGTCCAACCAGGGTATAACCTTATATAGTTGGAAATCAAAGGTATCACTCCCGGATGGGCTTTATTGACCCCAAATTTTCATGACTTAGGTTCCAGGGGCGGTGTAACCTTTTCCCTGAGCCATGTCAAGAGATACCCCTTATATGACGCACTTTAGGTCTTACATTTTCCTCTTGCGAAATATCATTCGCGAACTAGGGTGTACGCCATAAAGGTTCGTCCCATTCACTCATTCTTTCATTTCTGTCAATTCTTTCAATCATTCATTGATTTTTGATTATTTCTTCTCATAATTTTTGCGAAATTATCGCATAATCTTGCTTTATTTGCTGTGATCTCGCTGTAATTATTTAACCAAACTTTCGTCATATTCATGTATCGTGAGATTTTCGCGTACTCCTTATTCGATGGTCATATTCTTTGTACTTTTGACATGTCTTTGTCACTCCAAACATATTTTTTTTTTACACAACTCTAAAATCAATTATTCATTTCTTACACTTCTTACTCCTGTTGCTCTCTGTTTCTTCATTCAAATTTCCGATATTTCCTTCCCTTTATGAGACCATCGCAATTTCAATTGTCTTCAAGCATTGGTTTCGCAATATATCTTCATCTCTCACTTCTATTGTGTCCACCATCAGTCTTTCTCTTCTTTGTTCTTCTTTGATATTCCGCTTCCAATTCTTCTTTTGAGCAGCCCTTTCCTCGCAAGACTCACATCAACTTCATAGCACTTTTGTCCCTCAACCCAATCTCCTTTTATAACTCCAACATCACCGGGATGAGGAAATTTGATGCACTGGTGGTAAGTTGATGCTACACCCAAGATCTCATGTAACCAAGGTCGCCCAATTAATGCATTATAGGGGGATTCCACATCGACTATACAAAACAAGATTTCAGTTGATAATCCTTTCAATGGTATTCGCATACGAGTTTCTATTTTAAGTTTATTGGCAGTACCATTAAAACCATAAATCTTATAGGTTGAAGGTATCAAATCTCCGTCTTTCCCTCGCATAGTCTTGTAAGTGTGGTAAAAAAGATGTTTACTGAGCTTCCAAAGTATCAATTAAGATTCTATTTATAGCCCATGAATTTTCTCGCCCCATCATCTTCATTATCAACGGGTTTTGGGTTAATTTCCAATCTTACCACTAATGGATCATGCATCTCGCCACCCTCGGTACCTCTTCTGCGGTAAAAGAAATAATCTGCGTTTTCCATTCTTTTAGTGGCGATGTCTTCGCGATGTTCATTACTTCTCTATTGTCAGCATCTCTTACGAAAACCCTACTGAGAACACTATCATGAAAATCTTCGATTGTCCTGTACGAATGTACGATAGAATTGCAGAACAAGTTTTTGGCCTTCGCTCCAACTTCTACTACAAACGTTTCTTTCCCCTTTGTTGTATTTACTCTGAATTTGGAGGTGTTGGTAATGGTTGAGTCTTCTCTTCACATTTTAAGAAATGGTTTAACTTCCCTTGGTCTATCATTCGAGGATGATTCTTTTTATATTCCTACAATCATTCGTTAGGTGTCCATGAAAATGGTGATAGGAACAGAATTCATGACTTCTGTCACCTGGAGGCGGTTCATTCCCTATGTTCCATGGTGCGGGTATGTTTTCCATCAGGATTATAGCTTCCCATATTTTCTCTACACTAGCGTTCAGTGGGGGCATCTTGATTTCTTCCCATACTACCCTGTGACCTTGCTGCCCTCTATGATAATTATGCCTCTGACCTCCATAGGTTTCTTGCGGTTGATCAAGCCTTTGATTTTATTATTTCCACCACGGTTGTAGAAATTTCTTTCTCTTTCAAATTCTTCCTGATCGCGACTTCCTATGGCTACCAACTTTTGCTGACCATCATCCGGTATCATCATTCCTTGTTGACCTTGCGAGGTACTCGCCATAGTGTTTATCAATTTGGGTAACAAACTTGCATTCACAGCTCCTGAACTTGTATTCGCGACGGGGGTATGATTCCATCTCATTTTTCTTTTCCTCTAGAGCAATATACTCCTCTGAAGCTCTCGCAACTCGTCCATTGTGATTGTATTCTTGACTCTAAAAATTTGAATATATAACATATTTGTCGCGAACATAGCATTAATGAATGATAAGATGAGATATCTCTCCTCCACACGACCGACCATTTCGCTACACATTGTCTTCCATCTCACGGTCGGATGCTTCAAACTTTCACCAACCCTTTGTTTTAACCCAAATACATCTTCAATACTGTGTCGCGAGGAATTATTACTTATATATGCCTCTAAAAATATAGCCTGCAAGTGATTGAAAGATGTTATTGTATTCTTCGGTAGTCCTTCAAATCATTTCAAAGCTTCTCCTGTCAAACTTGATGCAAAATATTTGCACAATATAGCATCAAGATTCTCCCATTGTAACATACATCTCATATAAGCTTTGATATGATGTATCTCACAAGTTGTTCCATCGAAAATGCTGGTTAATGTTGGTAAGTTGTATCTCTTGCGTGAACGGAGTTTTCGCAGCTTCTTCTATGGCTTCATCCAACTGTCTCTTTCCTCCTCCCCTTTTACTATTCATCATTCCTCTCGTTTCTGCCAATTCTCTCAAAATTTGTTCATTTACATCAGAATTTGAATCTATTGGTCTTTTTAGTTTCGCCTATCTTCTCCTGCGTTCATGTCTGCTTTGACTTTCTTGTTCATCATTCTCTTCTCGTCTTTCTCTGAGATCTTCTCCTCCACTTCTTTCACGAATTCGCACACCGTTTTATCTATCAATTTCTCTTCTTTGTTGCCTATCAGCTCTCCTTTATACTCTTTCATACTCTTCATTAATATTATCATTGTTGCGATTTTGTTCTCGCCTTCTTTGTCGATTATCATGATTATTCTGGCGAATTGCTTCTTCTAACTCCTGTTCTTCCATTTCTGCTCTCAATATTTCTCTCTATAAGCTAGACGTGCTTGTTCAACATAATGTCTTTCAATTTCATCTTCAATCTCTTTTTGCTTCCTCCGTGCTTCTCTCCCATGCAATATTCTTCTTCCTTCTTCTTGATTTTCTTCATCAACTGGATTATTCTTCCTCTGACGCTGCCTATTTCCTTGATTTCCATCATTCTGCCCATTTTGAAGAGTCTCGGGACGTGGAATATAACGATCTTCCATCATTTCTCTCCTCTCGCAATGTTCTATGCCTGGATTTTGCGCTTCTTCTTGGTTTTCTTCATCAGCATTTTTTGTAAGTAAAATTATCCTTCTTTCCTATCTAACTGATCTTGAACTTGACCTTGTAATTCTTCTCGACCTTCTGTTTTGTAATCTCATGTTTTCCATCCTCAACTCATGATTCTGTCTTGTCAAATTTGCACGTTCCTCTGCCTCTAATCGTCTTTCTTCATGTATTGTTTGCCTCAACGCCTCTAATGCTGCGATCTCTTCATTTCCATGAATTATTTCTCCAATCCCTTCTCGGTCTCTCTCCTCTTGTCCATTGTTTACCAATTGTTGTTCTTCTCCCCTTCGTCCACAGTCGATCTCCAAGTATGCACGCTTACTCTATCATAATCCACGGTTCTATCTCTCTCTTTGGTTGAATTGGTGATTGAATTTGATTTTCTTCATTATTCCTTATGTTCCTTCTTGAGGATTCTCCCATTTCATTTCTCCTTCTCCAGCCAAGTCTCCTACTCCTTCTAACGATTGTTGGTTGCTCGGATGCATTTCTTCTTCTAGCCATTTCTTAATTTTGGTAAAATCAAGAAAATTATATGAAATTCCTTCCTACTACTCCAAATTCTTTCAAATCACGATGTCAATCCTTACTCGTTCCCCTGTTTGTAGCGCCAATATGTAGTTGCAGGAAATCCTACACTACACCCCTCACAAGAATCCACACAACTAAGACATTTGAAGATGAACAACTATGATTTTTATTGATTAATTACTTGAATGTTTACAAGATAAAATGGAAAAGAGCTAAAGAAACTACAATCACTACAAACTTTCTCTCCCCTAATGACTTGCCTAACACACGGAAAAAGATCTCTCCTCAACAGTCCTGCTCGACTCCTTATATAGGGTATTACACAATGGATGACAGCTAAGTTGTCCTTTATTTTCGGGAATGGCTTGTGAAATATCTCAAGTGTACAAATATATAATCTCGCTAGGTCTTCACATCTTTCTCGTGTTTTAGCTGTCGGCATTCATTGCGTCATTTATATTACTCATTTGCGACACTTTCGCAATGCTGTCGTTTATTGATCTCGCGAAGTATTGACACTACAAGAAAACTCTTTGAACATCACCTCAGTACTAGCATCACCAGCGAGATAAACTGCACTATCATCTCCATATATTCACCTTCTCTTTGATTTGGCTGCAGATCTAATAACATGAATCAAAGAGAAATTGATCGATTTCCCACTTCGGAAAACTAGATTTTTCCAAAATCAAACTATCAATTCATTTGAACCCTAAGTTTCTCCAGATTCAATCATCAAAACCCCGTTGATTTCAAGAATCCATATCGATCTCTTCTCAACCACATCAATAGACAACTCAAATTTACCCCATCACTAATCTTCTTTCGGCTCTTGCCCCCATTTCATCTCGATCGATTTCTTCATCAAACGAGAAAGATTGGTCTCTCTAGCAATTTCCATCGTCTTTTCTTCGTCATCTGCATCTCAAAATCACCAGACCCACAGTAGAAAATTAATTTTCATCTTCTCGATTTCTCTGAGCTATGGAGCTGCCATGGCTTCGTTTATTTCTTCTCTGAAGGTAAGTGAACGAAGGAGAAGATTTTTTTTTTTTTGAAGCATAATATTTATTAAAAAAACTAAGGGACTATTACATGAGGGAGTATTGTAGGATCGTAATATCGCAACAAACAAGGTTCGCAGGATTAATAAACGACAGCATCGCGAAGGAGTCGCAGGAGCTAAAATAAACGATGCAATGAATAACGACAGGCAAAACATAAAGAAGACGTGAGACCTGGCGAGGGTTAAGAAGTGTCGCGAGAGCGAATGTTTGTGCATCTGCGACACTTCGCGGGACATTCCGAAAATAAAGGATAACTTAGTTGTCATCCACTATGTATTACCCTATATAAAGGGTGAGTGAATGCGTGGGAGGGGGAGATCTTTTTTGGAATTGTTAAGCAAGTCAATAGGAGAGAGAAAGTTGAAGAGTGTTTTAATTTCAAAGTGTAATTCTATTTTCCTGTGTAAACATTTCATGGACTCAATCAATAAATATTCTTGATCTTACATCTTTCAATGGATTAATTAAGCAAAATTGAGTAAGGGGTGTAGTGTGGGAAATCCCGAACTACATATGCGCTAGAAACGAGGGAAAGAGCGAGAGATTGACGTAGAAATTGGAAGGAATTTGGATTAACGAGAGAAAGGTTTGGAGAAGATACTCAAGAATTCATTGGAAAAGAAAAATGGCTAGAAGAAGAAATGTACAAGGGCAACCAACGATTGTAAGAAGAAGTGGGAGACTTCTTTGGAGAAAGGAGGAATGAAACAGGGAGAATCGTCAAGGATGAATATGAGAAATGATGGAGAAGATCAAAATCAGCCACCGATCTCCCCGAGTAGCAAACGGCTGTGGATTATGATAGAGTAAGTGTGCATACTTGGAGGTCGATTACGAAGACGAGAGGGAAGAGGAGCGGCGAAGTGGTGAACAATGGACAAGGAGGAGGCGAGCAAGGAATGAATGGAGAAATGAATCCGGGAAACGAAGAAATCGCGGCGTTAGAAAGATTGAGACAAACAATACACGAAGAGAGACGACTAGAGGCGGAGGAACGAGCAAACTTGACAAGACGAGAATCATGAATTGAGGATGGAAAATATGAGATTGCAAAATAGGAGATCAAGAAGTAGCGTGAGATCAAGTTCAAGATCGAATAGGGAAGAAAGAAGGAGAGTTTTACCAACGAAAGTACCGAGGAAGAAAACCAACAAGAAACACAAAATCCAAGCACGAGCATGGCGAGAGAAGAGAGGAAATGGAAGATCGTTATATTCCTCGGCCCGAAAATCTTCAAAATGAGCGGAATAGGGAAAATCAAGGAAACATGCAACTCCAAGGGCCGAATGACCCAATTTCTTGAAGGGAGAATAATCTTGCACGGAGAGAAGAATTGAGAAGAAACCGAGAGATCGAGGATGACATTGAGAGACACTACATTGAACAAGCGCGGTTAGCTCGCGAGAGAGAAAGGATAAGAGCGAAAATGGAAAATCAAGAGATGGAAGAGGCAATCCGGTGAGAATAACCATGACAACAGCGAAAGAAGGAGGGAACAAAATCGTACCAATAGAAATATTAACGAAGAATATGAGAGGGTGCGGATGAGAGGTGAGAGACAGCCAAGAAGAGAGCACAACCGATATAATGGCGTGCGGGTGTGAAAGAAACGAAGAAGAGCGTCGCGAGGGAAAGAAGAGGAGAAAATAACGAGCGGGAAGGTCAAAATAGGCACGAGAAAAAGAAGGAGAGCGGCAGAAAAGACCAGGTAGAATCAAATTACGAGGCAAATGAACAAATCTTAAGAGAACCATTTGAAATGAGAGGATTCTTGAATAGTAGAAGGGAAGGAGGAAGGAAACAATTAGACGAAGCCATCGCGAAGCCGCGAAGAATCCCTTCACGCTAGAAGTACGAGATGGGAGGAATACCTCCTAAGTGCAATCTACACCGCATTAACCAACATCTTTGATGGAACAACACATGCGGTACAACATATCAAGGCTTATATGAGATGTATGTTACGGTGGGAGAATCATGATGCTATACTATGCAAATATTTCGCATCAAGCCTAATAGGAGAAGCACTAAAATGGTTTGAAGGTCTGCCAAGGAACACAATCACATCATTTAACCATTTACAAGCCACATTCCCAGGAGCATACATAAGTAACGACTCTTCGCGACCCGAGGTATTGAAGATGTATTCGGGTTGAAACAAAGGGTTGGCGAGAGCTTAAGGCGATTGACAATAAGATGGAGGACCATGTGTAGCGAAATGGCGGGACGGGTTGAGGAAAGATATCTCATCCTCTCATTTGTGAATGCTCTCTTCGCGACTAACTTGTTATACATTCAAATTTTAGAATCAAAAATACAATCACGATGGCGAATCTGCGAGAGTTACGGGAAGAATATATTGCCTTAGAAGAAAGACGAGAATGAAATGAATTCTTATCCAAATCGCGAACACAAGCTCGAATGCTGCGAACGCAAGCTTGTTGCCTCAATTCATAAATACGGTGGCGAGCACGTCGCAAGGGCAATAAGCAAGGAAAGGCGATGAGGGACAGCGAGAAGATAGTAGCCATGGGAAGCCACGATCAAGAAGAGTTTGAACGAGAAAGGAACTACTACACCCGTAACAGCAATAATAAGATTCCGAGGCTAGATCATGTGCAAGAAACTTATGGTGGACGAAGGCAAAATAACCGTGGAGGGCGAGAGAAGTCGCGAGAATAGTGTGGGAAGAGATTAAGATGCCTCCACCGAATGCTAGTGTGGAAAGATATGGGAAGCTATACTTGTGATGGAAAATGTACCGGCACCTTGGAACGTGGGAATGGAACCACCGCCGGGCGATAGAAGTCATGAGTTTTGTTCTTACCATCGTTTCCATGGGCATCAAACAAACGATTGTAGAAACATAAAGAGAATTATTCTCGGGATGATTGATCGGGGAAAGGTGAATCACTTTCTAAAGGGAGAAGAAACGGGCCGGACATTACCACCACCACCGAGAGATGCACGAACGATTGTCGGCGAAAGGAAAGGAAACATTTGTGATAGAAGTTGGAACAAAAGCTAGAAATTTGAATTGCAACTCTATCGTCCACTCCTATCGCACAATCGAAGATTTTCATGACAACGTGCTCGAGTAGAGTCTTTGCGAGAGATGCTAATGATAAAGAAATAATGAGTGGCGAGAAACGACGTAGTTAGAAAAGTGGCAGGTGAAAGACTATTTCTTTCTCTGCGAGATGAAGTGCCAAAAGGAAGAGAAACACATGATAGCCCGTTGGTTGTGAAACTAGAGATTAACCCAAAACCGGTTGATGGAGAAGATGATGAAGCGAAGCTTCTTTGGGCAATCAACCGAATCCTAATCGACACCGGAAGTTCGGTGAATATTCTCTTTTACCATACTTACAAGACGATGGGAGGAAAGGATGAGGATTTGATCCCCTCGACATACAAGATATATGGCTTTAATGGCACTGCAAACAAGCCAAAGGAAGAGGTTCACATGAGAATACCTCTACAAGGATTATCAACTGATGTTTTATTCTGTGTGGTTGATGTGGAATCCCCGTATAATGCACTGATTGGGAGGCCATGGCTTCATGAAATCTTGGGGGTCGCCTCAACATACCATCAATGTATAAAATTTCCACATCCAAATGGCATTGGTATCATACAGGGAGATTGGAAGGAATCGCAACAATGTCATGAGGTCGATGTAGAAAAGCTGCGAAGAAAGAAATGCCAAAAGAAAAGGTTGGAAGCAACATGTGAGAGATGAGCGAGAGAAAGGAAAAAGCGATGGTGGATGCTATAGAAGTAAGGACTGAACATACCTCGCGAGGTGAATGCCTAGAGACAGGCGAATATTATGATAATAAAGGAGCAAAGGATATGAGGAACAAAAGGCATAAGAAGTGAATAATAAACAAAAACAGGAGAAAAAGTAGCAAATGAAGTAATGATGTGCGAGAATCTTGCAGCCAAGAGTATATGGGAATTCAGTTAAGAAATGAAAAGGAAAATACCACAAATGAAACAGAACTATGCGAATACTTCGTAAACAAATATCGACAAATAATGAAACATGAATGATTGAATGATTTAACAAATATGAATGAGTAAAAGAATGGGACGAACCTTTATGGCGTACACCCTAGTTCGCGAATAACATTTCGTAAGAGGCAAATGTAAGACCTAAAGTGCGTCATATAAGGGGTATCTCTCGACATGGCTCGGGGGAAGGTTACACCGCTCCCGAAGCCCGAGTCATGAAAATTTGGGGCCCATGAAAGCCTATCAGGGAGAGATACCTTGGATTCCCAACTATATAAGGTTATACCCTGGTTGGGCGGCCGAGGGTCTCTTCCAAGGAGTCGGTGTATGCTCAAGGCGCCGAGGTACACGGTTGAGCGAGTGCCGGGATGGATGAACCTACCCTGGCCATTCTTGGCAAGTCTTGGCATATGTTGCACTCGCTTTGAAGAAAACTCCACTTAGGGTGCGATCTCGTAACCATAAACCATATAGGTATAAGGGATAAGAGGCTGCGAAAACAACTGTTGTTGTTAAGACCGGATGGGAGGAGCTAGTCTTGTATGGCCGATGTTTCGCCTCCTTGAAGGGGCAACCGAGGAGATGATAAGGGCGACACTCTCCATTAGGGGAGTGTCAAAGCAGACGCAAATGTCATAAGGCTATGTTTTCGCAAGAAAATTTAGGCTCGTCATATTTGTGCAATGATCCTGCAGAGGCAATAATACTAACGCGAGGGTAAGGCGAGATCAATGGGTCTTTACACGAAAGTGTACGGACGTCTGCGATTTCGTCGCACGACGGCAATGTCATGGGACTTTATGTTCGCAAGGATATCTAGGCCTGTCATATTGTCGCAACTAAAACATCCTATGAGAGGCAAAAATACTTGGAAAATGATAAGGCAAGATCAATGGGTCTTTACATGCAAGTGTAATGACGTCCTGCGATTTTGTCGCGATAAAAGGTGTGGCGGGGAAGACCTCTAATTAGGGAGGTCTAACTTGGAAGACCACACAAAAATGATAAGACAAGGTCAATGGGCCATTGCATGAAAATGTAAAGGCGGCTGCGACCTTGTCGCAACAAGAAGAGATAGAATAAAGATTACCGACATAATAAATGGGATTCTTAACTTATGAAGATACTCGCAACCTCATCGCGACGATACATTTCGATAACAATAAAATTATTATCCAACAAAATACATGATGACAACTAAAATCTTCCATCGAAGATAAATAACGAGAGGCAAGTATGGGAATGGAAAGGATGAAATATTGTTATTCATCTTCCGATGAAAGAGTTATACATCAATAATGCTAGTCAATTATATTACAAGGAAGAACTGCGAAAAAGGGGGAGTGAAGATTGAATTTATGGACAACGAGACCAAGAAGTACACTACAATAAAGAGATACGAAATGTACGAGATATTACGAGCGGCGAAAAGAAAACAAAAGGAATTATCTCAATTATTTCTTTGGTGATTCTTCTCCTTCATCGATTCTTGATCTATTATTCTCATCGCGAGAATTTTCTTCTTCGCTAGCCTCACTATCGAAACGTCCGAGACAGGCGATTCTCGGGAACCTTTTCAAGAAGCCGGGGATATGAATGCGAGGATATTGTGGTCCTTACAAACATACTCCATGGCTCTATTGCGAAAACGAACAGCATCATTGTTGAAGTTCTCCACTGTCGTTAGAAATTGTTTCTTCAACCTGAAATATTTATTCTCACGAAGGGAGAGACTCTTTGCGAGCTGTTCTTTTTCAGTTTCAAGTTCTCCAATTCTCGTTGGAAAATTCTGGCGAGTTGTTCTTTTTCGATTCAAGCTCTTCAATTCTAACACGAAGCCTCTTCTCAGTTAAAAATAAGTAACAACAAGTTAATAATTTACAAGCAATACTACAGAAGTAAGAAGCGATGAGGTATAATAAGTAACCTTCTCTATCGGATATCATATCTTTAATCAAGGAAGTATGCTCGGCATGAAGACTAACATCAACACCTAGGTTATTCTGGCATTATCTAAAACTTTCGCAGCCCGGGCGAATTCATCATCACTATTAATAACAAGAAGAGAACGAACTTGCTCTTCTCGTTGCTTAAGCATGGTATTATGATGAAGGAGTTCATCTCGTTCAACTTGCACACCAAGAAGAGATTTGTGGAATTCTGCTAACTTTGTGCACCTCTTGTAGTAATGCGATCGTTCTCATCTATGAGATCACTAATTTTCTTCCTTAAAGTCTTGATTTTCTTCTCGGAATCAAGGTACATTCGTTTAAAGCGATTAGTTAAATTTAAACTAGATCTGTGTTCGATCTCTAAGAGATGATATTTGGATTGAAGATCCTTTAATGAAAGGAGGTTAGTTTTATTTGAGGAACTACTTAGAGATTGATTGAGGTGAGTGAGAAGAAGATCATTATCCATAGGTTCAGGAAATGTATGGAGAAGAATAGCCTCATCGGAGAGATTATATACATCTGCGAAGGTAATAAGTTAGGTAGCAATATGCGACCGATAAAATAGAAATAATAAAAGGAAGTAAAATCTTATACCATAAAGTTGTTGATTAGCGTTAAAGAGTGGACACCCTATCCCTTTGGGAGTCAAGTTCGGTATTTAACTTTTGAATTCTCTCGTCTTTATCGCGAGATGACGCAGACTTCAATTTCTAATTCTCGAATCTTCTTGTTCAATTGCGAATTCTTCTTTTCAAGATTGTTGCGTCTTCTCTCGAGATCCGAGGCAACTACAAAAGAAGTTCTTCCAACCTATAAAAGAAGATAGAAAAATCATTAATATATATATATATTTAAAAATTTAAAATTAACGGGAAGTATGACCGCATGCGTACCAAAGATCCAAGTGCATTCAAGAAGTCAGGAGACACAATTCTAGAGGCTCCATTGAAAGAATTATTGCCCTCTAGTAAAGTAGCATTACACACGTTTGCGAGAGCCCCGCAAAGGGAAGCTAGGGGAGCATCTCCCATTCCTTGGAAAGAGTCCGAGAAGATGCTAGATAAGCGATCCATATGAGAACAGGTCGACGGAATCTTCTTAGCGAGAGAAGGATTCGAATCATGGTTATCCTCGTCAGAAGATTCGGAGCTTGAGCTAAGGCGAGAAGAAGACTGAGTCTTACGCTTCTTAGATAATGGAACAGAAGATTTATCTTTGCGAGCAGCGGTTTTACCTTTACTTCTAATCTTCGCAGCTACGACTTCTTCAACTCCAACCTTCGCATACGCATAAAGATAAGAAACAGAGGCAACAATATTGTTTCAAATAACAAAGGAAATGTTTCTTACTTCACCCGTAGCGATCGAAGCAATGATAGAGTATTTTCAGACGGATCATTCTTGTAGCTTCTTATCAATCACAGTTATCTGAAAGATTTCACAAACTCGACAATTATAAAAAGAAAGTTGCGAAGGCAAGATTTGGAGTGGGAAACATACCTCTTTTGCCTTCTCGGGCCATTTGAATTCCCAAGGATGGTATCTGCGAGATTCGCGGGAAGAATATGCGAGCCCGCGATGTAAGGGCCATTTAAGATCAAGGGTACAACCCACCATTTCTCATCTTTGGAATGGCGAGGTAGTATTATTGCACAGGTGCCGGTCAATATCTTGCATGAGTAATTTATCTTCGGGGACATTATCCTTTTTCTTGAAAGAATGCCCCAAATGAGATTTCACATTCCTCATGTTTATCATTTGCATAATTTTCAAAAAAGTTTTCTACGGTGTACTTCTCGTAGCTATTTCCAAGTCTGCCCAGTGGGGTTTCGACGGTATTAGGGTATAAAGATCCTTTGCCGGCCACCGCGGTTCGCGAACTCAAGCATTAGGCGAATGCAATCGCCACTTAATTGATAAACGGCAGAGAATTTTTCATGGGCCAAGATTTCATAAAATAAAGGCATCTCAGGATTGTATAAGGGGATGGGAAGTCCTGCGAGAAGTTGACCCAGCGAGACTATAATTTTTTGATCATCACAATGATGATCAGAAAATAATTTTGCAGAAAGAATAGATGAAGGTTCTTGATCGGGAATGGTTGATAGGGTAAAACCCGTCTCGAGCAACTTCTGTTGAACTTCATCAAAAGAAGATTTGTATGCACGACTAATGAAAGCCATTATCAGTATGGGAATAGATGGGAGGTTAAAGATTAGGATCAGTGTTAGAAGGGACGAAGAAAAGATTTGCAGTAGCAGGAGCGCAAATTGCGGAAGGAGAGAGTCAAAGAAAAGTTGCAGAGAGAAACTAAAGGATGAAAAGAAGGGGAAAAGAAAACTATATATAGGGAAAAAGATCCTCGAGAAAAACGAGGTCATTTAATGCGAGAAGAGACATGAACGGTCAAGAATAAGCGGTTGAAAGAGACGTGTCAAGAAAAGACATTAATAATCAAAATCCGTGTAAAAGTACAAAACTGAAACAGATAAAGATAAGCAGTCGCGGAGAATCAAAAGAATCACTCTCATGATACTCTTCCCTTCGCAGGAGAAATATGAGGAGAGACAGGAGACGATATTTCGTATATATCTCAAAGAAGCTTCGGAACTTCGCAAAAGAATAGAGGCAAGTACGTACTTTTCAAGGAAAGTATTCTTTTGCTCGTTCCTTCATCAACAAAAATCAAAGATCGCTACCACAATAGATTTTTCCTTAAAGATCGCTTGTCAAGCAATATTCAAGGAAAAAGAGGCAAGATGTAGGATCGTAATATCGCAACAAACAAGGTTCGCGGGATTAATAAACGACAGTATCGCGAAGGAGTCGCAGGAGCTAAAATAAACGACGCAATGAATAACGACAGGCAAAACATAAAGAAGACGTGAGACCTGGCGAGGGTTAAGAAGTGTCGCGAGAGCGAATGTTTGTGCATCTGCGACACTTCGCGGGACATTCCCGAAAATAAAGGATAACTTAGCTGTCATCCACTATGTATTACCCTATATAAAGGGCTGAGTGAATCTGTGGGAGGGGGAGATCTTTTTGGAATTGTTAAGCAAGTCAATAGGAGAGAGAAAGTTGAAGAGTGTTTTAATTTCAAAGTGTAATTCTATTTTCCTGTGTAAACATTTCATGGACTCAATCAATAAATATTCTTGATCTTACATCTTTCAATGGATTAATTAAGCAAAATTGAGTAAGGGGTGTAGTGTGGGAAATCCCGCAACTACAAGTATAACACCCCAAGATTCATCAATTACAAAAACATTGGTAAGCCAACGTTGTACAGTAACTTGATGCGAAGCGCGAAATAGCGATCTCCTGATATGAGTTGCATCGAGGGCCGATATTGGTTTCGAAGGTCGAAAAACCTTCGGTCAATGCTTTCCACAAGAAAAGCTGTATTTTTGATAGACACTGCACTGTCCAAAGTAACTCGGATGGCAGTAGAGGTTTCCAATGCAATCGACTGAGGTTGCTATCCATGCCTTTGTATCTTGATGTTGCGACAAACTGTCTGAATAATATTTGTCCACTCCTTTCACTACAAGAAAAGTCACTTTTAGTGGCAAAATATTGTGTCACGGAAACCAATTTCTTCGTTGCAAAAAGAATTCAGCGGCACAAAAAGTTTCGTCACCTATAGTGAGTCGTTGAAAGTGTTTTGTGACATCCTTATGAAATTGTCACCGAATTTTTTAATTAGCGACATAAGTCTTTTTCCCACTAAAACTATCTTTTCGTGAGCAAATAAAATTGACATTGTTCATTAATTTTGTGATGAAGAATTTTGTCACTCTAGGTATTTTTGGTGAGGAAAATATTTTATCGCCTAAAATAGTTTTAGCAACAAAATTTATTTGCCCCAGAATACATTTATAGTGAGAAAACAAATTCGTCACATAAATTAGTTTTAGCATTAAAATTTATTCGCCTCAAAATATATTTATAGCGTAGAGACAAATTCGTCACATAAAATAGTTTGAGCAGCAAAATTTTTTCGTCTCAAAATATACTTTTAGTGAAGAAACAAATTCGTCACATAAATAGTTTTAGCAGCAAAATTTATTTGTCTCCGGAAATATTATTGTTATTGGCGAATATAGTTGCCTCCAAAACAATTTTACCGACGAAGTCATTCGTCTCAAAATATTATTACAGACACAACACTGAACACTGCCTTCACAATTTCCTGAGAAAATAATTTGTCTCAAACTATGTTCTCAACATGCCAAATTGGTCACCAAATTTTATTAGTGAGTACGTATGTTATCATCATCGTTCCAGTGAGATTTATTGTACAAAAAAAAAATATTTAAATAAATAATACTAGTTGAAAATCAAATAAAAAAAAAAGCCATTTAAATAAATTATTGCAACAATATCCAAACTAAAAAAGCCTACAATGCACATCTGATTTTGATGTTCACATATCATATCAAGTGTGAATTTTCCATTGTCTTCTATCAATATTTTTGATCTTCTTATTCCTTGCGCGTATTAGGTCATCTTGAGTGTTGAGTTTCTTGTTGCCAGCTATGACTGTCATCTATTCAAAGTATGATCCAATATCACAGTGTCACCTTTAGGCACAAACCAACAGGAGTCGGTAGTAGATATATATTGTAAAATTCAAAGACTTGTCAAATGTGCAATTGCAGCAACACAATGAACTCCTGAAGCAAAATACTCATTGTACATGTAGAGTAGAATCACATTTCCTGGATTACTAAGATTGGCAAAAGTTGCAAACTTCCTATAACAGAACATGCCTATATTAAAACATAGAAAGAGACCCAAGCTTAATTTATCCCTATCCAAATATCTTATTTCCTAGACTGGAATATAATAAAATTACTACAGAATACCTTAAAACTTGGCTGGAAACCTGAGCTTTTGCATAATCCATGCATACTGCAGAGCAGAAGTATATTTTAAAATCCAGAGATACCAAATCCAATATCATCAAAGAAGCTTTTCAGTTAGAAGCTAGTATACGAATATATAAGCAATAACCAGAAATGTTTCCGGGACTGATACCTTAATTTCTTGCTGCAAGCTTTGATTGGTACTCCCTCTTAGTCCCACTGGCCAGTGCATAACTAAAAAAAAGCACACACATCAATCGGATGTCAACTATCCATCTATTAATTACTTTGAGCTTTACCCACCAAAATACAGAAGTAGGAAAAGTACACGAGGACATTAGTATACTATATAACATACCAAGTACAACTTCCGGATTAAATAAGACCAAAGACCAAAGCTAAACTTCACATCAAAGAGTAATCCTTAAAAGGGGTGTTTTCTCTTTCTCAAGTACTTCTCTTTTTACCATTTGCAGAATGACAATACAAACCCATAACTTAAGATGTCAATACAAATTACCTGCGTCTTAAGATGTAGAGCAAATTGATTGCTAATAATCTAGAATCGATGTATTAACTTTTGTTTCTAATTTCACATCCTAGAGGGAACAAGTTCATTAAGTTTTTAAGTATGCATAATTTAGAAAACAATGCTTTACTATACATTCTTGGCTTCCTACTATCACCTGCATGGCACGAATTTCCCTAGTGGGCATAAAAAAGCAAAAGTGAATATCTTGAACATAACTTTTTGAATTTCAAGTACGAATTCTTCTCAAAAACAATGACAAACAAATACATTCGGAGAAGCGTATGACAAACAAATTCATTATCTCCTCTAACATTGTAATTGCAAGTAAAGGTTATAATACCAAAAGTTTGAGGTTGTGTCTCCTGTTCTCCAACTCAGCCGGTAGATTGAGTAAATCTATATCATTTGAAATATCCTACAATGTATAACATCATTATGAGGATCAAAATAGCTAATTAACAAACAGCCAACAAATTCAACACACAAGAACCTTACCATAACGAGGAAAACCCTAGAAAATCAAGAGGACTTTCTCCAGAGCCGCCGGAAGATATTTTAGGTTTGAAGGTGCTAATTTTTTTAAAAGATTAGTCTTATACGAGAGAATTACATGAGTTTAACCGTTCTATCAGGATCACAAATTGAAAACAGCGGAAGAAAAAAATCAGTTTTCTCTATGTCAATTAATCTGAGATTGTAATAAATCATGATTTGAATCAGGAAATTGACAACATGACATAGAATAATAACAGATTACCAAAATATTTCTTCTTAGATTATCATATATTGGGATTTTCTGACAAATCGATTGAGGGTTTTCCTTTCTCAATCGAAAGTAAGGTGAGGGAGAAAGAGAGAGGAAGAGTGCGAAAACGTGGGAGGCGAAAATGGAATTTCGTTTAGGTTTTTTTCTCTCTTTCGGTGTATAGTAAAACAGAGAAATTCGGAAAGGGTGCCGGACTTTCTCATACTCCATCCGGTTATATATGGTATAGCGCGGCTTCACGAATGTTAGATCCAACAACTATTTGATTGGTTGATAAATATTCAGGTATCGAGGTAAAATAATCTAACGATTAACTATTGCCACTGTGGTGCATTAATATTTGTGAGTCTCACGGGAGCATGTGACACTATTTCATAGGGTTCCACCACCTTAGAACTCTATGAACATTTTTTCTTTGGGCACCCACACATGTTCAAATTTTATAAAAAAAAAATTATTTGCAATCAGATCTTGTGTTTATGATTTTGTGTTTATTTTTGTGTTAATCAAATCATATTCAATATCATGAGATCATACTTAGAATTTTTTATTTTTTTTTGATGGAAATACTTAGAATGACCTAATTTCATCCAACGATATCCAATTGAACTCAATTGTCACTCACTATCATTGAATCCGGCTTCGTTTTGACTAACTAATTTTACTCAAGTTTACTTTATGCCATCAAATTATGCTCAACATCACTATATCATACTCAGTATGATTTATTATTCATCTAATTCCATTTAATTCAGTCCATTTGGACTCAATTTTCACTCACTATCATTAGATCCGACTTACTTTGACGAAGTATCCATAAATTCGATCCCACTTTACTCTATGCCATCAAATCATACTCAACATCGCTAGATCATACATTCATACTCAATATGACTGATTATCCGCCTGATTTTATCTAATTCGTTCATTTGGACTCGATTTTCATTATTATCATTAGGTCAGACTTACTTTGACTAAGTATCCACAAATTTGATCCAATTTAACTCAATTTTACTCTATGTTACGAAATCATACTCAAAGTAACCTTATAAATTCAATTTATGAGTAGAGTAAATTTGGTACTACTCCAGCACCAGGTCTATAGAGCATGCTTTTCAATCTTTCCTCCTTAAATGACGTAAACAAATGACGACTTGTATATTTCCCCATGAAAAATTACTTCGACAAGTAAATTAATTTTCTGTAATTTATAAGTTATTTTTAAATATCATGTTTTACATTATAAAATATATTGTTACCAAGAACTGAACTTATTATTTAGCAGTTACGTATTCTTCTGTCACCATAAAGAATCCTTTGTGACAACATTTCAGTAGTCACTGAAATCAGGAACTACGATGAAGTTATAGTGTCACTGAATATGACTACAACGACAAAATCTCGTTCGTTGTAAATGTTCTTACTTGTGACGATTAAAAGTTATTACTATATAAATATTTGCAATCAAACAAGCTGATGGTCACTAAAAATAAATATAGTGTCAAACATTTAGCTTCGTCACTATAAAACTAGTTAGTGACGAATTAATTTGGTTAGTATTAATTTTTCTTTTGTAACGAAATTTATAGATTATCACCAAAAAGATTTTATGTCATCTTTTTAGTATCATCACGGTAGACTTAAATGGTGACAAACACATATAATCACAAAAAACATATTAGTGACTAGACACTATTTCGTCTCTAAATGAAGTCACTAAAAACTTATGAGTGACGAAACCCGAGTCTCGTCGCGGAAAACCTAACAACAGTGACAAAAAATAATTTGGTCACAATAACTAAGCTTCAGCGATGAAATATTCTTCGCCACAAAAACTATTGTCACCAAAGCAACGTTTTCTTGTAGTGTTTGTTTTTCGGCTTGATCCATATCTTGAACTGAGTCTTGAAGTACAATCAAATCCAGACTCAACTAATTACAAAAGCGCTTTGAAATCTAAGTTTACTGTTACACTAAAGATGTTGAAAGAATATTTAAAAAGGTGGATGTTCCACGGCCCATTAGCACCCCGATCGGGAATTTGCTTGCTCTTGTGATATCAAAAAGCAAAATGACCTCATGGTTTATCACAATCCTGTTTAAATTCCAGAATGAGATCTCAATTGCTCGGCTTATGCTGCATCTCGTGAAGTTCCACCTTGAAAGGTAGAGATTGCGGTTCTCGCCACAAAGTTGCTCCATTGATGAATGAAATATGTCGATTAGCATGGTTGGATCTAAAAACGCTAAATCTTTAATCTGTAAGGATTTTTTTTTTTCCTTATACTAGGGATTGTTTCCAAGAAAAACATCTGACAAAAAAAGCCCTGAACCATCCAACAAACATCAAGGCACAAACACAAGAAATTGCCTTCCAGGGGACATACAACAGGTTTAAAGATTCAAGACCACAAGAGGAGATTAACTTGAAACATCATCACCAACGTTACGCTTAAAAATCCAAGAGCTGAATAAGGACTACAAAGGCTAATTCAGAAAGGCTTCTTGGAATCCAAATGAAATCGATTTTTTTTTTTTTTTTTTTTTTTTTCTATAAAAAAAAGCGATCGACTAGATTTAGGTTCAAAGTAAAAGATCGATCAAATGATCGGATGATTGGTATTGATTTTGGGACTACAAAAGAAAACACACGAACCTCAACAAACCCCTAGCTTTAACTTTGATGGAGATAGCTTAGAAGTAAAATCAATTTTTTGACACCGAGATTACCTCAAATCATTGAAGAATCAATCGACTATTATAGGAGAAACCCAAGATAAGCCGATGAAGAAGCGGATCCGAAATACCTTCTTTTGAATATCATAAAGATCCAAAGAAGATAAGGGAGAACGAAATAGAATAAATTACCATGACTAAGGTCGGATATCACAAAATAATGAGTATGTTACGATCTAATTGATGCCTCAGGGCCGGCGAAACAAGGAGAAGATGAGAGACGTGAGAAAATTGAGTGAACGAAGATAAGTGAGAGAAAAAAAAATGGTTTTATCTAAAAGAATTTGAACGGATAAGATGTGGTGGGATGGTGTCATACGGATTAGGAAAATATTTGGACGGTGTAGATTTAAGTTGAGAGTGTCATACGGATCAAGGTCTTTGTGCTTTCTCTTTGTGTTAATACGAACTCATGTTTTCGGTTTAATTATCAACCTTCGACATGAAAAAAAATCCAAAAAAAATATTAATAAATTTAGGACATCGTTCTCGACATTTTGATATAAAAACATCTAAAAAATGTATAAGAATGAATCGGGAAAATGAAAAATGAATTCGATAATTGGTGTGTTTCTTTGTGATTTCTCTTTAATACAAACTCATGCTTTCTTTGTGTTTCGAACTTCAAATGTGGTATACCAACATACAAACTATGAGCCAAGAAGCTCTGGGAGGGTTCTAACTTCAAACTTAGCATGATATGTCATAGAAATCGATAAATATGAAGCTTAATGTTGATTCGAACTTCAAATGTGGCATAACGACAAACAAACTATGAACCAAGAAGCTCCGAGAGGGTTCGGCCTTCAAACTTAGCGGGGATACATCATCTAAATCGATAAATATGAAGCTTAATGTTGATTCGAACTTCAAATGTGGCATAACGACAAACAAACTATGAACCAAGAAGCTCAGAGGGTTCAAACCTTCAAACTTAGCGAGGATACATCATCTAAATCAATAAACATGAAGATCGGTGTTGATTCCAACTTCAAATGTGGTATAACGACAAATAAACTATGAACCAAGAAGCTCGAGAGGGTTCAACCTTCAAACTTAGCAGGGATACATCATCGAAATCGATAAATATGAAGCTCAATGTCGATTCATTTACTGATAAGATTCCTTCGAATATTCCTGAAACATTAAACAAACCATATTACGGCATATTATATGCATACCATAGCTCCGAGATCGAAACTTGGCCGTTAGTGGACTACTATAAGTCGGAAACTTCGTAAGAACGATGAATCCATCCATTTACTGAGATAAGATTCCTTCTAATATTCTGAAACATTAAACAAACCCTATTCGGCATATTGTATGCAAACTGCGCTCCGAGATCGGAACACGCCCGTTAGTGGACTACTATAAGTCGGAAACTTCGTAAGAACGATGAATCCATCCATTTACGAGATAAGATTCCTTCGGAATATTCACGAATTGAACATCACGAGTTCAAACATTACTAGAAAGTAAGACTCGAGTTTCTCGTTCGGATGAACCGAAGACGAAATATATCGAGAATTGAGCATCACGAGTTCAAAGATTACTAGAGCGGACACGAGTTCTCGTTCGGATGAACTGGAGACGAAATATATCGAAATTGAACATCACGGGTTAAAAGATTACTAGAGTAAGACCAGAGTTTCTCGTTCGGATGAACTGGAGACGAAATATATCCTAATTGAACATCACAGTTCAAAGATTACTAGAGTAAGACTCGAGTTTCTCGTTCGAATGAACCGAAGACGAAATATATCGGGATTGAACATCACGGGTTCAAAGATTACTACTGATAAGACGCGAGTTTCTCGTTCGATGAATCGGGACGAAATATATCATAATTGAACATCACTTATTCAAAGATTACTAGAGTAAATCGGAGTTTCTCGTTCGGATGAACTGGAGACGAAATATATCGAAATTGAACATCACATGTTCAAAGATTACTAGAGTAAATCGGAGTTTCGTTACGATGAACTACTACGAAATATATCAGAATTGAACATGACCATACTACCCTCATCGGAATAAATGCAATAAAAATTTTGAAGACTGTGAAAATGACCATATTACCCTCACTGCAAATTAGTTCAAAAAATATTATTGAGACTGTGAAAATGACTAGACTACCCTTATAAGAAATAAATAAAGTAAATATTACTGACTGTAAAAATGACCATATTTCCCTTAATGGAAATTAGGGCAATAAATACTATGGAGACAGTGAAAATGACCCGACTACCCTTATCGGAAATAAGTAAATTAAATATTATTGATCATGAAAATGACCATATTACCCTTCATGGAAATTAGTATAATAAATATTACGAGATGTGAAAATGACCAGACTACCCTTATCATAAATAAATAAAGTAAATATTACATTTGTGAAAATGACCATATTACCCTTATGTTGGGACTTAATCAAGGCTTGGTTGTGTCTTTGGCCATCTAATGCTTGTTTGTGTGCAGAATTCCATGTCTTTTGGGGTAATTTCATCGGCAGTGAGCCGACTCTTATGTTGGGACTTAATCAAGGCAAATTATGGTTTCAGTTTCTGTACGCTATATATTTCCCAAGTCTGAAGCTGCTGAAGGGAGCAATGATCAAATACAATCATCAGATTCGCGTCACTAGCAGTCAGCGATTATTCTGTGAAGAGTCATATTTGAGTCGCGAAATATTCGGATTTACATACCACAATTTGTCTTTCCGCTAACAAAATTTTAACGCAAATTTGATTTGCTTCGTATTCATTTGGATGACGAATTAATTTTTGTCGCATAAATAGACATAGGGACAAAAGTCACACGTTGTCCGCAATAGTTTTTCCGAACGAATTAATTTTTGTCTCGCATAAATAGATAAATAGACAAAAGTTACACGTTGTCAGCAATAGTTTTTCTGAGACCAATATTTTTTTGTTAGTAGAAAACAATCCATTTGCGTCAATTTTTTTTTGGATACTAATAGTTCTAACTGCAAAATCCTTATTTGACGGGCATTCATTTCGGCAACAAACTAATTTTGTCTGCGTAAATAGATATAAGGACAAAAGTTACACGTTGTCAGCAATAGTTTTTCAGAGACTAACTTTTTTTCCGTCGGTAGAAAACAGTCCATTTGCGACAACAATTTGTTTGGATACTAATAGTTCTAACGGCAAAATCCTTAATTGACGGGCATTCATTTTAATGACAAACTAATTTTGTCGATGTAAGATGCATTCAGGGACAAAAGTATTGGATCGTTGGAAATAATATGTTTGGAGACTATAATTTTCCTTTGTCGCTATAAACCAATTCCGTGACCAAAATAATTGGTCACAAATAAATATTTAGAGACAAAGACATAATTGGTCACTATATTTGGTCACAAAAAAAAAAATTCTGAGACGGAGACAAGTTTGGTCACTATATTTGGTCACAAAAATTTACAGCGACAACTTTAAAGACTAAATTTACCGTTTGTCGCGGAAAAAATATATATGGTGACCAAAAAAATATTCCTCCCTAAACACTAGATTTGCAGACAAAATTTTATTGGTCGTATAAAATTTTGTCACTAAACGTATGTTTTGTTGTAGTGTGATGTCGCGATATTCTGATCCTACAAGTACATTCCAGTCCGAAGTTAACTTGTAGTAGGCTAGTGTCTGTAGCGGTTTAATACAATATGGTGTTCAATCTAGACTAGGTCGCGTGGTTTTTCTGCATTTGCGGTTTCCTTGTTAACAAAATTTCTGGTGTCTGTGTTATTTCTTTTACGCATTATATTTTCTATATAATTGAAATATCACAGGTTGTGCGTAGTTCAATCAATTAGATAATCCAACCTTTGGTTATTGATATAAATTGATTGACACTTGAACATTGGTCTTTGGTATCGTTCTAGTTGTTTCACATAATAATCAGGCTCGCGGATTTCTATCTCTTTGATTTGCGGATTACATTGTGAAACATAGATACAACTCTTGGATATATTTCCATTGATTGAGTCTGACTGTCTAGTTGATTCTCTTGGAATTATATTGGAGTTTGTTCATATAGATTTCTAATTAAACGAAATATTGGGTGAGGTTGTTAGACCCCCAGCTTTTTCACCAAGGCTATTATGTTATCGAAGTTTTACTATATAACTAAAATTTTGGTGTTAGTCTAACAGTTCGAAATTCTACAGGATTTTCCTATGGGAAAAATATCGTTTGGTCATTTTTTTAGGTAGGCCCGTGTCAGTTTAGTCCTTTGGGAAAACACTTTTACTGTTTGGTCCATAATTATTTAAAAATATTAAATGGACAAAAGTACCCTTCCGTGTTAATTTCTACTTATTTTTTGTAGCAGTTCATTCGTCAAAATGAACTCCTGTTAATTTCTACTTATTTTTCCAGAAATCACCTATATAAACCAGAGTTCATTCCAGAAAATGAACTCCATATAAAAACCTAAAAAACCAGAGTTCATTCCATAAATGAACTCCATATAAAGACCTAAAAAACCAGAGTTCATTCCAGAAATGAACTCCATATAAAGACCTAAAAAAACCAGAGTTCATTCCAGAAATGAACTCCATATAAAAACAAAAAAGAAACAGAGTTCATTCCAGAAATGAACTCCATATAAAAACAGAGTTCATTCCAGAAATGAACTCCATATAAAAACCTAAAAAAAACTAGAGTTCATTCCACAAATGAACTCCATATAAAAACCTAAAAACACCAGACTTCATTCCAGAAATGAACTCCATATAAAAACCTAAAAACACAGAGTTCATTCCAGAAATGAACTCCATATAAAAACTGTAGTTGCAGGAAATCTTACACTACACCCCTCACAAGAATCCACACAACTAAGCCATTGAAGATGAACAACTATGATTTTTATAGATTAATTCCTTGAATGTTTACAAGATAAAATGGAAAAGAGCTAAAGAAATTACAATCACTACAAACTTTCTCTCTCTTAATGACTTGCCTAACACTCGGAAAAAGATCTCTCTTCAACAGTCCTGCTCGACTCCTTATATAGGGTATTACACAATGGATGACAGCTAAGCTGTCCTTTATTTTCGGGAATGACTTGCGAAATATCGCAAGTATACAAATATATAATCTCACAACTCTCCTAAATCTTGCTAGGTCTTCACATCTTTCTCGTGTTTTAGCTGTCGTCATTCATTACGTCATTTATATTACTCATTTGCGACACTTTCGCAATGCTGTCGTTTATTGATCTCGCGAGGTATTGATGTCGCAATATTCTGATCCTACATTTGCCTCTTCTCATGTCTTCTCTGCAAAGAAGAGAATGTCATGATAACCAGTATTTTGAAATGCCGCAATCGATTATTTTTCATTAATTGTTGCCGACAAGATTCCGTGGATTAGGGATGATTGTTTACACGTGTCTAAAATTTTCCCTTTTTACCGGCACATTTAATGTTATCCGGTTACTCTTTTCTTGTCTATTTAAAGGGGAATTCCTTATGAAAGTATTTCTTTTCTTTTACTTTGTCTTCTTCATCGTCTGCAACTTTTACTTTGTCTTCTTCATGCTAAATGCTATTTATCGAAATTTTTTGGCATCACTGGCTAACAACCACGTGAGTAAGTCCAATGCCGGAGACCCATATTGCATCACCTCTCATGATGAAGCTTCATTTGACAAGATGAAGCTTCATTTGGGCAGGGCCTTTGCAAGATGCGGCTTTGGGAGTTGGTGAATGATTTTTCCTCCCCTAGTCTAGTTTGTAGAAATGCAAATAAGACATATATAGGGAAGGGACGTTGGTTGAGAGCAAAATGCAAGTTTGCCTTGCATTTCCCGTGGGAAGCGAAGTCGCGATGCTTTTGGCCTGCATTTATGCATGCTAAATGCTATTTATCGAAAATTTTTGGCATCACCGGCTTAACAACCACGTGAGTAAGTCCAATGCCTGAGACCCATATTGCATCACCTCTCATGATGAAGCTTCATTTGACAAGATGAAGCTTCATTTGGGCAGGGCCTTTGCAAGATGCGGCCTTGGGAGTTGGTGAATGATTTTTCCTCCCCTAGTCTAGTTTGTAGAAATGCAAATAAGACATATATAGGGAAGGGACGTTGGTTGGGAAAGAGCACTAGTTGGCGCGGCATCAGTTGGCTCATCTTTATGCGCCAATTGTGTAAGTCCCCTGGCTGAATAAGATTCGGCGTTGCCTGGGATTTCCCTTGCAAGACGAGAAGGAAATTGTTGGTCGAAATATATTTTCACGCACAGCGTGTTCGCTTGGAATGATTTGTCCCCGTGCTCGTGCAAGATTGGCTTGCCTTAAATGGCTTGGCTTGCTAGTTCTCTTTGGAGACGGTTGTTTCTTGATGGACAATACGTGTTGGCGTATGAGTGGTGTTTGGTTCTTGTGTGCTTTGGTTGGCTCTCCGCTCTGCGCGGCGAACAGGCAAGCCCAATTACCTCTTCGATCCCCGTCCCATGTTTTCCTTCGGGAAACACCCGTTTGGTTCCTGTGTTGCCTACCTATCGAGAAGGTATCGATTTTGTCCCTCGCTTCTATTGCCTCTAAAGTAAGAATCTTATACCTATAGGGCTTATGGTTAAGATACTGCACCCTAAGTGGAGTTTTCTTGGTAGGAGTGCGATGTGCCAAGAGTTGCCAAGAATGGCCGAGACACTTCAAATGCCCCGGGCACTCTTGGCTCAACCGTGTACCTCGGCGCCTTGGTCATACACTAACTCCTTGGAAGAGACCCTCGGTCGTCCAACCAGGGTATAACCTTATATAGTTGGAAATCCAAGGTATCTCTCTCGGATGGGCTTTATTGACCCCAAATTTTCATGACTCAGGTTCCAGGGGCGGTGTAACCTTTTCCCTGAGTCATGTCAAGAGATACCCCCTTATATGACGCACTTTAGGTCTTACATTTGCCTCTTGCGAAATATCATTCGCGAACTAGGGTGTACGCCATAAAGGTTCGTCCCATTCACTCATTCTTTCATTTCTCAACTTGGAAGACCAAAGAAATAACTTTTTTCGTTTTCTTTCTCTCGCTTGTAGTATCTCGTACATTTCGTATCCTTATTATAGTGTATTTCTTGGATTTTTCTCCTCTTTGAATTCAATCTTCAATCCCCTTTTTGATAGTTCTTCCTTGTAATGTAATTGATTAACATTATTGATGTATAATTCTTTCATCAGAAGATGAATAACAATATTTCATCTTTTCCATTCCCATACTTGCCTCTGTAATTCTTCTTCAGATGGAAGATTTTAGTTGTCATCAAGTATTTTGTTGATTATTAATTGTATAGCCGCGACGAGATCGCAGGTATCTTTATGAATCGAGGATTCTATCTCTTTTTGTTGCGACAAGGTCGCGAGCCGCCTCTACATTTTCATGTAAAGGCCCATTGACCTTGCCTTATCATTTTGTGTGGTCTTCCAAGTTAGACCTCCCTAATTAGAGGTCCTCCCCCTGCCACCGTTTATTGCGACAAAATCGCAGGACGTCTTTACACTTGTATGTAAAGACCCATTGATCTTGCCTTATCATTTTTCAAGTATTTTTGCCTCTGCAGGATGTTTTGGTTGCAACAATATGACAAGCCTAAATATCCTTGCGAATATAAAGTCCTATGACATTGCCGTCTTGCGACGAAATCGCAGGACGTCCGTACACTTTCGTGCAAAGACCCCTTGATCTCGCCTTACCCTCGCGTTAGTATTATTGCCTCTGCAGGATCATTGCACAAATATGACCAGCCTAAGTCTCCTTGCGAAAACAAAGCCTCATGACATTTGCGTCTGTTTTGGCACTCCCCCTAATGGAGAGCACCGCCCTTATCATCTCCCCCGGTTGCCCCTTCAAGGAGGCGAAACATCGGCCATACAAGACTAGCTCCTCCCATCCGGTCTTGACAACAACCAAGTTGTTTTCGCGAGTCTCTTATCCCTTATACCTATAGGGTTTATGGTTACGAGACCGCACCCTAAGTGGAGTTTTCTTCGGGCGAGTGCAACGCATGCCAAGACTTGCCAAGAATGGCCGGGTAGGTTCATCCATCCCGGCACTCGGCTCAACCGTGTACCTCGGCGCCTTGAGCATACATCGACTCCTAAGAAGAGACCCTCGGTCGCCCAACCAGGGTATAACCTACATATATAGTTGGGAATCCAAGGTACCTCTTCCGGATAGGCTTTCATGGGCCCCAAATTTTCATGGTTCGAGGTTTCGGGAGCGGTGTAACCTTCCCCCGAACCACGGCGAGAGATACCCCCTTATATGACGCACTTTAGGTCTTACATTTGCCTCTTACGAAATGTTATTCGCGAACTAGGGTGTACGCCATAAAGGTTCGTCCCATTCATTTGCGCATTTATATTTGTTAAATCATTCAATCATTCATTTTTCATTATTTGCTGATATTTGTTTGCGAAGTATTCGCACAGTTCTGTTTCACTTGTTGCATTTCACTTTTCTTTCTTAGTCGTATTCTCATTTTACTCTTGGCTGCGAGATTCTCGCACATCACTACTTCAAATGTTACTTTGCATCCTGTTTGTTATTGATTATTCACTTCTTATGCCTTTTGTTCCTTATATCTTTTGCTTCTTCATTGTTATAATATTGGTCAGTCTCTAAGCATTCACCTCGCGGGGTATGTTCAGCCCTCACTTCTATAGCATCTACCATTAGTTTTTCCTTTCTCTGTTCATTTCTCACATGTTGTTTCCAACCCTTTCTTTTGGCACTTCTTTCTTCACAATTTTCTATATCGACCTCATGGCACTGTTGCGACTCCTTCCAATCTCCCTGTATGATACCAATGCCATTTGGATGTGGGAATTTAATACATTGATGATATGTTGACGCGACTCCTAAGATTTCATGAAGCCATGGCCTCCCAATCGCCGCATTGTATGGAGATTCCACATCAACCACACGAGAATAAAATATCGGTGGATAATCCTTGTAGAGGTATTCTCATGTGAACCTCTCCTTTTGGTTTTTTTGCGGTCTTAGTTAAAGCCATATATCTTGTATGTCGAGGAATTAAATCCTCATCTTTTCCGCCCATCGTCTTGTAAGTATGGTAGAAGAGAATATTCACCGAACTTCCTGTGTCGATTAGAATTCGGTTGATCGCCCAACAAGCTTCGCCTCATCATCTTCTCCATCAACCTGTTTTTGGGTTAATCTCTAGTTTCACAACCAACGGGCTATCGTGTGTTTCTCTTCCTTTTGGTACTTCATCTGAGAAAGAAATAGTCTTCAATCGCCACTTTTCTAACTGCGTTGTTCTCGCTTGGACTCATTATTTCTTTATCATTAGCATCTCTCGCAAAGACTCTACTGAGCACGTTGTCATGAAAATCTTCGATGGTGCGATAGAGTGGACGATAGAGTTGCGGTTCAAATTCTTAGCTTTGGTTCCTACTTCTATCACAAATGTTTCCTTTCCTTTCGGCGACAATCGTTACGTGCATCTCTCGGTGGTGGTGGTAATGTCGACTGTTTCTTCTCCCTTTAGAAAGTGATTCAACTTCCCCGATCAATCATCCCGAGAATAATTCTTTTATGTTTCTACAATCGTTTGTTTGATGCCCATGGAAGCGATGGTAAGAACAAAACTCATGACTTCTATCTCTGGCGGTGGTTCCATTCCAACATTCCAAGGTGCTTTGGTACATTTTCCATCACAAGTATAGCTTCCCGCATCTTTTCAACGCTAGCATTCGGTGGAGGCATCTTAATTTGTTCCCATACTTGTTCTATGATTTCTCTTTGCCCTCCACGGTTATTTTGCCTTCGTCCACCATAAGTTTCTTGCACATGATCTAGCCTCAATCTTATTATTGTCTGTTACGATTATAGTAGTTCCTTTCTCGCTCAAACTCTTCTTGATCATGGCTTCCCATGGCTACCATCTTCTCGCTGTCCCTCATCGGCTCTCCTTGCTCTTGTCCTTGCGAAGTGCTCGCCATTTGTATTGATGAACGAGGTAACAAGCTTGCGTTCGCAGCATTCGAGTTTGTGTTACAAATGGATAAGAATTCATTTCATTCTCGTCTTTCTTCTAAGGCGATGTATTCTTCCCTGTAATTCTCGCAGCTTCTGCCATCGTGATTGTATTTTTGACTCTAAAAATTTGAATGTATAACAAGTTAGTCGCAAAGAGAGCATTCACAAATGAGAGGATGAGATATCTCTCCTCAACCCGTCCCGCCATTTCGCTACACATGGTTCTCCATCTCATTGTCAATTGCCTTAAGCTCTCGCCAACCCTTTGTTTCAACCCGAATACATCTTCAATACAGGGTCGTGAAGAGTTGTTACTTATGTATGCTCCCGGGAATGTGGCTTGTAAATGGTGAAATGATGTAATTGTATTCCTTGGTAGACTTTCAAACCACTTTAGTGCTTCTCCTATTAAGCTTGACGCGAAATATTTGCACAATATAGCATCATGGTTCTCCCATTGTAACATACATCTCATATAAGCCTTAATATGTTGTATCGCACAGGTTGTTCCATCAAAGATGTTGGTTAATGCAGGTAGATTGCACTTAGGAGGTATTCCTCCCATTTGTACTTCTAGCGTGAAGGGATTCTTCGCGGCTTCTGCGATGGCTTCATCCAGTTGTCTCCTTCCTCCTTCCCTTCTATTGTTCAGTAATCCTCTCATTTCAGCTAGTTCTCTTAAGATTTGTTCATTTGCCTCAGAATTTGATTCTACCGGTCTTTTTAGCTCGCTTCTCTCCTTCTTCGCTCGTGCCTATTTTGACCTTCATGCTCATTATTTTCTCCTCTTCTTTCCTCGCGACGCTCTTCTTCGTTTCTTTCATTAATTCGCACGCCATTATATCGGTTGTTCTCTCTTCTTGGTTGCCTCTCGGCTCTCATCATTTGCACTCTCTCATATTCTTCATTAATATTTCTATTAGTACGATTCTGTTCCCTTCTTCTTTCGCGGTTATCATGGTTATTTTGCCGGATTGCCTCTTCCATCTCTTGATTCTCCATTTCTTCTCTCATTCTCTCTCTTTCGCGAGCTAGTCGCGCTTGTTCAATGTAGTGTCTCTCAATGTCATCCTCGATCTCTCGGTTTCTTCTCAATTCTTCTCTCCCGCGCAGGATTATTCTTCCTTCAGCAGCTGGGTCATTCGGCCCATGGAGTTGCACGTTTTCTTGATTTTCCCTATTTCGCTCATTTTGAAGATTTTCTGGCTGAGGAATATAACGATCTTCTACTTCTCCTCTTCTCTCGCCATGCTCTGCGTCTGGATCTTGTGTCTCTTCCTCGGTATTCTCTGTTGGTAAAACTCTTCTTCTTTCTCCTCTGTTCGATCTAGAACTTGATCTCACGCTACTTCTAGACCTCCTACTTTGCAATCTCATATTTTCCATCCTCAATTCATGATTTTGTCTTGTCAAGTTTGCTCGCTCTTACCGCCTCTAGTCGTCTCTCCTCGTGTATTGTTTGTCTCAATCTTTCTAACGTTGCCATTTCTTCATTTCCCGGATTCATTTCTCCATTCATCCCTTGTTCTCCTTGTCCATTGTTCACCAAATTCTTGCTCCTCTTCCCTCTCGTCTTCAGAATCAGATCTCCAAGTATGCACACTTACTCTATCATAATCCACTGCCGCGTTTGCCACTAGGGAGATTGGTGGCTGGTTTTGACCTTCTTCATCATTTCTCATGTTCATCCTTGATGATTCTCCTGTTTCATTCCTCCTTTCTCCAGCAAGTCTCCCACTTCTTCTTACAATCGTTGGCTGCCCTTGCACATTTCTTCTCCTAGCCATTTTTCTTTTCCAATGGATTCCTGAGTATCTTCTCCAAATCTTTTTCCCCGTTAATCCAAATTCCTTTCAATTTCTATGTCAATCTCTCGCACAAGTCCTCGTTTCTAGCGCATATGTAGTAGCGAGTTTTCCCACACTACACCCCTCACTATATTTTGGTTAATTAGTCCATTGAAAGTTGCATAATTGAGAATGTTTATTGATTAATTTCAACCGTTATTTACACAGGAAAAGTAGGATTACACTTAGCAAATAAAACACTCTTGAACTTTCTCTCTCCTAATGACTTGCCTAACAATTCCCCCCAAAAGATCCCCCTACAACAGACTCACTCGACCCTTTATATAGGATAATACATAGTGGATGACAGCTAAGCTATCCTTTATTTTCGGGAATGCCTCGCGAAGTGTCGCCAAAGTGTACAACTATTCAGTCTCGCGACACTTCTTAACCCTCGCCGATTTTATGTCTCGCTTTGTCGTTATTCTTTGCGTCGTTTATTTTAGCTCTCTGCGACTGCCTCGCGACATCGTTGTTTATTAACCCCGCGAGTCCTGTACGTTGCGATATTATGGTCCTACACTACTGGTTGAATTGGTGATTGAATTTGATTTTCTTCATTATTCCTTATATTCATTCTTGAGGATTCTCCCATTTCATTTCTCCCTTCTCCAGCAAGTCTCCTACTCCTTCTAACAGTTGTTGGTTGCTCGGATGCATTTTTGCTTCTAGCCATTTCTTAATTTTGGTAAACTGTTGAAAATTATATGAAATTCCTTCCCTACTACTCCAAATTCTTTCAAATCACAATGTCAATCCTTACTCTCTCCCTGTTTCTAGCGCCAATATGTAGTTGCATGAAATCCTACACTACACCCCTCACAAGAATCCACACAACTAAGCCATTGAAGATGAACAACTATGATTTTTATTGATTAATTCCTTGAATGTTTACAAGATAAAATTTAAAAGAGCTAAAGAAATTACAATCACTACAAACTTTCTCTCTCTTAATGACTTGCCTAATACTCGGAAAAAGATCTCTCTTCAACAGTCCTGCTCGACTCCTTATATAGGGTATTACACAATGGATGACAGCTAAGCTGTCCTTTATTTTTGGGAATGACTTGAAATATCGCAAGTGTACAAATATATAATCTCGCAACTCTCCTAAATCTTGCTAGGTCTTCACATCTTTCTCGTGTTTTAGTTGTCGTCATTCATTGCGTCATTTATATTACTCATTTGCGACACTTTCGAAATGCTGTCGTTTATTGATCTCGCGAGGTATAAATGTCGCGATATTCTGATCCTACAAAAACCTAAAAAAACAGATTTCATTTATGGAATGAACTGCAGCATCATCATCTTCGTCGTCTTTAACAGCAGCAGAAAGAAATTCTTCGTCATCTTCAACATCAACAGAACTCTGTTTAACACGAGAAGCAAACACCTATTGCACATCGTCTTCAACAGTAGCAATAAAAAATAACAAGAGATATTTATCATCAAAATCAGTCATCGTCTTCAACAGCAACAGATCGAGACATCTTCATCATATTTAAAAAACATATCTCGAAATCTTCAAACAACAACTGCAGATCTTTATCGTCTTCATCGTATTTAACAAAAAAACAGTCGATGAAAACTAAAAATTACCGATCTCATCATTTTCCATTATCAACCTTCATCATCTTCACAAAACCCTAAAAAAAATTCTCCATCTTCTGCAAATAACAACAGAAAAGAAAAAAAAAAGAGAAAAACTAGATCTGAAACTAAAGAAGAGAGAGAGTAAATTTGGAAATAAAATATTTTCCTCTGATTTTATATATATATATATATATATGGTCCCATATTAAAGGATATTTCTGCCACTTTAAAAGGAAAATTACATCATCCATGATGTCATTCCGCGTGGGTATTGTCCACCTTAGGACCAAACCATTATTTCTAGGACCAAACTATAATTTATATTTTCAAAAAGGAACAAACAGATATAGTTGACTGAGTCAACTGGACCAAACTCATCCTAATATATTATTTCTAGGACCTATTGGTATTTCCTACTTTTGCTATGGCATCAGAGGCATACACTTCTATGGAGGACTTGATCCATAACAAACATAATGTTTGTTCATGTTGGAAGCTACAATGTGGTTCAAAGATTTGAAAGTTGATAATATAATCTTTGAATATGACGGGTTGAATGTAGTTAATTATATCGAATATGTCACCTTTTCGGTACATCTTGAAGAATCAAGAGATCGTAGGAGAAATACCGCACTTAGTTTTTTCTGTAATAATGTTGGACATGTCCATCTTTGTGCCTATTTTCGAGATAGTTGCATGGTAGTACTGGTATATATATATATATATATCGAGGAGGATACAGACGACGAGGGCGGGAACAGAGAACATAAGAGAAACAACAAGTTAACTCAAGAATGGCTTATCCTCTACAAGAATAATTGAATGCAATGGCGTTGTGAATTGAAAACCTCGACTAGAGAGAGTGAGGAAATATCTGAGTTAATCACTCAGATTGATCGGAAAACTTTCGAATTTTCAAAACAATTCTTCGGTAAGCAACAAGGATTCAAGATAGTAGAAAGAGGAGTTAGAGGTTTAAACTTCAGGGTATATTTCTCTAAAGATATTGGTGGATGGTTACGTAAATCTTTGGAAGAAATTCTCAGTCCGGAAAACTCTAGGCGACGGTGGACAAGAAGAGACGGAAACTTCTCATTTCTGTTGGAAGTTTTACAAAATTCAAGAGGAGAATTTCTCAAGCTATCAAGGACAGATGACAACAGAGCTACCAATAGAGCCTTATTTATACCTAAAGGTACAGATGGATTTGGGTGGAGGAAATTTTATGAGGTGTTTGCTAAATTATTGGGAGAAACTGCAGACTATTAACAAATATTGCCATCATCATCATATTTTCCACAAACTATCATAACCCAGGTAATCAAAGGAATATATGCAGACCAGATCGTACTTTTGCTTGCGTTGCGTACGGGAATATGTCTTGGAATCAAGTCGCCAGAGAGATTGATCAGAAGCTAGGATGGAATAGATTCTTGAAATTAAAGGTTAACAATGATAACTCGGCCACTTTTCAACCTATAAATGACTGGGAATGGGAGAGTTGTTGGAAGCCTATTAAATGGAATAGCAATGGTACCAGTATCGAAATTAAGATGTGAATTTATGAGGATGTATCCATTAATGAAAGAGTCCCGACATTACCTCAAAATTGGGTGAAGATTAAGGGGCTTCCAGTACAGCTATGGTCCAAGAAGAATTTTGATACTCTTGGTGATTTAATGGGGGGATTAGCAGAAGTGGGTAGAGAAACAGTTGATAGAAATCCAGCGGTTTGCAGAATCGGAATCAAGTGCAAAGCATTAGAAATTCCGGAAGCTATTCAGGTTTCACTTAATGGATTATCTCATGTTTTAGGGATTGAATGGGATTATGATTACAGATCGGCCAGATACGTCACCGTTCAAGATTATCGGAAAACCATTAATTTGTTGGAGAGATAAGAGGTACAGTCAAGAGATTTGAATTCAAATTTTGAAGTCTCTGAACGTGGCAGACAAGGGGGAAGACAAGATGTTGTTCCAACAGACCATTTAATGTGGAGGAGGAGGAGACACGTGGAGCAAGGACAAAACTCAGGTACAAATCCTTCGCACGTTCCAAAACCGCAAACCATAAAAGATTTTTTTGAAATATTTACTGCACAGAGAAATGGTCACGGTCAAGATCAAGTTCAAGGTCATGGTAAAAATCAAACTTCAACAGAAACTCAAAAACCTATAACTATTCAAGAATTTTTCAACCGTTTCTCAGAGAAAGAAATAAAAAAGAAACAGTCAGAAATTTCCAACTCAGAACAACAAATCCCTTCACATCAGTTACCTAACCTTGATGCCATAGAAAATACCCCAGCAAGAAAGGAAACACAAACTCTAGACAATGGTTCAATGGCAATTGAAACTGAAATCTTCACTCCAAACCCTCTTAAACAAACTGAAGAACATTCACAAACTACTGAAATTGTGGACTCAGTAAGAAGACAAGTAGTCTGTAACACAGTAGAGATGTTAATGGATGCAACAACAAATGTGGGAGGAAATGTAGGAGAAGACCCAGAAAGAACAAAAAAAGTATATGCTGAAATTGTAGCTAAACACATGATGCTGAGTGAAGACAGAATTAAACAGAGAATGGCTACAATAGATGAAATTGTTGAAGTGGAAGATACAATAGAAAATTCTAGTGAAGATAGTATGGAAGTAGTGCAACCACCAACAAACTTGGGAACAAATGGACTTAATGGATATTAAGATATTGGTGTGGAACATGAGAGGGTTTACTGTCATAGATAAAATGGAGGGGTTAAGAGATATGGTAAAGAAAACTAAGCCTACATGCATTTTAATTCATGAGACTCACATGATGAAAATGAATGATTGGTGGGTTAAACAAATTTGGGGAAGTGGAAATTTTAAATGGAGAGACATTCCTTCACAAGGTCTTTCTGGAGGTTTATTGACAATTTGGGATGACAATGTGCTTGAATGTATAGATGAAACTGTAGGACCTAACACTCTCTCTCAAAAATTCAAAAGTAAAGTGGAGGATTATGAATGGTGCCTTACAAATGTTTACTCTCCATGCTCCTATTGGGTAGATATGAATTCTGGGAGGAACTAAAATATTTTTCAGGATGGGCCAATGACAACTGGTGTGTAGCTGGAGATTTCAATGCAACAAGGATAGGAGGAGAAAGGAACAAACCAGGAGGCTCTAGCAGAGGAAGAAGGCTATTCAACGAATTCATGGAGATACATGATTTGGTGGACTTACCACTCAACGGAGGTATGTATACTTGGTCCAACATGCAGGCTGATCCTATACTTTGTAGATTAGATAGAATTCTAGTGTCACCAAATTTGATTTCCAAATTTCCTCTCATAACCCAAACTGTTCTTTCTAGAACCATATCTGATCACTCTGCATTGCTTCTCACTACTACCAATATAGTTAGACAAAAACCTCCTTTCAAAGTCGAAAGTTATTGGTTTCAACACCCTGAATTTCTTGAAAATCTAAAAATTTGGTGGCAAGCTATAGAGTTTAGAGGTTCTGCTAGTTATATATTTTCAAAAAAACTTCAAAATCTAAATTTTTACTTAAAAAGGTGGAGCAGAGCAACTTATGGTAAACTTAGTGAAAGAAAATCTGAGTTAACCACTAGAATAGATGATTTAAATGCAATAGAGGAGCATACTACTTTATCTAACATTCTTTTCAGTGAAAGAGTTGAATTGAGAGCTCAACTTAAACAACTAAATCTTGAGAATGCAAGGAAGTGTCTAATAAGATCAAAAGCTCAGCATTTTAAGGAAAGTGATGCTAACACTAAATACTTCCATGTGCCAACAAATGGAAGAAGAAATAAGAATACAATACAAAAGCTTATCATAAATGGTGAAGATAACTTTAATCAAGAAGATATAAAACATGAAATTTCAAGTTATTTTCAGAATTTGTTCCAGGAGAAGCATCCTATAAGACCTCAGTTAGATGATATTCACTTTACTAAGATTTCAGAGGAAGACAAAATATGGATAGAAAGGAAAATTAAAGAAGAGGAGATAAAAAGTGTAATCAAAAAATGCAAAAATGGAAAATCTCCGGATCCAGATGGTTATTGTATGGAATTCTATAAAATGGCTTGGGAAATTATAAGAGAGGACTTACTGGATGTAATTGAGGAATTCCATTCGAAAGAGAAGCTTGACTGGAGAACAAACTGCTCATTCATTAGCTTAATTCCAAAGAAAGAACAGGTGGGAGCTCCACAAGATTTTATACCAATTAGTTTGGTCAGTAGCATGTACAAGATTGTCTCAAAAGTTTTGACTCAAAGATTGAAAAAAGTTCTTCCTAAGCTGATATATGAAAATCAAGGGGCATTTATCAAAGATAACCAAATTCTAGATGGCATATTGGTGGCTGGAGAATTAATTGATGCTAGGATAAAAAGTGGAGTACCAGGTGTGCTATGCAAACTTGATCTTCATAAAGCCTTTGATAATGTGAGTTGGCACACAGTTCTACATGTTTTAAAAGCCTCTGGGTTTGGAGATAAGTGGAATAACTGGATAGATTGGTGCATTAACTTAGCTCAACACTCAGTACTAATAAATGGAGCATCAACCGAAAGATTTCAACCTCAAAAGGGACTGAGACAAGGTGACTCTCTTTCACCTTTTCTCTTCATCTTGGTGGCTAAAATATTCACTAAACTTATGAACAAAGCAGTGGAGCTACATATGATATCATGATTCTCTATAAATAATGTGTTGGGAGTATCACACTTGCAATATGCTGATGACACATTAGTATTTTTAGATGCCAAAGAAGAAGAAGCAGAAAATCTCCTCATTATTCTACAAATATTTGAAGCAATGACTGGTCTGCAGGTGAATCTAAACAAAAGCTCAATCTTAAGTGTGGGAGCAGATCACAAAATTCAAGACATGGCTGAAATCTTAAACTGCAACATTGAGCAACTGCCATTAAAGTATCTTGGACTTCCAGTAGGAGCTATTAGCAGGAATGTATCTATTTGGGAAGTAGTAATAGAAAAATTTCAGAAAAAATTGGCTCTTTGGAAAAGACGATTTTTCACAAAAGCTGGCAGGATAACCGACGTAGCGGAAGCGTATGTTTTGGATCAAAGATCCGATAAAAGATAGAAACTAGTGTGAGATCAATAGATTCACAAAAGTGATGATAAAATAAAGATAATAAAAATAAAAGATAAGTTTGATATTAATCAAATAATAATATTGGTTGTAGCATTGTATATCTCTACTATGCCTTCTTATATAGGCTTCAAGGATTCTAAATATAATTAGGACTAGAAAAGGAAATCAAACCAAACTAGGAAACACACTAAAACTAGGAAAGGAATTCCTAAATAAAGAAATATGATAGGAAGTTCTAAGAAGAACTATAATAGGAAAAAAAGAACTTGTGAGTAGGATGTCCTACATCAGGCCCCCCTCCTTGAAAACAACTTGACCTCGAGTTCAATATAGAAAGACAAAACGCTCTTGCCAGGGTCGTAAGGTCGGAAACGTCGTCGGAGACAATCATCAATCGGATACCTCGAGCCCGTTGTAGAAGGACAAACTCTTTTCCCAGGGTCATACGGTCTAAAAACGACGACGAAAATCATTAGCTATTAAATACTTCTCACCGTCGCCTTAAAAACTTTCGTCTAATAATTGAAATTTTGAAGCAGCTTTGCCGAAACGTCTATCCTTCCTCCTCTTAATACCTTCCTTATAATGAGGGTCCAAGAGTTCATAAGGTCCCCATTTTCTTGTTCGTACGTGAGTTGGCAATGTAGGATTTTCTTTTATGTCCAATACTTCATTCAGATATTCCGACCAACTCAAACTGTGAGTTAAAAATTCAAAAATCTCTTTTGGTATATAGTGCTTCTCTTGTATAGTTGTCGACAGTCTCCATCTTTGATAAGCACGTGAAAGAATGTTGAATGTGCTTTGAGATTGATTAGGTTGGTGTCCTTATGGCGTATAACATATTTAAAATCAAGTGAAAATGGCCAAGTGCACCATCCAAAATTCAACTGTCCCATCATCATATTCCCATCCATTCATCCTAGTATCGGCAACTCCATTCATACAAACAAACTGATTGTGATAATAATCCAGATCCTTCGAGATAGTGGAGGCTCCCGTATGAGTTGTGGCTAAGTGATTCGCTGCTTCTTGAATAATGAGACGAGGAGTCCAGTCTCAATTTTCAAAGCATCAACTACCTTAACTCCGAAAACTTGAGTCGTATGTTGTAAGAGCAATCTAATTGCTTGTGAAGAAAATGTTCATTATCATTCACGATCTCAATAAAACTCCAGATGCAAATATTCACTTGACACAAAACTTGTTCCCGGGCACATTTGGTATACCAATATTGCCAAATTTCCATATAATATCTCGTTATCCGTACTATACAAACCAACTTAGGCAAAGACAAGACAACAGATTACTAATGGTGTTAGATAAGGATACCTCATTCCAGGAATCTTCCGTAGTAGATAAACCAGTAATTCTTAGAATTCCTGCAAAACTTCGATTTAGCTTGCGAAAACCAACACGAATAAACCAAGGAGGTTTCTGTGGAATCTCGAAATCTTAGATGCGTACACCGAGATAAATAGATTTCCTAGCACAAGTTTTAAGCACCTCTCTAACGATAGGAATTTTCCTTCGTACCGGACCATAATAATTTACTGTCGAACTACCTCTTATTTTCTTATTTTCAATAAGCAACTCTGAAGCTTCAGGAGAACCTTTCTCCTCAAGGCCATGGTCGTGCATAATCTTGCACGGATGGCACAATGAAAGTGGAGTAGTTTCTTCGGTACATATAAGGACAAACAATGTGCCGAAAACCAAAGGGATGATCCAGTTTGATGTTGGTAGATCCCAACTCAAACCGTGACCGACCAAAATAGTACTACGCGACAATAGCCCTTGTGTAGATTCTGCCCACAAACAAACCAAATATTGCACTACAGTCTCGAACCCTCCAATGACGTCGAAAGTTATTTCGTCATCAACTGGGGAAATCACATCAGCTAGAAGTTTCTCAAACTCGTTTCGAGTGAGCCCATCTTTGAGCGATTTATTCGAACTGTTGGATTCCCAAGCAATGAGAGTCTCAACATCACAAAGATGACTGTTGTTTTAAATCCAAAACCCGAGCTTCATCCCGTAGTAGCCGTCTCGAACAATCCCTTGCCCGTATGGTCTAATAAACCGAGCAATACCGTTTCACGGGTTCTCTACGAGATACCATGACCCTAACTACCATCATAAACTCAAGGTTTATAAAGTAATTTTCATCAGCTCTTCCCTTGAATCTTTGCATCTCGAAATCAATATTTTCGAGATGTGTGTCTATAGTTAACAACGTCCTTATACCTTCTTCCTTCCGAGATAAGACTTTTTCCATGACCGGTACAATGTGGATGGAGTAGACCGAGTATTATCTCCTTTTGTTCTTCTCCTTGTTAGTGTTTTATACAGCACAAACCCGATCCAAGGAGGCGTTTGTGGAATCTCACACTCTTGGTTGGAAGCACAATGCATGCTTGGAGAAGCTTTTTCACGTTTGTAAATAACCATCCGGTTTAAAGAGTTCAAACACGACCCTGATTTTGAATCGAACGAGTGCAAGTATCCATCTCATGAGGGGTTTTACTTGTACAAGCTTGTTCATAGAATCAAAAAATATTGAACCCTTGCGCACACAGATAGTTAAAACTTCGAGAAGCACGAATAAGCGGTAACATGCTTCTTCGAACACCATAATCCCTTGTTGGAGGAGCACGATTAGTGGAGTTGTTATCATCGATGTTTGAAACCCTTTCTTAGCTTTTTTCTCAAAGACTCTATACCGGGCAGGACAACTCCTTCGTATCAGATCATTATCTTTTCTCCCGTGCAATTCCAAGCCCTCAACCAGTAGGTGTTCCTGCAGATTTCTGCATATAGTAACAGGTTGATCTCTTGAAGTAAGTGTGCCCGACTCTTTCACAGCCATGGCAACCTGAGTAATCAGCTTGGAGTTAGACTTTTGATTTGGAATCAATTCAAGTGATTCATAAGGAGTAACATGCCCGCCATCTCTTGAAGTACTCATCTTCAAGTCTAGTAAGTATCTTTGAGCGCCCATTCCAAAGAAAACAATGTACTTTGACTCCTTCAAGACTTGAATTGTTTAGGCCATAAAGTGGAAAATTCGAAAACTTCACATAACAACCGATGTTATGAAACTTTGGCATAACAAAATCAATGGGAGTATTTGAAACATCAAAAATCTGAAAACACTGAGGTGGATTCTTGACGATGTTATCGAGTATTTCATGAGTATGCACATTCTTAGGAACAGGGGTAGCTATGTCGGAAACAGGCGAAAAAGTGGATTGTGGATGATTAATCTCATCAACAGTAGAACTCTCTTGGCCACCCTTATTTTCTTCTTCTTCTTCTGCTAAGGTAGGCGTTTGTGAAGTTGATGATGCTATAACGTCTTCAACATATGGATGATTAACAATCTTTTCTAATATCTCATCTAATCCTTTCCATAAATTTGACCTTTCTGTTTCAATCCTACGTTGTAATGGTGTTCGGTCATGTAATCCCATTAAACGATGCAATCTGTTGCCTTGACGAAACTCAAAACTATGCAAACTTTCGTTATAAACAGCACCTAAACTCGAAATCCAGGGTTTGCCCAATAACACATGAAAATTTTCTCTACAAGTTAGCTCACAATAAGCAAAACTGCGATACTTACCTTTGCTGAAGCTAAATTCAATAAGACCGCCAAATAAATCCCATTCACCGTAATTCCTTTTCTCGAAGTATTTTGCTGCTCCAATAGATATATAGTTTTTCGGACTCGATGGATCAAGAATAAAGTCAGTGATCATTCCATCTACTATGAAAGTAGTACGAAATTCCTTTTCCATAACTAAGAACTTGAAAATTAAGGCACTCAATAGAGGCTCTTAACCGTGGATAGAAACAAAGCCAAGAAACTCAAAAATAGAGAATCTCAACCGTGGCTCTGATGCCACTTGACGTAGCGGAAGCGTATGTTTTGGATCAAAGATCCGATAAAAGATAGAAACTAGTGTGAGATCAATAGATTCACAAAAGTGATGATAAAATAAAGATAATAAAAATAAAAGATAAGTTTGATATTAATCAAATAATAATATTGGTTGTAGCATTGTATATCTCTACTATGCCTTCTTATATAGGCTTCAAGGATTCTAAATATAATTAGGACTAGAAAAGGAAATCAAACCAAACTAGGAAACACACTAAAACTAGGAAAGGAATTCCTAAATAAAGAAATATGATAGGAAGTTCTAAGAAGAACTATAATAGGAAAAAAAAAGAACTTGTGAGTAGGATGTCCTACATCAATAACCCTTATAAAGACTACACTATCTAGTCTACCAATATACTTTCTTTCTATTTTTCCAATGCCAGTCAAGGTGGAGAAGAAATTGACACAAATTATGAGAGATTTTCTGTGGGGGTCTTCAGCAGATCAAAGGAAAATTGCTTGGATTAGCTGGGATAAAATGAGTAAACCAAAGAAACTTGGAGGTGTGGGGATTAGAAGTTTAAGAATCACAAATAAAGCATTATTATCAAAGTGGACTTGGAGATATGCTAAAGAGAAGAACCAGTTATGGAGGAGAGTGGTACAACATAAAATGAAGGGAGATCATCAAGATTTATGGGTTAAAGACTCATCATTGCCACAAGGAAGAGGAATATGGAAAGGAATTCAGAAGCATAAAAAGATTATTGAAGATATGACATATACAAAAATTGAAGATGGAAGATCAATTAAATTCTGGTGGGACAAGTGGAAGATAAATTTGCCACTCAAGGAGAAATTTCCTAGAATCTCCAAGCTTGCAAAACATAAAAATGCTTGTCTCAAAGATATGGTGATTGAAGGAGATTGGAATTGTCACTTGAAGAGAAATTTGAATAATGAAGAGATCATTTAGATTACTGAGTTGCTACATTTATTGGGAGATCCACCAGATTTATCAGAAGATGCTGAATCAATCTAGTGTACAAACACTAATGGCTTTTCTACCAAGATATGTTACAACTGGCTTATAGAGAGAGAACCTACTCCTTCCTCAGAAGTTCCTTACTCATGCATATGGATCAAAAATGTCCCTCCAAAAGTGCAGGTATTCATCTAGGCAGCAGCTCAAAATGCCATTCCTACTACTGATAACTTGCTCAGAAGAGGCTGCCATATAGATAACTCATTATGTTCATTATGCACTTTAGAAGAAGAATCGGTCATTTATTTCTCCATTGCCCTCTGTCAATGCAAGTCTGGAACTATTTCATTAATGGGTACAATGTGAGATGGGTACAAGCAAGAGACTTATCAGCGGAATTGCAAGCTTGGAAATACAAAAAAGGGAGAAATAGAGGAAGGAAGATCTGGCCAATTCTAGCATTTGCGATTTGCTGGGAGCTATGGAATGAAAGGAACAGAAGGACAATGGCGAAAAGACCTAGAACTGCAGGAACTATTATCAAGGAGGTTAAAGCAACTATATACAAATGGGGAGCAGTGGAACAATGGTTTAAGTTTGATTCTTTCAGAGATCTAATTACCCATTGGAAGGTAATCATAGACTGTAGAGTACATTGATCTCAAAATTATGATGTAATACATATTCTGTAACTCCCGATCTTGGATTGTTTTTCTTTCTAATAAAGGTTTAAACTTTCTACTCAAAAAAAAAAATGTTGGACATGTTAAAAGAACTGGAACCAATATGGCTCATAAAATCGCTAACAAAGCTAGATTTGAAATATCTTCTTTAAACATTTTGTACAACATCTCAGAAGGATTTTCTAATATTGCGAGGGATAATGTTGTCAGTCTGGTGTTATGTAATCTCAACTAATGAATGATGTTGTTTTCTTGCATAAAAAAATAGAATAAAATAAATAAAGAAGATGTGTTTAAATCTTCACTAGACAAAAAGACACTCAAACACTGCTCAGTGTTTAAGATAACGCCAGAATTGTTGGTGTGGGTTAAACAAAGTGTCGTGTTTATGAGTGGCAGAGCCAACATAGACCATGGGTACACCGCACGCTTAGCTGGCTCCCAAGCCCATTTTAACCATTTTGCACTCCATAATGCTCTCATATTCGTGACTTACTCACCCTTTCTCCAAAACCTGGCTCCGCCCCTGGTGTTTGACCCTCTACAAAGTCGAATTTAGAAATTACCATTTCAGTTTAGAATTAACGGTGACTTTCTGTTACCTCCCAGATCAATCCCCTTGCCGCGGCTTGCAAATAGCTTTCCAAGTTCCTTTTGGATTTTGCTTGTGAAAAGCTGTCTCGCGGATAAAATAGTACAGCCTGTGGAATCGCACTTGCCGGCATAACCAAGGGTAAAACTGCGAATAAAATACTTCGTCTTTTTTAGTTTTTAACTGTAAACAACGAACAAGAAGAAATTCTTTGTTTTTTCTCAGATTGAATCGAGAATGGAGAAAGAAATCGTATCAGAAGAAATCGAAGAGAAAATCAATGAAGAAGATGAAGTAGAAGAAACACAACCTCTTCTGAATCCAAACCCTAAGACAGTGAAAACGAAAGTACCTGAAGCTGAAATCAATGTATACAGAAAAGGGAGAGGTCCGATTGATAAATTCAAAACTAATTTAGGTGGATGGGATCAAGATCGATTAGAAGTTGTCGATATTCTTGATAAATATGGTTTCAAATCAATCTTTGCTTTTAGTACTGATAAAGGAAGAGGTGTTCCTATTCGATTTAATGCTAAGAATGGTAGATCTTTGCTTCCTTACAGAGATGGATCTGTGATTTTCATTGATGGTGAACCAAAGGTATGTGTTTATTTGTGTAATTTTGTTGAATTTGAATTGTTTTTCAGTTTGGGTTTTGAATTCCATTACTGTTTGATTTAGATAAGAATGTGTTTGTTTGCATATTATGTGATGATGATTATAGTCATGATTCTGAAACCCTAATCTGATGATGACGGAAAGGGGCCAATAGCAATGTAGAGATAATCTGAAACTTTAGGATGCATGATCTAAGAGAACTCTGTAGAAATGGATTACAATTAGTTAGGCATGAAAAAGTTAACCCTGGCAGAAAATGAAATTGGGTGCAGATTTTAGCTCGATAGGTAACTAATCGTGATGATGTTAAGCGGTCTGCTTGTTTAGATATCCGAATGCGTATCTGAATCTGCCTTGTTTGAAATACTTTATTAGCTAAGTTATTAAGTTGTTATACTTGAGTAGTTAACGTATTCCACCATAAAGCTTAGCTGAATTTGAGGTGGTGCACATTGGATAAGCCTCTCTGATAGCTTTTCCTAACGAGGAGCATTGTAGTTGTTTAGATAATGGATCTAAGTTATGTTTCTGTTTGTGCATTGCTCTTGGATTTTTTGATATTATTGTTGATATTTATGAAGTTACTTAGAAATAAAACATTCCGTTTCTCATGGGATTTTGATGGAGGGAATATTTGCTTTTGATGGGGAAGCTGTGCCATTAAAGTTAAACCATAGACCTCTCAGTATGCTAGACTGACATAATTAACACTGAGATTTTTTTAATGTTAGGCTTTTGATGGGGAAGGATCCGTTAAGCATTACTTCCATTTCCTCATAGAGCATTAGAGTATGCTTGAGTAGACCTATTAAAAGGACTAAGTGGTTGGTTAATCATAAATACTGTTTAGAATACTGGAGTATTAACTAATGCGCATTCGGTTATGTTTAAGTATAGCAAGCATGAAGCATTACATTTTTCTCCATCTTGTTAGGGTATCTTAATCTTGAAACTCCCTCCGTAATTTTGTCTACTATACTATTATTTTCTCATTTATCATATTTTATCTATGGTTGCAGGACTCCCTGATCAAGCCTATATCAAAGATATTGTTTGGTCTAGCAATGTCTGTCCTTCTAATATCATTCGTCCTGAAAGAGAGACCTGCCTGGTTCGAGAAATTGAATGCGTATGGTGGCAATTTCCCTCCATGGGCAATTGCTTGTGCTGTTATAGTTTTCACTCGGATGAGAAAGAGAACAAGGGATTTTCTGGCAAAATTTGGTTTCTGAAAGTAAATTCTGTAAACCTCAGAGTTGTGATATCATATTAACACTTTCCTTTTAGAATCTTTGTATCTCAATGACAAGTTAGAAAGTTGAATATTCATTCAAATGACTTGTGTTCATGTTTATTGGAACCAAAAACTCGAAACATATTGAATGACCTTACACGGATTAATGGAATAGCAGTACATTGTTGTGTAATCTAATGTTTTAGTCCATATTTGGCTTCCTTTTTTCTATATCTTCTTGTGGAGTAGTTATTTTGGAGCTGAAAGCAGAAAGAATTGGATCTGTAAAATGAAAAAGCCACAAGGTTCAGTTTATTGGTAGCTTATATGTCTGATTTGATATTTATGATCCCCTGCTCTACAAATGCAGAGGAAGCTAAATGATCTAAATGATCACTAGTATTTGACTGTTTTTAGTGAATTGAAACAAGGGATATGGAACAAAGTTCTGATTCTGTGAGGTGTAATCTGGAACAAAATATAAACATACCGTATTTTTGATCTAAGGTAGTTTCTCTTTGGTTTTTCATGTCACTTGAAAGAATTGGCATCTACAAGAAAATAAAATTGGGCACAGTTCAGTTCCTTGAGAAGGTTTCTGAATGTGCAATGCAAGCCATAAGAATGCATGCTTGACTGCTCCTACATAACACAATTATTACTCAGATTTCAAAGATACTATATTCTATTTCTCTCTTGTTTTTCTGAGTTTTTGGTTCATTACAAAATTTACCCTGCCAAATCATTGAAATTTGAACAGTTGATCAACAACTGATTATTTTACACTTCATTCAGAGCAAACCACTCTGCAGTGCAGCCATTCCCTTTGTGGAGATTATTATTTTACAGAATACTGGGTAAAGAAGAATAAAGGGTGGAAAATGGCAACTTAAAACTTCAATCTGGTGTTATTGGGTGCCAGAGATCCTGTTGAGCAAAATCTTGGGAGATTCTTGGAGGTGATTTCAGACGCAGAAACCAGGGGTTGTTGAGGATCAAGTGTGCTAGTAGGTGTGAGATTTCTTTGTGAAGGAATCCGGGGAAGAATGTTGGGAATGTACGGATCACTATACAAACTGCATTTGCACACAACAAATTCAGAAGCAGATTAAAGAGCAATTAGAATTTGAAGGAAGGAAGAACACAGACATGATATATCGAGTGCAGATTTTCAATTTATCAAACCGAACCTTGGAGTTTTGTTATAGTGATCATCATTGGTTATATCTTCATCCAATCGGTGGGGAGGTCTCTGAAATGGTGTACTAGACCAGGGACTTGGTGAATGTAACTCATCCGCAAAATATCTTCTTTTGATCAACTGAAAAACAAAAATGATTCCCAGCAGCGTTTAGTCCATGAAAGACCAGAGAGAAAAATTAAAAGCCATTGGTAAGAACATTGCTCCAATCAGGCATACCATGTTGAAAAACTTTAGCACGGCTTCCTTGTCATATCTTGCTTCTTTGGCAGCCTGTAGTGTTCAAAAGAAGCTTCAAAAAAATTAAAATTACATGGTTTTCGCATCAAAAAGAGTTCTTTTGCAAATAATGTTTAGAGATTGAGTTTCTTACAGCAACGAGTCCTCCGCTACCAGGAAAACTCTCGACCAATGGAAGTTCCTCACTAGGTTGAATCAACCCTTTCTTTTGAACCCACTGGCGAGCAGCATCAACAAGATTCCCGTTACTACGCCGTTCACCTACCTTTTCTGTAATGTCTGCTTTGTTACCAATGACAATGTATGGAACAAGTAGTCCCAAGGGTCCACCTGAACTAAGTGGAGCTGAAAATGTTCCTGTTGCAGCAACATCTGATGCCCACTTTTGCAAGTTTGATTTAGTACTTCTCTGAGCGAGATCATGCACAAAGATTACGCCTGCAGTTGGAATGGATTAGTAGATGATATGTGAGTAAACTTGTTTCAAGAGAAAAGCACGCATTGGAACTCCAGAAGCATTACAAATAAAAATTCTCTGCTCATAATGAGAAGCAAAAGTGGTAATTCCCCTACCATTGATTTGTGAATAAAAAAGAGAACGGCAATCCTTGTAACGTTCATGTCCCGATACATCCCAAAGTTCAACAAAGAAGCCCCTCTCGGTATCACCTCTAATGTTACTAGAAGAGCTACCAGAACCTCCATAAGAGGTATGCTGGACAAAAGAAGCATGAGACTGTTACTGAGTGATCCAAATTTTGCAGCTCAGAGTTGTGAACTCGTAAATAATAAATTTAACATACCTTTACACTGACTGTACAACCAACAGTAGGCGAAGTGCGTCTTATACGAGAACCTTTAACAATTAGGTGCACAAGTGATGTTTTCCCCACACCTGACATTAGCATCAAATTTTCAGAAATGCATTCTATCACACAGCATCGAATCTAAAGAGGCATTGCATTCAACACTAAAAATATTTATTACGAATCAAATAGGCATGCAGTCCATTATACAAAGACGGTCATGTAGGAATATCCCGTGAAGTGGTTCATCTACAAATCCTATTGCACATAGGGATGCAAAGGAACACATCCTATTGAGGTCGATATGTCAGATACCAACATTCTCATCCCTACCATTGTTCAAAAGATTACAGATAGTTTGTACACATTGCTTAAACTCCAAATGTTTCAACAGTATTTTGGTAGAAACTTTCACAACACCCAGAGGACACAATCAACAGAAGAAGAAAAAGGATGTAGCATTGATAATTTTGAACAAGAAAGGGAAAAAAGCAGATGTTTGAGAAATAAAAAGGAATACCTGAATCTCCAACAACAAGGACACGAATCTGACCACAATGAAGATCATCATTACTAGGTTCAATATTCTCTCTTTGATTTTGACCCCAAAACAACATTTTTCAATCCAAATTCAAGGACCCAAGATTTCCTGTTTAGGTCAAATACATTTCTCTTGACAAATCTGGTTCTTCTGAATTTAAACCTAAAAATTCAATCATTAGAAATTCCCGGTGGATTGACATGTGGTTTGAAATTATGGGAATCCATAATTTTTGCAAAAGCTCATGGAATCATCGATGGCTAGCTAGGTGAATGACATATATACTCTTTGGTAAACCTACTATTTTCAGATTTGAAAATTTGTCTAGACTCTAGACGCGAGCAGTGGTAATTTTGTCCTCTTATCCTTTTACATTTTTCAAGTGGGACTCTCGCGACTCCCCTCTTTTTAACTCTGTTGTCGATGGGTAGTGCATGACTGCACGTAGAAAAAATGAAAGTAAACGGTGAAAACTCTTTTTTCTTATTCAGGTGAAAACTTTTTGTTAATCATGTAAAAAAAAAAATAAAAAAAAATAAAAAAAAATTAGGTCGATTATTCTGATATTTTTTCTTTCTTTTTTTGGTGAGGTAAAAACTTTTTGTTAATCATGTGAGCTAAATTGGAGCCTAGGTGATTAATGGGGGCCTATGGATTTCTTCATCCACCCAATAGAGAATGATAAAGGGCGTCTAAAGTGTATTAAAATACTAGATTACCTTTATACATTCTTAATAATTCCTAAAACAAATTCTAAAATCTTAATCATTTTTATTAACAATCCTCAATCAAAAATTAAAACCCAATTCATCAAAATAAAAAACTAAAACCTAATCACAAACAACAATTCAATTCTCTATTTTTTGGTTTTTGAAAAAAAATTCGGCGACAAACAAATTCGAGTGATTGAGTTAACTCCCTTTTAATTAGTTCCTTTAGAGAAACTCAACAATGATTTAACCACGAATCTCTGAAATTTCTTCATCTAACTTTCTAAAAAATCAACCCAGAATCGGTTTATGTGTGCCCTAAAATAAACCGATTGTAGTTGATGTTACCAGGAATCGGCTTTTGGTGTACACATACATAAACAGATTCTGGGTTGATGTGATGAACATCAACCATAATCGGTTTATGCTAATGCACACATAAACCGATTCTGAGTCCAAGTTTGGATTTGTAGAGAAATCAAGAATCGGTCTTTATGTGCCTCACATATAAACCGATTATGTGAAATATCAAGTTTTCTGTATGTTTTTTTTTTTGCTAGAATTGGATTATGTGAATGTTCACTAAACCGATTGTATAGCATTTGATTTCTTAACTGCAAGAATCGGTCCATGTGGTTATATAACATCCTCTGATTGTTAACAGTCTTATGACTTACTCGATCATAGAATGAGTATTATCTCATATTCATTCTGAAATCCAAGTGATGTACTCGAACTCAAAATGAGTATAAATTTATAAAAAAAATTAATTCAAGTGATATACTCGAACTAAAAATGAGTATAAATTTATAAAAAAATTTACCCGACCTGAAAATGAGTATAGCTTATACTCGTTCTGAGAATGAGTATGCTGGTTTATACTCGTTCTGAGAATAAGTATGATTCTCAAATAGAGTATGACTCATACTCGATCTGAAAATGATTTTGTTCGATGTTTTTCAACATATAATCGGTTGATGTTCATGTCCATATAGACCGATTATGTGCGAAAGCATTTTTTTTATTATTGTAAGCCTAATCAAAAATTGATTGTAATAATCGGATTTTATATATACGTATGTTAACCGATTCTTGGTGCGCTTCGTGAATACCAACCCAGAATCGGTTCATGAGGGCATGAACGTATACCGATTATAGGTTGAAATTTTTCAAAAAAAAAATAATCAAATTTTTTACATATTTTGATGATGATGAAAGATTAGTTGATTTCTAGGTTAACATGATTAAACACCAATTAATTACCCGATTAGCACTAATTAATCAGGGGTAAATTATCCATTATGTAAAATAGTTGGATAAGGGGTTTTTCATTTTACTTCATGGTGACCCTTTTTTGTCATGTAGTCATAGGCCCCAATTAATCTTTATAGGCCCCAAATTAGCCAGGAAAAAGAACTTAGGACAATTATTCTGATTTTTAGGCAAGAGTTTTTTTTATGCGGTGAAGGATGAGTTTTATTAATTTACTAAACTTCATTACACGAGGATACATCATACTCATGGGGTCATCTATTACATATTGATTAATACAGTATGGGATTATGTCATCTCAGATCATTGTTGACAAGTTTCTTGTCAGGCTGTTATCATCCGTGTGATTCATTAACTCATGTACCGCTTTATTTCCTTCCTTGTAATTGTGTCAAATGGTGTAATGTGGTATTTGGTTGAGTCTCGCCCTGATTTCAGATATATATTTTTGACGAAAAAGGCAAATTAGAATAAAGAATGAAAACTCACAAAAGAGTGAGCTTCAAAGATTGAGCTAACAGGGATAGCTTATATCAATTACAGTATCCCAATTATAAATAAGAGTTGACATAGAATAACCCTCAAATAATTTAGTGTGTAAAGACCAATTGAAAAACGTACACTTAACAACGATAATACGTTGATTTCAGAGATCCTTCCTCCTAAGTACCACGATTGTTTATAATCGGATGTTAGGAATCTTAGTGGAGTTTCCGAATCCGATTCAAATTGCACACAGCTTCGATCTATTGTTGTTTCCGAAGCTAAGAGCATGGCCCCATAATTCAGCTGAAAGCACTGGGGTGATACCTAAAGGTCATGCTACTGCTAAAATGATCATGGTCATCACAACTTAATCCAATCTAGGCTATATCGAATCCATCACACTTGTATGATTGTTTTTGATCTATTACTAATTGTAAGGTTTGTAAAAGTTGACATTCCAGGTAGAATCGAAGGGAGGGTTTCTTGTGCCCAAGTATATTCCTGCTGAAGGCTTAGGGGCATTGGTACCATATATGTTTCTTGGGTTCGGTAATTTTTGGCGATATATTAAATCATTCCAAGCTATCCATAAGGACCAGAAAAGGAAATATAAAGAAAAGTTAATAATGGGGTTTCTAGATTAAAGGATTTGAGGGATTGTTGTTTGTCGCTTCAGGATGATGGGGTGAGATTGGGTGGAGCGTGATTGAGTATTCAGCCGAGAGATGAGGATGTTTCATGAGGTTGCGACAACTTGATAATGCAAGAGAATGTGGGAAGTGGTTTCCAGATCGGTATTCTATTGTGGGTATATTTTTGAGGTAGTGAGGTGGATATGGTTTAGAATGTTTGGGGTTGCTAGGCCCTCGTGATTGCTTTCCACGAAAAAGATGTACTTTTTGGAGGACAAGGTATAGTTCAAAATGCAATAGATTTGTTGTGTGTTGGTTAGGCAATGGTATTTAGATGATGTGTTGTAACTTCCAGATTTCAAGGCCATATAATCATATTTATGAGGTTGTCTTATGATTTGATTTGTTGTGATGGGGGAGAAGGTTTAGTCATGGGTCTGTATCCATGAATGGATTAATGGACCGATGATGTCCAGGAATGTTTAAATAGCGTAAATTTATACCGAATCAATGTTGTTTGCGTGTTACGGAATCTAATTTTCTTGGATAGGGGCGGCTAGTCCTTTACCGATCCGATTGAAAAGAATTGTTTTATTGTAGGTACAAGTGACGCGAGTTGTTTCCGTTGGAGGATGGTTGAAGATGGGGTTTATAGATCTTCATAAAATGAAAGCAAATTATTCAGATACATGATTTATCAAAATCCATACTTAAGGTTGTATTTTTTTATATAAATTTAGCATGTTCTGTGGAATTCGGAAACCATTATATCATATCCTTGTTGCATAGTAGCCAAATAAATAATTTAGTCAACCTATATATTAATATTGAGGGAAAATTCGCTTATACAATAATATTTTTTATATAAATTCGGTAAGTTCTGCGAAATTTGACAACCCCTATAGCATATCGTTGTTGCATAATAGCCAAATAAATAATTTAGTCAACCTATATATTAATATTGAGGGAAAATTCGCTTATACTATAATTTTCATACTATCTCATATTTTCGATGTTTTTTCATTAATAAAACATAAACGGTGATTGGATTTGAAGATAATATTTTGGGAATACATTCTCCTTACAAAGCTCTAGTTCGTACCAAAAATGAGCACATTCCGAGATGTATAATACTATCATCTACTACTTCGAAACTCATACATTAAAAATCAATGAATATTAAACCGTTAATATCAATAAATAGTGTGGTTTAGTATTTTGGAACACACTCATTTTTGATAGGTATGTACAAGTTTGTAAGAGTAATAATATCCATAAAATATTAGCTTCAAATTCATATTTACCAATCCCCACCCCCAAAGGTGTGTCATATTTACTCTTGGTTAACACACTGTTTCCAAGCTAAAAATCAATAACTACCATTGTAAGGAGAAAACAATAGTGTTATCATGCAAGTGCACAATAAGCACTCATTTTTATGGCATATAAGTTCAAACCGGAAAACAAAGTCATGAGCGGTATTTTCTTAGCACCTAAAAATTTCTCTCTCGGATCTCCCTATTACGACTTTATCTCTCTCTCTTATTTCCGGTCTCTGATGAAAAATCTATAGCCGTTTTTCTTGTTTTTTCCTCCTCCAACAGTTTTTTCTCACCGTGTTTTACCATGTGTCACCTAAATTTCTTTGCCGGAATCCATGAAAACTCCTTATAATCTCAATTCCATGTTTTTCATGACCTACTTTGCTCTCATAACTACCCCTGACTATTAACCCATCCCTTTCTTACTCCTTGTTGCTCAATTTTTGCTTTTAACATGGAAATCAGCTATTATAATAATCACAAACATCACAGTTAGAGTCACAGGTACATGCATCTCAACAATCACATTAGCATTCATACCCCCATCTATGTGAAGAATCACATCATTAATCATCCTATCAATCACGAGATTCTTAACAATCCTAATAATAGTCAGTGCTACAACATTTTTGGTTACAAGATACAAAGCCTCAAGCATATCAACAATTTGAAGAATTACCCAAGTGAAAACGATATAATTGTAACTCAGTCCGCTACTCATGCTATTCAACTTATTCAGACAGGGTTAAGGAAAAGAAAATCAGAACCAAAACAAAAAATTTCAATAAACACCAAATTCATGTTAACCAGGAAGTTTCCAAAACAAAGTCAGGTAAACAAACTACCATCTTCAAACCCATTGATAAGCACGTAAGTGCGGCGCATTTTCACCCATAAATACATTAGTTGTGACTCATTTTATCACTAATAAACTTGCTTGTAGGTATTTTTGAGAAATAAACATTTTTGGAAAAATTGGCTCAAAAAGTTGTTAAAGGCACCCGGAGGACAATTGGTAAACGGACTCCTACTCTGGATAAGGGGCACCCCAGGGCGCCCACTGCTAATCGCACCCCATCACTGGTTAAGGGGCACCTTTCTTCTTCGTTCAAACACAAAAATTGGCGGGAAAATTTGGCGTGTAACTGCGATATTTTCTGGAGCAGATTTGGACAGGTTTTACGTGAGATTTTCACGCAGTTGGATTGGTATAATCCTGTTTCAACTAAACATGTTTGGTAAGGTGTTTAGATTCGAATAAAAATGGATAGTCTCGTCGTTTTAAGAATACAGAGAAAGAAAGATATCGAATATTCTGTTTGAATTTTTGGCATTGATTATGGAAGATACGTAAGCTGTAAAAGAAGATATTCTCACAGGAATCCTATCTATTAAGTTTGGGAAGAGTTTTGAAAGCTCATACACGCATGATATTGATGCACATACGTGGAAACATGGAAAGAATATTTTTCAGATTTTTCTTTGTTGTGATTGGAAGATGGCGTATGGATGAATAGATTTTAGCTCAACCAAGAGACGTGTAGCATTGAGTTTGGAGTGTATGGACTTCTTCAGTCACGAGAAGAAGATAAACTGGGAAATAAAACCCGTGTAATGGCAGTGGAGAATAATGAATTGAAGAAAAGATATTTTGCAATTAAACCGAGAAGATTTGGATGCTATGAAGTATAAAAAGGCAGTTGAGGAAACATACAAGGGAGATGGAATGATTGGGGCGAGAACAGAACGAAGAATAAGAAGTTGCAAAGCTTTCTGCACCAGTAGGAAGAGAAGAAGACTAAGAACAATAAGCTGTCAAAGCCTGTCATTAATAAACCGTGGTTTATTCACGGTTTTGCAACAGTATTTGCAGCGATATTTAAATAGTGACAACAACACTTTTCTCTTATCGTATATTGTAACAGTTATCTTTGCAACAATTGTTCAGAACTGTACTTGTAACAGTGAATTCTGTGACGCCGAAAAAGCGTTGCGAACTTATGTTTTTATTAGTTTTCTTCAATAAAAACACCATTTGAGCTATGAGTTATCTTTTTGAGTGTGTTTTTACTATGTGGAGCTAAACCCCAACGCTGGGACAACGGAGGAAGCTGAATATCATACATGGGTAAATTTATTTTATTCTCTATATAACTTTTGCACTAATTAAAATAAAATTATGATTTTGATTAATTGGTTATCATTTCATTTGATGGGTCATGCTTGCTTAGATGTTTTGATGTCCCAAGCTTAGGATTTATAACTAATATTTTGAGAATCTACTTTGGCAAAAATAAGAGTCGATGTTATTTTATTTATTGAGAAATAATTTCCGAAGAATAAATAATTGATCCTTATGATATGAATTCGGTGGAATCCTAGTCCCACTAACTCTCGCTTGTTTATATTATTTTTTATTTTCATCAAATCTTTAAATTTAATCTTCACAAGTCTTGGAGTTCGAATTTAATGTAGTACAGAATTGGAAGAAGGCAATACGGAGATTGCAAGGGATGAGAAGAGATGAAAAGGATGAGAATTGACGATAATAAAGAGATAAGAGAAAATATAAAAGAGATAGAAAATCGTATTAAACGATAATAATATTGATTGATTGGTAATAAGAAGATTGTATCTTCTAAAAAAAGAGATCTAGCCTTTATATAGGCTTAGTAGAACCGACTAAAAGAAAATAAAAAGGAATTCTACCTAAATTAGGAAAGTAAAAGGACTTGCAAAGTAAGTAATCTAAAATAGATGCTAGGTATCAACAATCATTGTTGATACGGACGAAGGGATCAACTATAATAGTTGACACAATGAAAATTGGTAGATGTCCTACATCAGAATCTTATTACTACAACAAATAAAAAATCAGATCACCCATACCTAAAAAACCAATAACATTAAGTATCTTAAACACAAATCAAAACCCATTACACCAAAATGCCAACACAAATTCAAGAATCATAACAAGAAATTAAAGTATTTCAACCCAAATTGTTTGCCTTTAGATGTTTAATCACTAATCCAAAAAAAACTACCTCAGATGTTTTTCCAGATGTCACACCTTGCTTTCAATTGTTTGACTAATAAGATCTCCCACTCCGAGTCCTGGCTCTGAGATATTCAAATTGACGTTTAGTTGCCCGGGAAGAATGATTAAGAGGACTTCTCTGGTGGTGCATTGGCGTTAGCCTTGGCCTTGGCCTTGTAGGAGAAGGAACATGGACTTCCAAGACTGGTGTTACTGGCTACTGGTTTTACTGCTCAACATTTGGTGGTGGTAGCATTGCCTGAACCTCGGTTGGTGGATTATGATCTCCATATCCTGCATCAACTATCAAAGATACATTCTCAGCAACTCGGCCTACAACTAGACACAACAAATCAAGAAGGAGAAATTCTATTGCATCAGCAGGTATATGTATAGCTATAATCCTTCGAATTTAATTTCTAACAGGTGCAGGCATCAAAATAGAATCAAATCCATGACAAACCCCGCATGTCACAACATGCCTATCACCAATCAATGCAATACCTTCATTGACAACAAGTCGACAAAGACGAGGATGAGAGGCATACAACACCCACCCATTAGACAAACCCCACTAACACTTTCAGGCAAAATAAAATCACCAGTATTTTCATCGCCACCCCCAACTTGACCAATATTAGATCCACTACCACTACCACTTCCACTCCCAACTTCAAAAACACTATATTGGAAAGGATATCGTCCTGTACCGTAGTGAGGCCTTCTAACATCTTCAATAACTTTATTTCTCTAGACATCATCAACAACACCTTCATGCACCTGATTCTATACATGCACACATACTCAAAAATCACTCAAATAGATTTGAAAAGGAAACAAAGGATTTATAAAAGGATAATTGAGTACCTGAGGAAGATCTCTGAAGACACCTCTCTGATGCAAAGTAAGAGCACCTTGACCAGCGGGTACTTGATCATACATACTTTCCAACTTAACCCGCCGATTGTATCGCAAATTCTCCCAACGCTAGTTGAAGTTACGAGTATAATTGATTGTTGGTTCCCTTCCATTTGGAAAAGCTATTCCAAATGGCAAACTGGATATAGGGAAATTAGGATTATACCATTCAAGTGTCCACTCTTGAATAATCTTTGGAGTCTCCTCAACAACTCCACCCTCACTATTAAAAACTTGAGGCATATTCACAGTTATGAATTTGACTCCAACCTATGCAAGTTTGACTATCAAAACCCTATCCTCTGTAATCAAGATACTGATCTGCTAATGCAAAAGACTGTGAATTTGAAGAGTTGGGACAATTTCTGCTATATAAAATATTTAAAGGGGAAATTGGTCTTCTAAGAATTAACTTATACTGGGGAATTAGGATCAACTACCCATGCAGAAGAGTAATTATGAGAGAAATTGGAAAGATGCAACATCCTACAAGCGACTCAATGGCGTGCTGCAATCCTCCGGATGACGGTTGGAGTGGTTCCGCCACAAATAGCAAGAAAGCACTACATGTTGGGCTCAACAAATCAAAATCAAATTGTAAATCCTTTCGCACGTACTTCTCACATGCTGCTTTTACTCAATAATCCTACTGGTATCATCAAGCCCATCTCAGTCTGTCGGATAAGCCCAAAGGTCAAAACCCAGGTAGTACAGGTACAATATACTCCACTAGATACTAAAAACTATAAATTTAGTACTAATCATCCATGTCATTGCAGACATAAAGGAGAAGAATGCAACACCAAGGTTAGGCTCTCAATTTATGTTATTCTGCATATACCTAGTACAAGTTTTCTTAATTAATGCAGATTAAACCTTGGGAGGAGCTACTAGTCAACGGTTCAGTCATTGTCTGGGTCAAAGACATCTCCACTAGAAGCCATAATCATACCATCCACGTATGGACTATCCATTTCAGCTCTGGGAACAGTCTGCACTCTCAACAACAATTACGCATAAATGGTTCTGATCATCTTAAGATACTAAAGTCGTGATGTACCATGCTCAACATAACCAATCAAAACACGAAATTCAAATTAAATCTCAAAACCATGTGCCTACACAATGGTATCATATTATTCTACACATATTCAACTCCACACCCCCCTTTCTTCTTCATTACCATCATGGCCTCTTCTTCTAAGTACAAACCAGAAGAAAACATGAAAATGTATAGAACAAATGAATAATACCTTACCAATTCCAGAGGATCTTTATCCTAAAGTTTTCATCAACCCAGAAAATATCAAGCACAAGAAAGATATTAACTGGAAACTGGGTTTCATTGGTAGACTCTGTAGCAAGATATCTTATGAAACCAAAGTCATTTCAAAGTTTATAAACTCTAACTGGGAAGTACACAAAGATGCAGAAATAAACCTATGGAAAAGGAGAATGAACATTACTCTATCAAGCTGGGTAGCATGGAAGACTACAAAGTTTTTAGAAAAAGTGGTACAAAAGGAATCTTTGGAAAGCTCATTGTTCTTACAGAATGACCAGACTTCATTGATGAGGCAAATTTCTATGCTGTCATGACTTGGATACTGGTCAAAAGGATTCCCACTCATATTCTACAAGACATGAGAAACATGTTAAGACCAGCTAAAATCTTCCAAGATGCAAAAAAACCTTATGGTAGAGATCAGGATGAAAAGAATATTGAAGTCCTTCTAAATATAGATGTTACTAAAGCTCTCAAATATGGGGTTGATGCCTATGAAGACATTGTCACTTCACATTGGTTGTAAATAGCTTATGCTCTCCATGGCATTCAGTTTTGCAAAGTCTGCAGAATATTAGACCACTCTGCCCTCTCTGTGAAAGCAAAAATAATCATATTCCAACAACTCCAACAACACCAACAACACCACCTCACACTCAGTGCCCTGCTACAATATCTTCACCTTCAACACCCATTATACCCAGAAGAAGAGGTACACTGATAAAGATGTTGCAGAAGAATTTCCAATTAAAATGAAAATTGCTCAAAGAAAGCTCACCTTGGAAAGGAATAACAATGACTGCTTGATCTTCAAAGCTTTCTCCTCTCAAGATACCTCACAGGAAACAAACACTGAGGTTTCTGCCAGCCAAAGAAAAACAAGAAATTGATCAATGCTCATAAACTAAAAGATGCTTTGACTAAGATAAAAGGAATAAACATCAAACATGTTGCTAGACTCCAAAACAATATTCAGATTCCTGTGATGGCTGTAGGTGATGTTTTCTCAAAAGTTTCATTAATTCTCCTAAATCCTTTTGCTGACCTACCCACACTATCATAAATTCAAGCCAATCAAAAAGCCACACTCAAAAACCATAACAAGCAACCCTGGGAAAAAAAGAAAGCTAGAAGAGAGAACCCATACCATTCATGATCAGTTCATCCAAGTCAAATCTGACTATAAGATAAAAGTTAGAACTTTGGACAGCATAGAGTGCACCCCTTCACAAACTAAGAAGTTCAGGGACTACCCACCAGCTTTTGGCTACTCTGATAAAGAGGACCATGAGGAGCTTAGACAGTCTGAACTCAACAACTTGACTACTAGCAACCCTAAGGGCATAATTCCTCTAAAAAGAACTGAGGTATTCTCTCAACTTATCACCTATAACTGCTACTTTTTCATGATTAACTGTCATATTACTTTCAATTATAATAATTTTTTAAACTTGCACATCTAATTCACTCATATCACTAGTATCATGGGATACACTATTATCATTTTATCATATCCTAGAATCTCTTACTTATGGAAGTTCTTTACAGTTATGACATGGAATTGTCAAGGAATAGGAAAACAACACCAATAGATACCTTAATGACATGCTAAATAAACTAAACCCTGATATTTTCTTCCTAGATGAAACTAAACAGAAATCTCATAACCTATTATTGAAAAAATATGAGTCACTAATTTTTGGTTTGTTGAACCTCGTAGGTTCCATAGACACAGCTGGAGGCCTAGATTTAGCTTGGAAAACCAACATTTATTTAGATATTCAAGATATTTCCAATAATCACATAAATGCTTAATTACACCCCATGATGGTAACACTTGGATGTTCACTGGCTATTATGGAAGCCCCTATACCACCTCTGATAAAATTAACTCATGGAAAATTATTGAAAAACTGCTTCTAGTCATAAGTTGCCTTGGCTCATTATGGGTGACCTCAATTTTGTGCTTCATGATTATGAAAAATTTAGTAACCACCCTATTGATCAATCTGAAGCTGATATATTCAACAATAAGATTGATAACCTATCCTTAACTTATCTAGGCTACACAACTTTACCCTTCACTTGGACCAACAGAAGAAATGGTAATGCTCTTACTGAACATATATTATATAGAGGCTTAGCTAATGATAGCTAGATCACTTTACATCCTAATAGCATCATCTCTAATTTTCTTGCCATAGGTTATGATCATAACCCTATCCTTCTTAATACTAACCCCAACTGGAAACCTAGTTTCATTCCCTTTAAAAATTTTGGTCCATGGTTAGACCACAAGCATTGTAAAGACATCATAGATGAATGTTGGAGACAACAACATTAGGGATCTTCAGATTTTATAATTTTCAGGAAACTAAAAGAGATCAAGCTAAAACTCAAGATTTGGAACAAAGAGGTTTATGGTAATGTTAAAACCAACCTGGAAAGCAGCAAGGCCAAGCTTGAATGGATCACCAATAATGTCTTTGATAAATCTAAAGGTCAAGCAATTAGAGAAGCCAAAGGAAAAATTAAACACTGGTACAACATCCAAGAAAGTTTTTGGAAAACAAAAAGTAGAGATTAATCTATTGAACTGGGAAATAGCCTGATAGGAATGCCAAATTCTTTCATGATTCTGCCAGAAAAAGGATGAGAAGAAATAAGATTGACACTATACAGAATGACAAGGGAGAATGGATAACTGACAACACTGACATCTCAACCTGCTTCACAGATCACTTCAAAAAGATGGCTATTGCAGAGCAATTAACCTTACATCCTAATATTCTAAATCTCATACCCTCTATTATCTTTAAATCTGAAAATGAACATCTCCTATCTCTTCCTGATGCTTCAAAAATCAAAGATGTGTTATTCAATATGGAAGGTGACAAAGCTCCTGGTCCAAATGGTTTCCCACCAAATTTCTTTCAAGCCAACTGAGAGATTAATGGAAATGACTTGATTGGCATGGTTCAAAATTTCTTCACTTCTGGATACATTCTAACTGAAATGAACTCTACCTTTATATCCTTAATACCCAAAAATGAATCTCCAACTAACCCTATACACTTCAAACCCATCTCTTTATGTAACACCACTTATAAAATCATATCCAAACTCATAGCCAAAAGACTCAAACATCTGCTACCCAAACTCATATCCCCATTCCAATCTGCTTTCATTCAAGGAAGACAAATCTCTGATAATATAGACATAGCACATGAAATGATACATCACATAAATGCAAGATATGGAAAGAAAGGTGATAAGGGCATCATGGGAATCAAAATTTATATGGCAAAGGCTTTTGACAGAGTCAGCTGGAATTTCCTTTTGGCCATTATGAAAAAAATGGGGTTCCGTGATAAATGGTGCAATCTCATTCATCAATGCATCTCCACTACTACTCTGGATGTACTGGTGTTGATGGGTGAAAACTACTCCTGCAGAATTTGGTAATTTGGGGTGTGGATGAGGAATGAGTCTAAACCTTCAACAAATGCACTGCGCGGTGAGTGCTTGTAGATTCGAGAGATCAATACGTGCAAGTCCGGCCTAAACCAAGAAATGGCCGTTCCAGACTTGTTTCGGTCACAAAATGAAGGAGATGGGGTTGATCTTAGGGAGGGAAGCGAAGAAGGTGTTGAGATTGTGAAGGTGTTGGCTTGCTTATGACTTGTAACGAAAGATGAGCAAGCTTACGGTTGATGCAAAGCGGGCTCGAGTGTTTGAATACGGTTTGTATTAACACTTGGTTTTACGTAAATCTGAACTTGTGTTGTTCTCCGTTATTCCTTCTGTGTTGGAAATAGGGCGGAGACCCTATTTATACAAGTCATTGAGCCTCATTCACGTTTCTCGTGGGAAGTGGAGGTAGTGGAATGATGGAGTAGTGGAGTTGTGTGTCGGTAACACACGACCAGTCTTGCCCACTTTTCCTGTTCATCTCTAACCGTCCATGACTTCCTAACACGTTCTTGTGATGGCGCGTTGCACGCTGCACGCTGTAAACCGCCAGACCAATACCCCATAAGTATCCCCCCGTTTGCGACATGATTGATGTCTGGAATGTGGATCGTGGATCCACGAAAGATAGCATGTAATCTTTGAGTTGAATTAACTGCGTTATTCAGAAAGTCGATACTTGTGAAGTATCGTGTGTATTCTATGCAGGTACTGCATTACGGTGTGGTAAAGTGACGGGTAATGACTCCTCACTAACCAAATAACTCCTGACCAGGGTTGTATAACCAAGTCGTGGTGAGGTCGGACGGACGAGATGATGTTTGAGACACTCATCTCGCGACCGTTGGTGAAATTAGGGTTTTTAAAGTGGTGCGCAAGCATCACTCTTTAGCTTGGTCGAAACCAAGCGTGGGAAGGATTTTGGAGAGGACCGACCATACATGCGTGTTGACGGCATGATGATGTAGGTGCCTGTATTCCGTTCCCTCATGAAAGCGCGATCTGGGCCACTCGATTTGGCCGTCAAAGAGGAGTGGTCGAGATTGATTTTGCGATAAGAGTTTGATACATAGAAGCGCGCGCCATACCCTTTTCCGGCGCGTTTTCCAAGACGACCTAGCTTGGTCGGTCTTGGCCGGTTGGTTTGGCGTGTTGACGGTAGGTGATGTTCACGCCTATGTCTTACCGTCTCATGAAACGTGATCTAAGCCACTCAATTCGTCCGGTGAAGTTGAGTGGTCGAGATCGATTTGCAATTTGGTAAGTGTAGCCACGCATGTTTGAGCGGGCGTTTTGGATTGGCCAGGCATGATATGCCTTGGCCGACCGCATGGAGAGGTAGATGGGCCCACGGTGGTCATGCTTTGGTATGGCCTGACTGCTCGATTTGATCTGTGACCCTCCATTCGTGCGGGAGAAGATGGACGCGCGTGATGGCTCGAACCCTAATTTTGGCTTTCAAAGCCGCGCGACCATGCCATTTCGGGTGGACGATTGTGTTGTAACCAACCATGGTTGGTTTTGACCGAAACAGTCAAGTGTGTAGGCGGTCACATGGTGATTGTGTCGACATGCTCCGGGCCTTTTGAGTCTACATCTACACCTCCATCTATACCTGCGAAGATGGATGGTTGAGACTTGTTTTGCGGCACATGTAATATGCCGCAAACCCTAATTTAGGGTTTTCCGCCCATAATGCTTGGTATGGACGGTTTCTTGGCAGTAACGGCCAATGGTCGACCATGCGGGGTCGGCCGTGTGTATTCCATACACGCTTGGGGGTGATGGAATTCATCCGTGGTCATCCAATCATGCTTGTGGAGTTGGATGACTGCGATCGAATCATATCCTGCAAGCTAAGGCCGTGTGTATTCCATACCGCTTGGGGGTGATGGAATTGATCTGTGGTCATCCAATCATGCTTGTGGAGTTGGATGACTGCGATCGTATCATATCCGGAGACCGATACGGTCAAGTCCGGATGCTCAATCGAGCTAGTATAACACACCGAGAGGGCTCAATCGGGCTAGTATAACACACCGAGGGCTCGGGCTAGTATAACACACCGAGAATCGGCACATGCACGGGTATTTCGTACATGGTTTCATTATAGTGCTTGGAGGTTCGTGTTACTCTGTATGAGTAACACTCGGTCTCATGCCACACGATAATGAGTACGGGAAATACAAGGTCGATATGAAATTCACGAGAATGGGACTGTTGCTACAAGTTCCATTCTTGGTGAATCAAGTGAGGAGTATCCAACACTTATAGATGGCTTTATCTTTTACAAGATGTCAGCGCATGATTTTCTCTGGTTTTTACAAATATAACCTTAAACGAAAATCCACCATCAACATTAAGTCCCCTGCCTAGCACATAATGGTTACACTATTGTGTGGTAGGCATGAGATGGTGATAGTTAAAGATAAAACTTATGAGGCAAAGTTAGATGTTACCAGGAGGGACGGGTCATCCTGTCCTTGGAGTATGTCACGTTCAAAAGGCATATAGGAGAGTGTTTCCCTAGTATGATGTCGGCCTTGCACCTTGATCGACCTTGCTATGCACGCTTTTAGAGGGCTATTGCGCTGCTTCACTCGATCGTGGGGATGTGCCTAATCGATCGACCTTTGCGCCGCTTCGTTCGCGCGGGATTCTTTGCGCTGCTTGATCGAACGTGGGCTTGTTGTGTCTGCCCGGTTGAAAGTGGGTCTCACGTGTACATGCTTCAAACGTCGACCATGTGCTTCGATCAAACCGCCTGCTTTGTGTGCGCCTATTATACCAGCCTTATGTCGTGATTAACACCAGCCTTTGCGACTTGAGCAATACCGGCCTTTTGACTTGAGCAATACCGGACTTGAGGCTTGTACCGTACAGACTTGAATGATGTTTGGACTGGCCATTGTGTGAGTTGTGTCTTGCCGTGTGTGGCGACACTTCTCATATGCTTTCATACAAGTTCTAACTCCTCTTTTATTTCATTGCGGTAGAAAGAATCCTGTTGAGATGTCTTCTCGAGATAATGCGTGCCAAGTCGGGGAAGTGTTGACGACTTCAAAGATATGCCGAACATCAATGATGAATTGTTCACCGCGCTCTTTCAACTATATGAAAACATCTGTTCCACAGATAACCTTCCTCCTATCGACTTCGGGGTTTTCATGCTCCACTGGTCCTCATGAAGGATGGATGAGACGTATGTTGAGCAATGAGTACATCAAAGATAACTTGACCGGAGCGCAGATTATTGATGCGGCTTGAGTGTTGAAACGTCTCGAGAGGATGTTAAAGTGGTTTACGATGCGACCGTTGAGGTGGGTCCTGGAGAGAGTGTTGAAGAAGGATTACAAGCGAACGTGGGTCTCGGAGAGAGAGCGTTGCGGCGGATCTTGAATAGACCATTGAAGCAGCCTGGAGAGGGAGCGTTGAAGTGGCTTCCTCTTCAGTTCGATTACCCTTGCGAATCCATGATTCTTGACTGACCATCTTTCTCATGTTGAAGAAGTCCTTGACTGACGGTGAAGGAACTTCATGTTTGAGCCTCGATCCCCAAGCGTGGTTTACATGGTTTGTCCGTAGTGGTCGTTGTCGAGCCGTGTATGGAATACCTTGAACGTTGTTTCATCATTGTGGGATTCGCGCACGTGGTACCGGGAGTTGGAGTTGATGGACGCGCATGATGTTGTATCTTGGTGGTTTTCCTCTTGTCGCTTCAAGGAACCGCTTACGTAAGGGTCGAATGTTGTATCGCCTGTTGGTGAGATATATGCCCCTACAAACATTATGAGGCTCTTCATTACCGGCAGGCCTGGTTTTTTCTATCAGGGAATATGTTGTTGTAGATGAGCGTTCAACAGCTCCAGAGGATGACCAAAAGCGCGGATTCTCCAACATAGCGTGATAGACATGTACTCATTGTCGATAAAGTGACTCACCCGGATCTTGTTCGACCACCGTCCGATAGAGTAACTCGCCCGGATCTCTCTCGATATGACGGTTGGACATCGTTATCTTCTTGAGGTGCTCCCTTGAGGTATCGGCTCCGGTGGAAGATTACCGTCATAGAGCGGTTATACGTTGAACCGCACTCTTTAAACCAAATGGCAGCATGGTATAATAAAAATTTACGAGAGGAGTTCGAAAAGATATCTTACTTTCATCATGCTCGTACATCCTTATCTGTTTGTAGCCATACATCCATCCATGGAGGAGAACATGCCGTGTCCGCCGGTTTGTATCTATTAACATGTCGATGTTAGGCGAGGAGGATCGTTTTTGGAGCAGCACCTGTTCAAGTCTCGAAGTTTATGCAAGACTTGATCTATCCATTTTCCTCATGTATGAACTACAACTGTTTAACCGACTTGGATACAGGTATGACATGTACATGATGGGTGACCAATTTTCATCCGGCATTTCTTCATATCTCCAAGCAAATATGTCCCGGTACTCTTTGAGAAGTTGCACGAGCTTCGTGCGTTTATCCGTACACAAGGTTGGTGATGGAGATAGGCCTAGGAGATTCCTCAACGATTTCAATTTCATCAGTTGTAGAGTTGGTGCCATCTTGCAGCTGTTGTGGAGCATCTAGCACTTTCTCCTGTGGTTCGTTGCTGTTGTAGCATTCCATTGGGTGGAGAGACGGGTAACAGTCTCCTCTGCTGATAATGGCGATCTTGCAGTATACCGTTTTCCTTTACGGTCACGACTCGCCATAAAAGTTCGTTCCCTCCTCGTGTGAACGTGGGTTGTGGCTTCACAAGTATGGAGAAGAATGCTTCGTCGGCAAAGATGCATCGTGGGTACTAGCCCTCAATGATGCAAGTCGGTCTTCTTCTGAATTGACGCCCACATGGGGAGTGGGATGCAACGAACTTGTCGATTCTTTCCACGGAGCTTCTCCCGTATGTGCCGGTTTGGTTTCCCTCGAAGTCCGTCATTGTGGTAGGCTTCCGTACGACCTTGCACTGGGAGAGCCTTGGATGTCCCGAGAATCTTGAGAGTAATGAAAATGATCCTGTGTAGATAAGGGTCGTCTTGAACTCTGAATCCTTGATGCGTGCGGTGACATGTAGGTCACTGGTCGTGACCTTCCTCTGGTTGATAGCAAAAAACGTCTCCGCGCCGATTCTTCGAGAGATGTGAAAGTTTGCATAAACTTTCCACTAGAGAAACCGCTTCCCGATCCACCGGCCTCTGGTTCATAGTGAAACTATTGACTTGAGGAAGATCGTTGTGAGGATCGGTCCCAGTGTAGGAGCCTCCATGACAGGACCGCTCATATCTCGATGTCGCTTCTTTGATCGGGTCCATGTAGGTCCGTGCCATTGAAGTACCTTCTCCGGGGTGCGTTGAATTCATTCCTTATTGGCTCCGGGGGCTGTTGCGGGTCATGTGGAAATCGATCGCTTAATGTCTTAAGAAAAGTGAGTACCTCTTTCCGAGAGTTGCGGCCATATCCGTTTGAGTCTTGACAAGAACTTCCGCTTTTCCATCAAGTCTGCAATAATGGGAGATGGTCCTCCTCTCGCCCCTCCTGTTCCTCGTCCCGATGAAGGAGTGGAAGTTGTTGCTGCGGTGACTACCGGAGGTGTTACACTTGATGAGATGCCGGGACTTGCAGGCTGCTCTGGCTCTCAGTGATGGGAGGTGTTGTAATATCACTGTTTGAGTGATCGGATTGAACGTTCCCATCCTCTCGTACTCACGTGTTACTTGATTGATCTCTCCTTCCTCAAGCGTTTCTTCACGGCTTTGACAAGGGTCTTGAGATGTAAATCTTCCAGCGAGGGATCCGTAAGCTGCAGGCTCCATTTCTTTATCCCAGTAGACGTTGTAGTACTCCGGACAAGTCCTCTCCTATGTGGAGTTGCCTCGGTTCTTCATTGTTGACTGGACCATGTTGTTCATCTTTCCTGAGTCACCTGCGGTTAAACGCTCTTTTTGCCTCTCCACCGGTAAAGGTGTGACTCCTGACTAAGGATTCAACATTTCTTGCACTTTGCTTGAGTAGATGCCTGCCGATCCTTCTTGTAATTGTGATGTTATATCATTCTAAAGGCGGAATTTTTCGCTCTACCTTCTGGTGATACCAGCTTGATTTGCCAAGACATCCTCCAGCATTCTATCTACACTTCCCATGGTATCTGAACCGCCTGTGGTTTCCTGATGAGGATGCATCGTGAGCCGAAAACCGAAGAATTGAGAATTCAATTTTGTGCAACCGATAGATCAACCTCCCACTGTGGTCGCCAATTGTTGATGGGTGAAAACTACTCCCCGCAGAATTTGGTAATTTGGGGTGTGGATGAGGAATGAGTCTAAACCTTCAACAAATGCACTGCGCGGTGAGTGCTTGTAGATTCGAGAGATCAATCTGTGCAAGTCCGGCCTAAACCAAGAAATGGCCGTTCCAGACTTGTTTCGGTCACAAAATGAAGGAGATGGGGTTGATCTTAGGGAGGGAAGCGAAGAAGGTGTTGAGATTGTGAAGGTGTTGGCTTGCTTATGACTTGTGTGAAAAGATGAGCAAGCTTACGGTTGATGCAAGCGGGCTCGAGTGTTTGAATATGATTTGTATTAACACTTGGTTTTTCTATCTCGTCTGAACTTGTGTTGTTCTCCGTTATTCCCTGTGTGTTGGAAATAGGGCGGAGACCCTATTTATACAAGTCATTGAGCCTCATTCACGTTTCTCGTGGGAAGTGGAGGTAGTGGAATGATGGAGTAGTGGAGTTGTGTGTCGGTAACACACGACCAGTCTTGCCCACTTTTCCTGTTCATCTCTAACCGTCCATGACTTCCTAACACGTTCTTGTGATGGCGCGTTGCACGCTGCACGCCGTAAACCGCGACCAATACCCCGATAAGTATCCCCCAGTTGCGACATGATTGATGTCTGGAATGTGGATCGTGGATCCACGAAAGATAGCATGTAATCTTGAGTTGAATAACCTGCGTTATTCGGAGAAAGTCGATACTTGTGAAGTATCGTGTGTATTCTATCAGTGTCTTTGCATTACGGTGTGGTAAAGTGACGGGTAATGACTCCTCACTAACCAAATAACTCGACTGGGGTTGTATAACCAAGTCTGGTGAGGTCGGACGGACGAGATGATGTTTGAGACACTCATCTGCGACCGTTGGTGAAATTAGGGTTTTTAAAGTGGTGCGCAAGCATCACTCTTTAGCTTGGTCGAAACCAAGCGTGGGAAGGATTTTGGAGAGGACCGACCATACATGCGTGTTGACGGCATGATGATGTAGGTGCTGTATTCCGTTCCCTCATGAAAGCGCGATCCCAGCCACTCGATTTGACCGTCAAAGAGGAGTGGTCGAGATTGATTTTGCGATAAGAGTTTGATACCGCAAGAAGCCGCGCGCCATACCCTTTTCCGGCGCGTTTTCCAAGACGACCTAGCTTGGTCGGTCTTGGCCGGTTGGTTTGGCGTGTTGACGGTAGGCTGATGTTCACGCCTATGTCTTACCGTCTCATGAAACGTGATCTAAGCCACCCAATTCGTCCGGTGAAGTTGAGTGGTCGAGATCGATTTGCAATTTGGTAAGTGTAGCCACGCATGTTTGAGCGGGCGTTTTGGATTGGCCGGGGCATGATATGCCTTGGCCGACCGCATGGAGAGGTAGATGGGCCCACGGTGGTCATCTTTGGTATGACCGGACCTGCTCGATTTGATCTGTGACCCTCCATTCGTGCCGGAGAAGATGGACGCGCGTGATGGCTCGAACCCTAATTTTGGCTTTCAAAGCCGCGCGACCATGCCATTTCAGGTGGACGATTGTGTTGTAACCAACCATGGTTGGTTTTGACCATACTGGTCAAGTGTGTGGCGGTCACATGGTGATTGTGTCGACATGCTCCGGGGCCTTTTGAGTCTATATCTACACCCTCCATCTATACCGCGAAGATGGATGGTTGAGATCGCTTTGCGGCACATGTAATATGCCGCAAACCCTAATTTAGGTTTTCCGCCCATAATGCTTGGTATGGACGGTTTCTTGGCGAGCAACGGCCAATGGTCGACCATGCGGGGTCGGCCGTGTGTATTCCATACCGCTTGGGGGTGATGGAATTCATCCGTGGTCATCCAATCATGCTTGTGGAGTTGGATGATCGCGATCGAATCATATCTGGCAAGCTAAGGCCGTGTGTATTCCATACCTGCTTGGGGTGATGGAATTGATCGTGGTCATCCAATCATGCTTGTGGAGTTGGATGATCATGCGATCGAATCATATCCAGAGACCGATACGATCAAGTCCGGATGCTCAATCGAGCTAGTATAACACACCGAGAGGGGCTCAATCGGGCTAGTATAACACACCGAGAGGGCTCGGGCTAGTATAACACACCGAGAATCGGCTGTACGGGTATTTCGTACATGGTTTCATTATAGTGCTTGGAGGTTCGTGTTACTCGTATGAGTAACACTCGGTCTCATGCCACACCGATAATGAGTACGGAAATACAAGGTGATATGAAATTCTGAGAATGGGACCGTTGCTACAAGTTCCATTCTTGGTGAATCAAGTGAGGGAGTATCCAACACTTATAGATGGCTTTATCTTTTACAAGATGTCGCATGATTTTCTCTGGTTTTTACAAATATAACCTTAAACGAAAATCCACCATCAACAACTGGTTACTGGAGCACCTACTAGAGGACTCAAACACGAAATTCTTTATCCCCATATCTCTTTTTATTCTGCATGGAAGCTCTATCCATAAACTTAATGCAAGCTAAGTTAGATGGCCTCATTCATGGGATAGGAATTTGCCTTAATTCTCATTCCATAAATCATCTTTTGTTTGATGATGATTGTTTGGTCTTCTGCAAAGCTAATATTCAGGAAAGCACAAATCTGGTTAATATCTTCAGCAAATTCAGTGCAGCATTGGGGCAAATAATTAACTTCTCCGAATCTGGAATTTTTTTCAGCAAAAATATTGACCCTGATATTGCTACAACCATCAGCTCTTTCATGCAAGTTCAACGAATTGATCCTATGGACAAAACCCTGGGTTCTCTTCTTTTCACCAACAAAAGCAATATTCAAGCTTTTATACCCTGCATTGAAAAGCTTAAATTCATATTAGCTGGCTGGAAAAGTGAAAATATTTCACCCAATGGCATAGTTACTATGATATCCAGTGTTACCTCCACCTCTAGCATTTACCAGATGAACTACTTCAAGATTCCTAAGAGAACTTGTGATCTTACCCTATGCAAAGAACATAAAGTTTTGAAGAGTTGAGATCTAAAGACAAGGTTTTAAAAGACAAGGATCTAAAAGTTGTGATCTTTCCTCTTAAGTTTTCAACCCAAATCTACCCTATACAGACAGTATATTCCATTCCATTTCTGCACCTGTAACCCATACCATTTCGGCACCTGTAACTCAAATCCAGAAAGTGATATAAAAAGGAAGCAATATCTGAATTCAATTCATTCCATGTCTGAATCAAATACACATTTCTGCAGAGTCTTACTACATCATAACAACCTGTACTGAGTCTGCTGAGTCTATCAATTTAAAGACCAAACATACTGATATAAAGCTCATTACATGAATAAAAGTTCTACTATAAACTGTAAATGCAATTTCAAGTTTCAAGTTCCGTTCCAAAATGGGAAATCTCAATCATCAACCAAAAGAACATGAAAGGAAACTTCATCCAGCGTCATTACACAAGCTGTGTGTGCCAAACAACCTGCAAATGATTCACTCAACATACTCAGGAATTCCCATATTTTCCCATATTTTACACAAGATTGAAATGAAAACAATGCTCATATGGAACCATATAGCCCAGAGACTGGAGCTTTCTTTGAACAGTAACAGAGCATACGACAATCAAAGTTAAACTCGATTTTACCTCATCCTTGCTATGAAACTTGGAGCTACTGAGTGTTGAAGGTGAATTTCACAGTTTGACATATAATGTCAATGCCTCTACAATGATTGTATGAGCTAATGACAAGGGGAATGAACACAGATAATAGTATAGAGAAAGAAGTACCTAAAACATATTTGCATGAGATCGTTCCCACCCTCAGGCATAGAAACAAAAGTAAAAAAGAAGACCAAGCTCGACCTGCGCAACCCACTCCTTAAGCTCTTCTTCATCCATTAGCCCAATCGACTATGTTATCCCATTCCTAGTACAAAAGTGGCCTTTGATAAGAGTTCATCACAATAGTGAAGTACCTAACTCGGAGTTAAAGGTGGATATTTTAAATAACCTATAAGGAAAAGAAAATCAGAGTTTACGCACCATACGCACAGTTCTGAATTGAACTCAGACCCCAAGCTGACCAGAAGACCCTGTCTGAAATAAGCAGACATATAAAGTTAAGCAAATGTAAGTTGTAAATGTAATGGCACCAAAGCGAGCAAGTTTCAATAGACACTAGACACTCAACCCACCAGTTCTAGTACGTCCACCAGTTCTAGTACGTAATACAACACCCTCAACAGTGAACGAGAAAGACCCACATAAAGAGAGTATTTCGAAACGTCCCTGCATTGTAAGAGAACGGTTGAAGTAATTACCTGTCCTTCCAAAATGTTGTTTGTCAACCTAAATTATTCAACTAAACTACATAGTAAGGCCTCCAAAAACTTTCGTGCTAGAGATGCAATCAAATAATAGAGATCAAGAGATCAAAATGATTAGACTCCTCAGTACATGCACTTAAATTCAATGAATTCCCAAGGAGAGTAAAGAGACTAGTTGGAGATTGATCATTATTTACCTCATATGTCGACATACCACCAGACGTACATGGATGGCAAATGGTAACATTTGGCGACTCCATTGCCCGAGAGAATGCAAATTTCCCAAGGACTCTTTTGTGAAAACGCAAATATCTTTTCAGCAACATCCTAAAAAGAATCACAAACACCCCCACCAGATCTAGGTCCCCTTTAAAATCCTCTTCCAGACTAATTATGAAACACAAAATATATTTCATCAAGAAAAGGTTTACCTCTCCTGCTTGTGAAATTAACCACATGTGGAGTGAAGTTTGCCCCAGCAGAATTAGTTACCCAATCACCTTCATAATAAATAATAAATACATGTCAAAACTCAATCTGCAGATGGCCAACCGCATAACTTAAAAACAGGACAACTCATCATTGTCTACCTGTCAGCTACATTTCATGTGCATAATTATTACATCTAAAATCTTGAAAAAATATGCGTTGGCAATGCATCCTCATGGATAGATTAGCTGTATAGTTTGACAGAGCTTCATGAAAAAAAAAATGTCAGATTTCTTGGGCATTTCCAATATCCCCTCAGGATCATGCCTTTGTCGTTCATCTCTAATTTAACTGAAATGAGAGGTATTCATACAAAGTATACAATTTATAAGAGTAAACAGAAACATTACTGGCATAAACTTTAATACATTAAAATATATATACATCAAATCAATAAATCTGTAGCCTCATACAGAAGCATACCACACCGATGGGTAAACACATCTAATTTTCATTTCATTAGTGATAACAGAAGAATGGTAACATAAAATGCACAACTAAAATAAATTTTTTTTAACCTGCTATGCTAGACGGATAGACAACGAACCGTAACAATGAAGCTACATGTTGCAATCAAGTAAGATTATTTTTTTGCGTCATGCATGTGGAAATGAGAACTAATACCAAGTGAACATGAAATTAGTTATGCCATCAATATAAACATGATTGCTTATTTCTATACTGCATAAACTGCAACGAACTAAACTGATTTGTTGAACAATTCGACCACCAATCAAATAGTTCACAGTACCTATGTCTAAGCACATCTTAGGTATTTCAAGAATTACCCCTAGCAGTTGAACAATCATGTACGTGATATTATTGAAAGAATAAAACTTAAGCAAATGAAAAGAATTAAATTGGGCATAAAACCATAAGGACATACAAAATTCATTCTAAGGTTTCGAACAACTTACCTGGAAATTGACCTGAAAGATGCTTATTTTGACTTATATTTCAAGAGAGATGTAACAGAAGTGATTCGCTTGAGATGGCTCCATCAGGCATAGAAACAAAGGTAGAAGACCAAGCTCGACCTGCTCAATCCGCTCCCAAGGCTCTTCTTCATCCAATCAACTCTGTTCTCCCACTCCTAGTACAAAAATGGCCCTTTATCAGAGTTTATGCACCAAATCACAATTGTGAAGTATCTAATTTAGAGTTGAAGGTGGATATTTTGAATAACCTATAAGGAAAAGAAAATCAGAGTGTACACACCATACTCATAATTCGGAATTGAACTCGGACCCGGAGCTGAAATAAGCTTCAAAAATTCTTCAATTTTACCAGAAAACCCTACTCCAGGTCCTGATATTTATAACTTACAACATTAGTAATAATAAGCTAATAACAAGAATTCAAAAAAAGCTTCTGTAGAGATGCATTACCTTTAGCCAGATGGAATTCATATAGACTGAATGAGTCTAAGGAGAAGTACATAGTGAAAAATTGAAATCTTAGAAACTATTGAACAAAAACAGCAATCTAAAAGTGAGGTTACATTGCGCTGTGAGTTTCTGAACCCCACTACTTAATTCACAACCATCTCAACTAAGTCACATATCCAGTTATCAACTAAAAAGATAATATCCTCACTATTTCCAACCCTCCAACCACATTCAGTGAGTTTCCCAGCATAAGTGCATTAGAACCACAAAATCAACTTAATAGAAGGTTTCTAGGTGAATCACAGAGAAGAAAAGAAACTGAAGCATTTGGGAATTTAGGAAGCGACTTACAGTATCAGAATCCAAAGAAAAGTATTTCAAACATGCTAATTACTAACTTATACCAAACTTACATAAAAGGACGATATTTGGATGCCGCGGCCTTCTCTAATTGCAACCTTGCAAACAGAAACAAAGATATCACAATTCAGAAATCCTCGTATACAAAACAAATGAATATAAAAAGTACAATTGAGAATGGAGACATGTATTTCTAAGTTTCTTGCTAGAAATCAAACATAAATCATTGCCATTTTACAGAAAAGCTAAGAGTTTAGAATCATTGAAATCTTAGAAACTATTGATTATAACGATCCCTGCAATGACAAGCTTCTGAATCTTTTCCATGATCTCGTAGCTCTTCAGATGAAACATCAACTACCTGGTTAGTTTCAAATTTTCAATCTAGTAAGACTTACATACAGTGAATAAACTCTACATTTCTTCATCTATTTTGCTTTCCTCTCCTTTTCTAATTATTAGTCAGAACCCCATTTTTATTCAATGGCATTTCTCATGCACATTCACATGATGAGGAAAGGATGCCACTGTTTTTATCTGATTTTCTGATTGGTAAATGAAATCCTGAATAGATTTCATAATATATAAGAACTGCTCTTGCATCTTGGACCATATAAGACCTTATTTTCTGATTGGTAAATGAAATATTACCATGTCATTACCATCAATTTACTTAAAACCTCAAGTAAATTGATAGAAGACTCATTAGCAAAGATCAAGATATTCACAGAATTGCAGCGGGCTATCTAAGTAACGTATCTTAATGATTCTCAACTGGAAGAAACAAACAAAGATGAACAGTTGCACCACATCGAACTCAAACATCACAGAGGACCGTTTTCCATCAGACAGACATCTCAGCAGAAGCAAAAGTGCGAGAAAAAACAAATTAGTAGGCAGAAAATCTAAACATATTGGGGTAGCCAGAAGGAAAACATAGAGACTGAATGAGCCTATGGAAAGTACATGGCAAACAATTACTAAGTCAAGGCCTATTAATACTCAAAATCCCCTTTCAAAAATTGAGTGAACTAGGAAAAATTCTTGTTTCTTAAATTCCTAATCAAATTCAGAAATGAAAGAAAAATCACAACTGAATCTAGAAAATACCTGTTTGATAACTGAAGAACCATAAGCAGTGACCAAAACTAAAAAAACACTTAGAATCAAATATACCACCATGAAATTCATTCAACGTTTCTTCTTATTTACAATCAAAAGTAACTAACTGAAATTCGATCAACCAAAAGTATGAAATTAATAATAATCCAAGAGTATAATTTTAATTACCTTAGAAGCATGTATATCTTTGACACACATGAGTTGTCCCCTCTTTCCGATTCTTCTTCTTCTTCAAATTCTTCTAAGACAACAATTTTGGTACTTCCTCCATCTCTGAGAATACGATTTCTCAAACACCCGACCTACACACAAAATCAAAACCCTAAATTTTGATCGTTATGTCAATCAATCGAATGAAACTGTAGAATTAGGAGATATATTTAAGAATTCAACTAAGAAACTTCACCTTATATGATGATTTAATTTCGAAACCCTAACCTTCGACTTCCTGAATGAACTCTAAAAATCAGATTTCTCTTTAAAATCTGAAAGTATAAACACAATTACTACTGTTAAAGCAGTTGAATAACAGTATTGAAGATGAAAATCGAAATTTCAATGTTAAATTTTTATTTGATTTGGTTCAAAATAACAAAATTTTGGATCGAAAGTTTTTCTCGTGTGAATTTCGGCAGAGATAAAATAAAAAGATAGAGGAGAGAGAGAAAAATGAAAGAATGAAGGTCAAAAGAACCGATTTTTTTCATTTAAATGTTTGACCAATTTCCATTTTAACAGGTTGACTGTAAAACCTGAAGGTCACGTGTTCGAATTAGGCTGAACGCAGTTGTTTTCTAAATGGACGTGGTCAACTGGCCTTTTGTAAGATCACACTTTTTTAAATATATGAGATGTATTGGAAGGTGTCTATATCTTAGATCACAAACACTATAATATCAATGATCTTTAAGTTTTAGCCGTAGAAAGACCATGTTCATTAGTGTGATCTTTAGTATATGATCTATACCACTTTTTGTTGTAGTGACTTGTCAAGAGATTGATAAAATTCAAAGAAACTTCCCTTGGAAAAAGGATCCTGAAAAACCAAAGGGCTTATTCTACATAGCTTGGAGCATTGTTTGTAAACCAAAAGAACTAGGAGGACTTGGTTTCAGAAATATGGAATACTTCAACAGTGTTATGATAACTAGAATTGCTTGGAGACTGATAACGGAACCATATTCTCTGTGGTCTACCACTATGAAAGCTAACCACTTCACAAATGAACTTATCATCGCAGTTGATCACAAACCTAAAAGAAATCGATTCTTGGATCCTCAACTACATATACTCCACATGCACCTTATGCAATAATGTTAAAGAAGATATCACTCATACTCTCATAACTTGCCCTTATGGTACTGAAGTCTGGAGAAATTTGTTGGCCATCATCATAATATCTTTAGTAATTTTACTAATTTCACACATTGGCTAAACAGCTGGTTTCATCCTCAAAATCAGCAAAATGTCTGGGTTCCAATATTTGCCACTATATGTTGGTTTATTTGGAAGGATAGATGTGATTTTGTCTTCAACCAGATCATACCTTTGGCTAGCATTACTGCAAACAAGATTACTCAACATCTTTGCTCTTTCAACAGGGTCATGCATGATCCAACACACATTCTAAATGACCTATATTACAAGAAAGATGATCAACAGAGGACTGATAGAAGAATTTATGATCACAACCACAAATTTGGTGTAACTATCAGCATTAGCTACATGAGTTATCATTATATGGAGCCTAATGCTGAGTTTACCTCATACACTAACTTTTTCTTTATTGATATGAACCATGCAGGAACTTATGTGGGAGCAAGGAATGTCAAAGACACAATCACTGGAGCAGGAAGAAACAGAAGAGGAGCTGAACTAGCCATTCAATATGCCAAAGAAATGAAAAGAACTAACGTCGATTTCAAGGCAAAAGACACCACCACTCTGGCAGCTATTCAGGATATATACCAAAATGAAGTACAACAAAGATTCCAACTAAACAAGTATCAAATGGGAGATGAAAATTTTGAAGAAGTCAAAGATTCCAACTAAACAAGTATCAAATGGGAGATGAAAATTTTGAAGAAGTCACCTTTGTTCTAGGCAAGTTGACCATGATTGACAGGAAGTTCAATGTCATGGCAGTAAAGCTCCATATCTTAGCTTTTAAATCTAGAGTTTTTGAAAACTTCAATTGGAAAGGACCAAATCTTTTGCATCTATTTAATCAGATTCATTCCGTTGTTCTCCATCCTGGCTTGCTAGAAATCTCTAACATTACTATGCCAGAGCTGGATGAATTTGATGAGCCTACAAGTACTTTTGTAACTGTCGAGTAACTACTCTTGTCAAGAGTTAGTTATACTCGATTTTCTATTAAAAAGAAGAAAAAAACTATCTTTTACATATTCACAAAAATATAAAGCAGATGAATAGATGTAAAATTTGGTAGTTTACTTGTATGCTTATTATGTAGTTATGCTCTCAAATGCGTGGTAACAGCAAACACGAACAATATTACAACTTATCTGAATTCAACATTGAAGTCCGGAAGGATATAGTAGCCAAACAAATAACTTTAATCAGCGGCAGCCTCCAAATTATAAATATTAGGCTATTAGCGTACACAACGACAACTACGTAGTTTCCATAAAAATAAAAAATCTAATAATTTATAAACCTAAAGAGGGCGGCTATCCATTGTGCTCCACACTTTAGTAAGACTTGCGACTTGATATTCTCCTCATTGAGTCATCATGCTTCATGAAATTAGTCACCCCCGAACTAGGGAATGATGATACTGAGAATTTGGTAATGCGAATCCGATCTTGACCATAATCAGTGTCATCGCGTCCCAACACGGTGAATAAAAAGGCATGTTGCAGTATATCTCCCCGTCAACGTAATATTAATGATCGGAGATAGAATTATGAAAGTAAAGACGGCTTAACTACGGAAAGGATGACGAAGAGGAAGCATTAGATGATTGTTGATGGAGAGTCCAGCCATGAGGAACCATTAACGGAATTTCATTGTAGTAAACAACAGAAGGACTTTCATGGTTGTGAACATTTTCATAAGTTGTTATCACGTAACTTGAATCCTCTCCATCTCTTTCTACTCTCTTTTTCACATTGCATCCGACACTTGAACAACGGTAGTAGTTCCTGCATTCGAAGCAATCAAATCATGATTAATATCCACAAAATACATTAGACTGTAAGTAAATTATTTTGCTAGACTAAAACAGTAATAAAGGTGATTCAAAAGTTACATCTTACATGTAATAAAATGCTCAAATCTTTTTTTGAAATCCTAAAAATGAGAAAACAAAAAATAGCTTTTAATTATTTTTATTTTTCGTTTGGGCACCTAAGAAATTGGTGTCGATATGCAAAGACATTAGGGAATTTGTTTGGCCATAAGTACAAACACTAAAAAATCAAACTCATCTGTTGGATTTAGATAGAGTTGAGAATATTGTGTATCAATAATTTGATGGCTACTCTGAGGACAAAAAACCTATATTGACAGGAGACATAAACTTATCATCATCAACAGATAATCTTACTTTATAACCAACTATTAAAGCAGCCATTACTGGTATCCAAAAGCCACTTAACTAGATTCTTAGTTGGATAAATTAATCACATATGCTAATCAACTTTGTCAATAACTATAGTTTTAATTATGGGTTAATTGAATAAATGGCTAGACAATTACCTTGGGTTAGGACTATCCTTTACCGCCTTTTTCCCGTACTTCCTCCATTTGAATCCATCATCCAAGATCTCCACCTCTGATTTCGTTCGAAACGCGATCCTATGCCGTCCATCCGCCTTGTTTTTCTTTGCCACACCTTTGCATTTCCTATATAATTAAGCAAGCAAACATAACATCATTACAACGAAGACTATATATCAATTGTCATACAACTAAAAATTACTAAACTGTCATAAACTAACGAAACTAATTAAGCTTATGATAATTAGTACTTGCATGTTACTACTTGTTGATGTACTCCCATTGCTTACAACCGGATCATCAACCAAACTTGGCAAAATGGGACTAGGCAACGAATTGCTTCCGGTTAGGGTCGACGTAGACTCATCTTGCAACCCCTGTTCGAGTAATAAATAATCGGAAACTTCGAAATCCGATAAATCGAAATTGTTATTCATAAGATTAGCAGTGTAATTAGGGTTAGTATCATGACCTTTACTATGATTTTCTTCATGATTAACAAAGAAGTTATCTCTTTGTGGGAAACTAAATTGATCAATAGACATAGTTGTGGTAAAACTACTTGAAGATAATAGTGAATGAATAAAATTTGAAGGAGAAGGAGAAGTAGAGAAGCAAGACCTCTATTGGTTTTTATTGTTAGTAAAGTAAGAGTGTAGTTTCCTTGAAGTGGTCATTTGATTTTTTGCTATTATAATACCTTCAAGTGTTCATGGTGGTTTCTTGGAAACCATTCAAACTCCAATGGGTTGGGTTTGTTAGGAAGGTTCATTGTGGACACGTGGACTAATAGTTTGTCGCATCCTTGCATTTGATGACGTTTCAAGGGTGACGTATGGATGATAGCAATTGCTGTCTTATGATTGGTGCTTGAGAGTGAAAAATTAAAAATAAAGCACATTGGTGGTGTGCTAGGGGAATATTGATTGTACTACAGAGGAGTACAGAGGTTTAGGTGGGCAAAGAGAGTTTTGATGAGAGTCAAGGTCAACTCAAAAATGCTAGTGTCGAGTCAATCGACAGTTAAAGACTTAAGAGGGTGGTTCTGTGAATGTTGCTTGTACAGAAAACGTAGAAAACGAGCACTCCCAAGATTCAGATTATGATATTTAGGGTACACTATGTGTGCATGAGAGGCAACAATGCTTAGTCACCCGCGGATGGGATCCCGCCAAAAATCCCGCACCTCACAAAATTTAGTGCGACTCATATGTCCACCCCTCCGAACGCCAGCGGATCCCAGGGGCTCTTTCTTGCGGGATTTTAGGCGGTAGGAACCGCAGTCAACGTAGCATCGTTTGCATGAGAGGCTGTAATGTTTTATACTCACAAGAGTTTGGACAGTCCTTACCACTTTTTCTTCAATGAAGAAGAGTCAAGGTCATAATGTGTTGAAAAATACGCAGTTTCTTCTGCTCAGAAGACAGGGAACAAACACTTCAAATTATGATATTTTGTGTGCACATTAATTAGTATAAAACTTCAGTAACTTAAGAATATCATTCTAACAACATTACAAAGTAATCAAATTTTAATTAACAGAAGTCTTAACCATATGTATTTTTCAACGCTCACTGAACAAAAAATTCCACAAAAAAATATTGTGAAATCTTTTTGGAAATATGATTTGGTATAAATTGTGAATGTCATAGATCCTAGAACTTGGATTTATAAAATGCGGTTAAAATTGTCTCGGAAAGAAATCTTAAAAAAGAGTCATTTTTGAGAAAGTCTTATAAGAGCAACTTTAGTGTTGAGTTACTATATTCTCAAATTCTCAAGGCATATATGTCTTTTTTGGCCTAACAATTTGGTATGCGACGTAGTGGAAGACCAATCAACGTACTTAATATCATCGTTTCAGGAGAAACGAAATCAAAGAATCCGTCCAATCAAACGCATTTTACAATAACATGTGGTTTCAACGCAATTTATAATTTCTTCTTCTACACCACGGGGTTTAAAAAACCGTTTGTCCATTAAACGTTTTCTATAATTACTTTTAACCAAACGGCATCTTAAACCCCGTCTTAGTCTAGATGGTTTTTATAAACACGTTCAGTTGTAAACGTGGTTTATAACTACGTGGTTTATAACTACATTTCTATTAGATGGTTTTTAGCAAACGTTATTGATAGCAACGTCCAACCGTGAGAAGGAATTATAAAATGTGTTTAGTTGAGACGCTTTTAATAGCAACGTACGTTTAGTGGAACGTCAATTCAAATTACGTCCAAGTGAGACACAATTATAAAATGCGTCCGATGTCAGACGCTATCAAAATTTACGTTTGAAGAAACGCTTTCTTAAAAGACGTTTGAGCCAGACGCTTTCTTAAAGGACGTTATACTATCGAACGTAAACTTCAACATCGTTTTGGGTTCCACGCAATTTAAATTAACGTTATTGTCGTACGCGCCTTATAACTGCGTCAAGCTATATATGAGAATTGCCATAAAAAGTTCTCATATATAGACACTCCGTTTGAGAATATAGAAATATGGGACTTATAGGAGTGTGCCTACTTTTGTTGCTATATATGGCTTATAGCAACAACACTAAAGTTGTTCTAAGAGCTTGGATTGCCAAAAGATGAATAAGATTTTTTTTTTTTTTTTCCTGAAGCATTAATTTTAATAAAGGTTTGCTATAAGGGACCCGTTACTATGTTGAGCAAACTAAATTTGTGGTCCATTTTGGTTCTTTTGTTTATTTTTATTTTTGGAAGCATGCGTTCTTTTATTTAGGTCCAATGTTATTGTTGTGATCTTATCAAAAAAAACAATGTTATTGTTGTGGCCACCACGGCAGAAATTGCCAAAATGTACTTAAATAATAAACTACATGCATATGATGTACTATATAAGGATATCAAATAAAATTTGAAAGTAAGGATTTTAGGTTAACTAGCACAAATTTGACCAAAGTGATAAGAATAACTTTCTTAACATATTATTAATCCTTCTAGATTATTTTGATTGAGAAAACTACAAGTGGAAAATAGTTAAGTGAAGTTGACAGACAGTCGGTTAGTAGGATTGAAGGTATGAGGGAAGGTGGTCTCTCTCCCCTACTAACAAACATTTGACTCGATCAAACTTCACTTACCCTCCTAAAGTTTATGTTTATACACAATTTGCTTAACTAGATAGAGATGATCTGCACTCGTAATATGAATGTATAATCACATGTATTTATTTCTGATCGATGTTGAATTTGGTATTAGTATTATCGCCCAACTTATATGATCGATGTTGGAGATTTTTGCCGAAAAGAACTTAAAAAATCGCCCAATTCCTCGTATATGGTCAATGTACCGCTGAATTCCAAAAACAACATACATTATTAAAAGGGAAAAATATGACCAGAAAAAATGACGCCCATATCCCTGTACATAAGGCTGCACATGAGCCGGTACGGCCCGGTTTTATGATGGAACCAATACATGTACCTGGAGTTGACCTACAACCTCGGACCTATAAGACCTGGCCCCAAGACAAGACCGATACTGGTTTTTACCCATAATCAATCTTTCCTTCCCTGTCTCAGATTGCAGCTGTAGAAATTACACTAGCAATCTAGCATCAGTTCTTGTTCCCTGTAGAAACCAATCTCAACATTTCATCTTGCTGCCACTATGAATTTAAATTAACTCAATTCCATGTCAGTAAATTAATCGTTGGCCGCAATCCATAAGACCATAACTGTTTAACATCCAAAAAAACATTCACCATCCAACCAATTTAACATCAAAAAAAAAACCCAAATCCACAAGAAGGAAAAAAAAACTCAAACAAAAACACACATAAATCACTTAAAACAAGCAGTAAATACACCTCAGAGATACGATTCTCACCAACAAAAACTTAAAATCAACATAATAGAGAATAAGAAGAAGAATAACATGCGTTTATTTTAGTTTTCTATTATTGCATCCTCTTGTAAGCTCTGTCTCTAGGATGGAGAGGAACATAATACAGATTGAAGCTGAGATTTACCCATGATTGCAGATTAGGGATGAAGAAGGTGTTCTTCTCTTTGGGTTTTTTGTTGCGGAGGAGAGGAGAGGTCGATTCAGATCCCTAAATCAGACAATCACAAATCAATCGAGCCAGTAATTCCTTCAATTGCAGCAAAAAATAAACCCAATCTTCTATTCTCGCTCCAAAAACATCAGATTCAAAACCCTAATTTCAATTCTTCTTCTCTGATTTCTCAAATCATCTGCAATACAACTTCATCTTCGATTTGTCACCAACCCATTAATCAATTGACATAAACTCTTCTTCCTTTACAAACCCTAAATCTCTGTTACCTTCTTCACCAATTTCAATTCCTTAGATTCTTTTTCTTCACCAGCATAATCATCTTCATTTAATCTACATCTTCAACATCGAACAAACACCACATCTGATTTCATTCAACAATAACAATTTATCCTCTTCGGTGAGCCGCCATCTCCTCTTCACTAAACACCCCTAGCTTTACAAAAGAAGAAGAAAATGAAGAAGAAAAGATGATCGATAGATAATATGCCTCAAATACCTAGGATGGACGACCACGATTAATAACTAATCCAAATATCTAACGGCTGATATCAGCCGGGACATCTGGTCCGGTACAGGCCGGTACTCCCCCAAGAACCATTCTCTGTACCTAGTCCTACACCGGTTCTCATGTTCTGTCCATGTCCCTGTACCGCCTACACCGGCTCCGGTACAGTTCCGGTCCGGTTTTTCCGGTTCCAGACAGGGTCTTGTGTAGCCTTACCTATACATGACTGTACTATGAATGCGTGGGAACATTTTTGGAGAGAGCACTAATGGTGCGTTCGAAATATTGACCAGTCAACTGGACTCATGTTCATGGTCAACAACACTCGGCACTATTTAGTCAACGGTCAATAGTACGTTTTAGTAGGAGTGCACTCGTGTGCTTGGGTCAGTCAACTGGAATAATTGACGGTCAATTGTACGATTGTGGGACTCAATGAGTCCACGTTTAACCAAAAAAGTTGCTAAAAGTCTATTTTTGAGGACAAAAAAGGTATAAAACGGTTGCTAAAAGTCCAAAATGTTACTTTTGGAATTTCCGATCAGGAACAGTAAGTGCGAGAATTTCACCCTTTTTTAAGTCATGTTCCAGCAAACAGCTCTCGATGTTGATGTGGATAAGGAATGGTCATTTCTTATCAAACTACTTCAGAGTTTTGGGTTTTGTGAAGATTGGTACCAGTTAATTCACCAATATATCAACACTACAACCTTGTCAGTTCTTCTTAATGGTTATCCATTTGATGATTTCTCATCTACTATAGGTATTAGACAAGGAGATCCTTTATCTCTCTATCTATTCATATATTCCTGCAATGGAATGGTTTTCTAGAACTTTATCAGATGCTCATCATTTTAAAGAAATCAAAGGCGTTTTTGCTCTCGGAGGTGCACCTCCTATAAATCATTTGATATTTGCAGATGATTGTCTTATTTTTACTCATGATAATTTAACCAGTGTGAATAATCTTCTTCAAATTTTGCAGGATTTTAGTCCACAATTTGGTCAAGTCATTAATTTTTACAAATCTTCTGCGTCTACAATAACAATATGGATACAGAAATACGCAATACTCTCAGTTATATATTTGGAGTTAAACTTATGGAGAAAAATAAGAAACAATTGGGGTACTTATTGGTAAATCTAAAGTTAAATCTTTTGAAGAAATTCAGTTTGCTTTTGAAATAAGATTAGGTAACTGGAAAGGCATGAATCTTCATCAAGCTGGCAGGTCTACAATGGTGAAAACACTATTTAATGGAGTTCTTATGTACCAAATAAACACTTTTAAGATGCCTAAGAAACTTTTTACCAAGCTCAATACATTGCAAAGAAAATTCTGGTGGGGATACAAGTCTAATAAGGGCATAAATCTAATTGCTTGGCAGAACTTATGTTTGTCTAAAGATTTAGGTGTCTTGGCTTTTAGGATCTAAAAAAGTTAAACCATGTTCTTCTTACTAAATTAGCTTGGAGAATATGTCATCAATCTGATCATTTGTTGACACAAATTCTTAAGGCTAAATACTTCAAGAAAGAGGAATTTCTGCATCTAACTGGAGAAAAAATTAATTCTTCATGGACATGGAAATGAATTGAGCTGGGACTGTCTAAACTTCAACAAAATTATTGCGTGGAGGTAGATAATGGTAAAGGCACCAAAATATGGGTTGATAAATGGATCATTGGGTTGGAAAGTGTAGTTGGGCCCCTTAACTCTTCTCACTTATGATATGTCTTTGTTAGTAAGTGGATTATTCCTGACACAAACAGTTAAAATGTTTCTCCTCTTAACATGTTATATGTTCCAGGCATAGTTGAGAAAATTAAAAGAATATAACTCTCTCACCAAGAAGATGATGTTATTAGATGGATCCCTGCAAAAGATGGTACTTTTACTATTAAAAGTACATATAATAAACTTGTTGAAGCAAGGATACAACATATCAAACAGATATAAGTGTTGTTCCTAAATATGTCTGGAAAGCATTATGGAAGATTAAGCTACCACATCGTGTCAAGCTTTTCATATGAAAATGTTTGAAGGGTATTGTTCCTACAAGGATCAGATTATCTCAAGCCATGTAGCATACTGAAACTCATTGTAGTATTTATAATCAAGAAAATGAAACTTTGTTCCATCTTTTTATAAGCTGGAATCATGCAAAAGCAGTCTGGAGATCTCTCGGCATTAACATAGATCATATTATAAATAATTGCCATAAAGTACGAGAATGGATTATATCATGGTTTATGGATGTTTAAAATGTGGGAGTGGCTGAGCTATAGACAAGGCGAACCATTGGTTGACTAACTCTGGCTCTAACCCCCCCCCCCCCCCTAAAATCCTAATAATCATCTAGGAACCCCTAAAATTCATACTATATTATGTATTTAGCCCACTTTGTGCTTAGTATTTAGTCTACTAAGTCCAAAATATTTATTAAATTTTGCTTTATCCCCCCTTAATCATATCCACAGATCCACTGGCTACAGAGTTTATTAGATCTTTGATCATAAGTAGATTAATGCCCACTTTGACAATGCTTTAAAAAGATTGTTATCATTCTCTTAAGCCATATTTGCGCTCCTAATAGGAAATCTTGGGTAGTAAATTTAGTTATTAATCTTTGTATTTTGGTCGCATAGGTTTTCAACCTTCCCCAAATACAGAACTTTAGAAGTGCATTTGGAAACTTAGAATTCCTCGTTGTATTCATTTATTTCTTTGGAAGGCAATTAGAAATGCCAATCTTCTTATGGTGGTTTTGCAATCTAGAATGCCTACCGGTCCTTGCTTTCTCTGAAAAATATTTATTAGACTGGTGGCCATTTTGGCTTGTTGGTCATGTTTGTTGCTTTCTTGGGAATTCTAAATATTTGTTTGTTGTTATTCTTTTGTATATCTGGAGTAGTATGAATAACTTGTTTTTTAACAATAAGGATGAAACTTATGTTGCAATCATTGACATAGCTAGAGCCATGATAGTGTCCAGAAAATTACCCACCACTCCCAATTCACCCAATCTTGATGTCGTTAGTACGTAATGATAAAATGTTTCCCCCTTCCTTTAGATGAACTGGTAGTGCCTTTAATGATGTCTGTTTGACTAGTGGTGCATGATATGTGATGAGAAACTATACAAGTAAAGCCTCCTTTTGCGTAATAGGGTTTCCGAAGTCACTTTTCCTCTTGAGCAGAGACTCATGTTATTTGGGATGATTTGAAGAATAATGTGGGACTCAAGCTTACTCATATAATCATTGAAAGTGATGCCGAAGAGTTGATCGACTAATTTTCAGCTAGAAACTTTTATGTGATCAATGAATGGATGCTCTCTGTAAAGACATTTCCTTTTTTAGTTGTAATCTTGTATATTGAAAATTTACTTTTCAACCTCGTATCTGTAATGATGTATATCATACTTTGGTCTGGCCCACTGGGCTAAACTTAACTCTTCTTTTATGTTTGTTCTAGACCTCCAATTCGACTCATGCCCGTTGTTGATGCAGGTCGTTAGCCTTTTTCAAGACCTTCGGTCATTTTTATTTTAAAAAAAAAAGTGCATAGTAGTACTTAAACTTGTTATATCCCCTTTTCTATTATAAAGAGTCAAGGTCAAAATGCTAACATTGAATAATCTGTTTGAGGATAGACTTTGCTTGTGGCATAGAAAGGCAGAACTAGAGAGTAGCATTTTTTTGTGAATAACATTTCATTAATAAAACTTGGCAACGACCGGAGCCGGGTTTGTACCATTAACAGAGTCTTCTAATATGGAGTAAGGTGTTATCCCTCTCATAATATCAGATTTATCTATTGAAAGTTGTTGCAAAATATATATGGGGGGTTCACCATCCCAATCAAAATTATATCTAAAAGATTCCGCTTTCTTTGCATGTGTATCATTTCAAGTTCTATGAATGAACTGAAAACCCAAAAAATTAGAATAAGATTTTGATACATGTGTATCTTTGTCTCTCAGGGAACTAGTGATCCTCAAGACAGATTGAGGATAGATTTCTACTTTGGGAAGGAATACTGATTTTTAGGCAGTATTCTTAGATAAGAAAATATTCTTAGACAAGGTAATATTCCTAGATAAGGATATACCTAGAAAAGAAATATTTCCTAGACAAGGTAATATTTCTAGATATGGAAATATATACTTAGAAAAGGAATTATTCCTAGATAAGGAATATTCCTAGACAAGGTAATATTCCTAGAAATGAAAATATACCTAGAAAGGGAATTATTCCTAGATAAGGAAATAGATTCCTATAAGGTTTGGGAAACCGTTAAAGCTATAAATAGAGATGTTTAGCTCATAGCTTAGATCTAGAGTTTGTTTTGTGATACAAACACACCTAGATCAAAGAAGGAGGTTTGTGAGACAGATCACCTTAGATAAGTTTGTGAGGCAATTAATTATTGCAAAAGCAAGCTTAGAAAAAAATACTTAAATATTATTTACTGTTTAGAGAGATTGTGAGCGTAACAAAGAGAGAATTGTAATAGTTTTCTTGTTCATAATCTAGAGAAGATATATTTCTTCGAATTACTTAATTGTGTTCTGTTTTCTAGTTTTTCGTCTATTATTATTCTGAATTCCGCCTCTATAATAATAGTCACCAAGGTACAGAGGTCAATACGTATCAGATTTAGCTAAATTACTTGTTGCTTCTAAAGTGCTTTGTTGCGCCAAGAGATCATAAATTGCTTCCTATTCATAATCCTTTTTAAACTTTCGCAGTCACCTTCAATGCTATAATTGCTTATTTTCTTCTCACTTCCCATGAAGCCGCTTGAAAAGGGCTTATAGCTTTTGCTTCTTGGAGATTTGTGCTTGAGGATGGTGTTAGAGCACTGGTCGGTCGAACTCGCAAGCGTTGCTATCTCAATCTTGTTTTTCAAGTTTAGTTGCCAAAACTATAAGTTTTGATTTCTAGTCTACTTATAGCTAAGTCTCGGATTAGGATAGAAAGTGTAGTTGAGCTTTAGACTTCACGGCGTTCATCGATTGAAGACGAAGAACTACAAAGGAGAGCTTGTGGAGCTTCACCAACAAAAGGTATGTTGAAACTTGAACTCATCTATCACTCAAAAGTCTATCTACTCTATCTCCTATTTGAGACAAAAGTCGTATAGCTATATAGACTGCGATTATACACATTTGATATTTCGAGCTGAATTTAACTCGCTTACATATTTCTTGAAATATGTGTTGGTAAGATTTCGCTTTAACCAAGTTCATATTATATTCTTAACGAAATTCAAAAGATGATCATGTGAAAATCGCCTGGTAACATCTTACATGATCTGTGTGAGACAGTCATTTTATGTAGACTCAGAATGTTTCGTTTTGATCATTCGATCAATTGAAAATTGCTTCGAAGCTAATAGTTTGTGTGAGACAGCTATTCCCGTCTTCTAAGAATGTATCAATGATTTAAATGAGAGTTTAGAAAAAATTAACCATGATTGGATATAGCACAAGATGTGTACTTGTATGCTAGTCACAAGCAAGTTATTCCAAGTCCGGGAACCATGGTATGCGTACACGTATGCGTATATTTACTGGTTGGTTAATGAAATTCCTGAAGTTAGTATGCGACACGTTCGCGATCGGCGTAAGTTCAAGTTCGAGTTCAACCGAAGTTTGGTGGTATGCGACAAGTTCACGATCGGCAACCTAAACTTAGTCCTCGCCACTTAGGTATGCGTACACACGTTCGCATACTTGAGTAGGTTATATTCTATAATCGGTTTGTTCATGAACTATTATATTTATATAATAAGGAATGCAATCTTTGCAACCGTGGCTATAATGTTCATGAATTGATTCGAGTGAATCAAAATCGATTTTGCTTCAATTGTGTCTTGTATACTTCTATAAGAATATAAACAATCGAACAACTCTGTAACTAGTTTCATTTGAGTCATTTGAACTAGTTATGGGTATGATGTATAAGGTTGATACGAAAGTGTTCATATGGCTAACTTCGGTTAACTATTGTTGAGCCAACAAGGTGTACATTTTAGGTACGGTTACCCATATCTAAATGAAGTCACTTTTCAGCTTGTGTGTAACAAGCTAAGTTCGATCTAATCTGTTGAAAGATATTAGCTTGAGTCTAATCAAAGTTTTCATCTAACTATGTGAATATTGAATTCTTTGTTACCAAGGTGACATTGATTGCAAACCCCGATTTGAAGACTATATATGGGAGAACTCTAGCAACTGGAAACCTAATCCCCACACCTCATGTGTGATACTAGTTGCGACTAGAGTCGATGCTTGATTAACCTAGGTTTTTCCTATAACCATTATAGGTTAACGACTTGAATACTTCATTGGGATTGTGAAGCCAGACCCAACTATCTTCTCTGTATTTGCGTGTTCTGATCTTGTTGTTTTCTATCGTATTATCTTCTCTAAGATTTTCTTGAGATTTAATCTCCGATAGACAAGATAAAAAGTAGTCACAAACATCTTCGTCTCATCGTTTGTGATTCCAAAATATCTTGTTTCGCTACCATACGATTAAGATTATTGTGAGGTGATTGATATAACTTGGATGTTCTTCAGGAATATAAGTCCAGTGTATCAATTGGTTCCTGTTCACCTTGATTTATCAAAAGACGGAAAAAACTCGTAAGTATTTCTGTGGCAGACAGATTTATCTATTCAATAGACTTTTCTGTGTGAGGCGGATTGGTTTATCAAGTCTTCGACTTTGGGTCATAGCAACTCTTAGTTGTGGGTGAGATCAGCTAAGGGAATCAAGTGCGTAGAGTCCTGCTGGGATTCAGAGGCATAAGGAACGCGACTGTGCCTTGATCAGTGTGAGATTAGTTAGGGCTCAACTACATTCCAGTGCGAAGTTAACTTGGAGTAGGCTAGTGTCTGTAGTGGTTTAATACAGTATGGTGTTCAAATCTGGACTAGGTTCCGGGGTTTTTTGCATTTCCGGTTTCCTCGTTAACAAAATTTCTGGTGTCTGTGTTATTTCTTTTCCGCATTATATTTTCTATATTATTGAAATATCACAGGTTGTGCGTAGTTCAATCAATTAGATAATCCAACCTTTGGTTGTTGATATAAATTGATTAACACTTGAACATTGGTCTTTGGTACCGTTCAAGTTGTTTCACATAATAACCAGGCTCACGGATTTCTATCTGTTTGATTTGTTGATTACATTGTGAAAAAGAGATATAACTCTTAGATATATTTCTTGATTGAGCTTGCTTTATTAGTTGGTGCTCTCAGAATTATATTGGAGTTAGTCCATACAGATTTCTAAACAAAATATTGGGTGAGGTTGTTAGACCCCCACTTTTTCAATTGGTATCAGAGCAGGAAAACACGTTGAAGACCTCATAAGTCTGTGTTTGTAGCAATCTGACTCTATGGATAGTAAGGCTATCTCAATAAATGCACCACTTGATCCAAGGATTCCAGAATTCTCTTCCATGACTGATTTAATTAAATATGTAGAAGAAATTATATCCAAACCTCCGGCAGGTTTAAAATCCCTTGAAGTGTTTTCAGAGCTTGAAGAGAAACTTGAAAGTTTATCTTTTGATGTTGAGTCATGTCTCCAGAAAGAACAAGACTCTCTTGATAAACTAAACCAAGTTATGGTGAATAATCTTCATGTTGAGATTGATATTGATATACTTATTAGTGAGACTAATAATCCTCTCTTCTATATCCCAAAAAGTTGTAACAAACTGGATATAGTACAAGATGAGTCTAAATCTCATATACCAGATTGTCTCATCTCAAAACATGACTCTATTCATCAGTCAAACCAAGATACAATGTGTCATGATAATTGTTTTGTTTACTATTGTAAACATGTCAGGATGTCTTCTTACACCAAAATAGTTTCCCTGCGCAGTACTAAACATTATCTGCACACACTGTTTTTATTAAGTTTTAAAATGAGACATCAGGGGCTCAAATTTTTGTGTATCTCTCTAAAGTCTTTTGTAAAACTTGCAAAAAAAAAATCTTGGATGTTTCTCAATTTTGTTGAATGCAAAAGTAGTTGGAAAAAAACTCTTTCTTGGTGCCATGGTGAGAAGGAAATTGTTCACCTCAACACAACTTGATTGTTTTGGAAGTGCATCCTCACCAAGAAATTCCATGTTATGTATACGGTGAGGGAAGCACGAGAATTGGGGCGCACATGTTGCATTAGGTATGATTTTGAATCTTTGGTAAGGCTGTAGAATTCAAATGGATTCTTATAAAAGGTATGTCTATAAACTTGAGAAAGATTTGTGTTTTTATCATTTGCTTAGAGTACTTATAATGATCTATGTGCCTTGCTTATCGTTCGTTTCTACCTAACTTGATTTGTGTGTAAGGTTCTTAAACGTTTAGGTTTGAAAATAGTAGTTAGGGATTTTTGGACTTCATGGTACACATACCAGGTATGCATACTATAATTTAAAATCAAAATCCATGGATTTTAGTTCGCAATGTTTGCACACTGCTCCAGGTCACGAAAATTCGTTTGCAAACCGGTATGCATACTGGCCTGTAGACGTCGATATTCGGTAAACCTATTTTGGTCGTAACTTCTTCGTCTGAACTCGGAACGACCTCATTCTTTTTGCATTATCTTCCTCTTTGAATTCTCTTCAATATGGAGATAAGAATTATTGAATTTGGATGAGTTCAGATTGGTCTTTTTCCCGTCTCTTGTTTTTGAGTGTTTTGCTCCGTTTCGTCGCACTTGTTCCACTTCTCTTGGACTTGGGCACTTGGATTCCTTGATTAGTACTATCCTAAGATCATTTGTAGCTTTTACAAGAATGTTGTTGTTGAATCACAAAGAAGGAAGTTCAAGAATGGATAGTGGTACACATTGCTTTGGGATTCTTGAATGTTCAGAATCATCTTATGTGAACTATGGTGCATGGTAATTAATGACTTTGTATGTTCTTATTTGTTAAGAAAATCTTTTTATACGCCTTTGGTAGATATTCTTGGTGTAAATCCGTGCGAAAAAGATTGATTCTACCCTCTAAGGACAAATCATCTTATATGTGAATTACGAGTTTGTCTTGATGTCTAGGAAACTTCTTATGAGAATTTATTCTTTTGTTTTAAGAAGGATAACTAGGGTTTGGAATAGCAATTATTGTGAGTACACATAGCTATTGCCAACGATTTTCATCTTGCAATGTTTTTAGATATATTTATTTAAATTCTAAAGTTGATTTGGAAGATGATTTTGCAGTATTAATCTTTATTGGTTTTATATATTGCAAATAATGTTATGGGATATGTGTGTTTGCGTCCGTGAACTATGATTGTCTCATATATGTCAAAAGTTAAGTCTATTATATGTCATTATGCAAATATTGATGGAAAATAGAGAACGAACTTTTTGATAACAAAGATTAAGTCTATGATATCATTATGCAAATATTGATTGATATTGATGAAAATAGAATGAATCTTTGAATATTCTGCAGTATTGATCTTTCTCTGATCCACTTCTATGTGTAAGTACTGTGCGGCTCTGTAAGTTCTCTTATGTTGAGCTTTTCCGATTAAATTAATCATGGGTTCTCTTGTGGTTAATTTAATTGAGTTTTCTGGATACAAATTCATGTTTCATGTAATTTGTTAATATCCAAAGAAATCCTTCATTTCTCATGAAATTAAGGTCGCTCTTGTTGTTCTCTCGGGAATGAAATTTTATGGGGGAGAGTTCTTAATTGAACTTGTGCTTAATTGTCAAATCTTTCCGGGGAGTACAGCTGTGAAATATTGTAGGAGTTTGTGTCTTTATAAACTCCATGATGAATACACTAAGTTTCGACTATGTGAAATCATCGAAACAAAGTTGATATGTTCTCTTTTGGTCATGAAGTATATCTATGAGAATTTCATTAGGATCCCACTAGTTTTCGTACCTTTGCCAATTTATATTGACAAGAAGGGGGAGAATTAATGTGTAGTTTACACTACAAATACATATGGTTTACATATCATTATGTAAGGGGGAGTGGTTTTCATTGTGAGATGAAGTATTGACTAAGGGGGAGTGATACATATCACCATAGTATTATTGTCAAAGATGTGATACAATTGGACTTTGATGTTGTGTAATAATACTATGACACTATATAAAATGATTGAGAGCTACTGTTTTCTCATTGTTATGGCCTCGGATCTTCAACAACACTGATGCTGAGTAGAACACGTTCAGAATCACTGGATTACTTGGAAGTGACGAAGATTTCGAGTAATGTTGAAGAACCAAGGAAATCGAGCATTTGGATGAGAAGCTACAAAGTTTATTTATTTTGTGATCCATATGTATTGATAGTTTTGTCACTAAAATTGACAAAGGGGGAGATTGTTAGAGCACTTCTTGGTCGAACTCGCAAGCGTTGCTATCTTAAGCTTGTTTATCAAGTTTAGTTTCCAACTATAAGTCTTGATTTCGAGTCTACTTATAGCTAAGTCTCGGATTAGGATAGAAAGTGTAGTTGAGCTTTAGACTTCACGAAATTCATCGATTGAAGACGAAGAACTACTTAGGAAAGCTTGTGGAACTTCACCAACAAATGGTATGGGGAGACTTGAACTCGTCTATCACTCAAAAGTCTATCTACTCTATCTCTTATTTGAGTCAAAAGTCATATAGCTACATAGACTTCGATTATACACATTTGATATTTCGAGCTGAGTTTAACTCGCTTACATATTTCTCGAAATATGTGTTGGTAAGCTTTCGCTTTAACCAAGTTCATCTAATATTCTTTACGAAAGTCAAAAAATGATCATGTGAAAATCACGTGGTAACATCTTACATGATTTGTATGAGACATTCATTTGATGTAGACTCGGAATGTTTCGTATTGATCATTCGATCACTTGAAAATTGCTTTGAAGCTAATAGTTTGTGTGAGACAGCTATTCCCATCTTCTAAGAATGTTTCGATGAATGAAATGAGAGTTTATAACAAATTAACCATGATTGAATATAGCACAATATGCGTACTTGTATGCTAACTGTTGCAAGTTATTCCAAGTCCGGGAACCATGGTATGCGTACACGTATGCGTATTATTACTGGTTGGTTAATGAAATTCCGGGAACTTAGTATGCGCACCCGTTCGCGTAATGGCGTAAGTTCAAGTTTCGGAGTTCAACTGATTTTGGTGGTATGCGTACCCGTTCGCGTACTGGCGAACCCAAACTTAGTCCGTCCACTTAGGTATGCGTACACGTTCGCATACTTGAGTAGGTTATGTTCTAAAATTGGTTTGTTCATGAACTAATACATTTATATAATAAGGAATGCAATCTTTTGCAAACAATGGATATAATGTTCATGAATTGATTCGAGTGAATCAAAATCGATTTTACTTCAATTATGTCGTGTATATGATGTGATTTTTAATTGTTGTAGTAGTAAGGATTCAAACTCTAAGACTTGTGAAGATTAAATTTAAGGATTTAATTAAAATAATAAAGGCGAGAGTTACTGGGACTAGGATTCCACCGAGTTCATGTCATAGGGCTCAATTATTTATTCTCAACAATTATCGCTCAATAAATAAAATAACATCGACTCTTATTTTCCCAAAGTAGATTCTCAAAATATTAGTTATAAATCGTAAGCGTGGGACATCAAACATCTAAGCAAGCATGACCCATCAAATAAAATAATAAATATTTAATTCAAATCATAAATCAATTTAAAATAAGTGCAAAAGTCATAAAAAGAATAAAATAAATTCACCCATGTATGGAATTCGAATTCCTCCGTCGACCCAGTGTCGGGGTTTAGCTTCTCGTGATGAAAACACACTCAAAATATAATTCATAGCTCAAATGGTATTTTTATTGAAGAAAACTAATAATACAATGAATCTGCAACGCTGTACTGGTGTTATAGAAGTCACCGTTACAAGAGTTGTTGCAAATTCAAAATAAGCGTGCCAAAATGAATGTTACGAGTACGGTTTATAAACGACAGTTCTCTGCGACAGTCAGTGGACGTTATATATTCTTCTTCTTCTTCTTCTTCTTCTTCTGCAACCCTCTGTTCTTCACCCCTATCACTCGATATCCCCTTCTAGACTTCCTCAGAACCTTATATATACTCGCAGGACCAAGCATCTTCCTCCATAACTCCAAATAATTATGTCTTTAATACTCCAAGTCACGGGATTATTTTTTTCCTTCTTCAAAAGTGTTATTGCATTCAATCACTCCAATCACGTTCCAAATACCTTCCATATCGAAACCAACTCCCTATAGTCACACGTCAATGCACAAATCTCGTGTAAGATTGATAGAATTCTCGGATATTCTCATGCACCCTGATTTTCTTCCAAAGTTGTGGCTTCTTTTTTAACGTAACCAAGAGACTTACCATCTCTGTTTCGGTCAAATAGGATGATACCGATCCTAAACCGAGAGAATATCTCCCAAATCCAACGCCAGAATCTCGAGTATTTATCCCGTAAAAACCTTCTTCCCTGAATTAGCTTCTCACGTGATATACTCCAGCTTAAATCTCTCCAACATGTTTCTGCACTTCTGTTGATTGAGTCAAACACAAGCCAAACACCGTAAACCACACAGAAATTATGGGAAGAAGTTCCGCATAATCCGTGTAAAGCTCATCCTCAGTTTTCTCTCCACACGATTTCCAGCCCAATTAAGTCCATTCGAACACCCATACCAATCCTGTTTGGTTAAAACAAGTCTTCCCCAAAAGTTTCAGCCATTTAGTCTCTCTAGAACACCCCAAAGTCTTGAACCCTAGTTCTGTTTCTTTTGAAACAAGATTTCCCGCCATTTTCTGATTTTGAATTTGGGAAAAAGATGTCCTCCCCCTAATCCTATACGGGTGTCCTTTTAGCACTTGCCTTATGGGGTGTAAATAGTAAGTAAGGTGTCCCTTATCCGTTGAGGTGCTTCTTAGTAATTGAGGTGTCCCTTAACCAACATTGAGAGTTCGAATAACACGTGTCCTCCGGGTGCAAATAACATTTTTTTTCGAGCCAATTCTCCACAAGAGCTTAATCTTCCAAAAATAACTAAAAAAAATTTATTAGTGATAAAATGAGTCCCAGCTAATGTATTTATGGATGAAAATGCGTCACACTTGCGTGTTCATCAGTATACTTCTATGAGAATATAAACAATTGAAAAACTCTAGAACTAGTTTCATTTGAGTAATTTGAACTAGTTATGGTTAAGATGAATAAGGTTGATATGAAAGTGTTCATATGGCTAACTTCGGTTAACTATTGTTGAGCCAACAAGGTGTACACGTTTAGGTACGATTACCCATATCTAAATGAAGTCACTTTTCATTTGTGTGTAACAAGTTAAGTTCGATCTAACGGTTGAAACATATTAGCTTGAGTCTAATCAGGTTTTCATCTAACGGTGAATATTGAATGCTTTGTTACCAAGGTAACATTGATTGCAAACCCTGATTTTAAGACTATATAAGGGAGAACTCTAGCAACTGGGAAACCTAATCCCCACACCTCCTGTGTGATACTAGTTGCGACTAGAGTTTATTCTCCTTTAACCTAGGTTTTTCCTAAAACCATTATAGGTTAACGACTTGAAGACTTAATTAGGGTTGTGAAGCCAGACCCAACTATTTTCTCCATATATGTGTGTTCCGATCTTGTTGTTTTCTATCGTATTGAGTACTATCTTCTCTAATATTTTCTCGATATTTAATCTCCGCTAGGCAAGATAAAAAGTAGTCACAAACATCTTCGTCTCATCATTTTTGATTCCACAATATCTTGTTTCACTACCATACGATTAATATTATTGTGAGGTGATTGTTATTACTTGGTCATTTCTTCGGGAATATAAGTCCTAGATATCAATTGGTTCCTGTTCACCTTGATTTATCAAAAGACGGAACAAAACTCGTAGGTATTTCTGTGCGAGACAAATTTATCTATTCAATAGACTTTTCTGTGTGAGATAGATTGGTTTATCAAGTCATCGACTTTGGTTCGTAGCAACTCTTAGTTGTGGGTGAGATTAGCTAAGGGAATCAAGTGCGTAGAGTCTGCGGGATTCGGGCGTAAGGAACGCGACTGTACCTTGATCAGTGTGAGTTTATTTAGGGATCAACTACATTCCAGTGCGAATTTAACTTGGAGTAGGCTAGTGTCTGTAGCGGCTTAATACAGTGTGGTGGTCAAATCTGGACTAGGTCTCGGGGTTTTTCTGCATTTGCGGTTTCCTCGTTTGTGTCTGTGTTATTTCTTTTCCGCATTATATTTTCTATATAATTGAAATATCAAAGGTTGTGTGTAGTTCAATCAATTAGATAATCCAACCTTTGGTTGTTGATATTAATTGATTGACACTTGAACATTGGTCTTTGGTACCGTTCAAGTTGTTTCACATAATAATCAGGCTCACGGAGTTTTATCTGTTTGATTTGCTGATATTACATTGTGTAACAGAGATATAACTCTTAGATATATTTCTTGATTGAGCTCGCTTTATTAGTTGGTGCACTCAGAATTATATTGGAGTTAGTCCATACATATTGTTAAACGAAATATTTGGTGAGGTTGTTAGACCCCCGCTTTTTCAGATGGTCCTGCCTTTCCTCTGACGAAATCACATGCATCATCTCTAAGTATTAGAGCAAAATAAAAGTGAATCCCAAGTGGTATCTTTCTTTATAATAAGAGACCCCAAAGTGCCACATGTCATGTCTACAATTAATCTAATTTGTGGTTAAGCCATGTCAGCAGATCATTCCAAGTCACCACCACACTTGCCAACTCATCTGAACAAAAGAGTTGCAACTGTTGCACCAAAGGCCACCATTTCAGATTATAATCATCATGAGACATCTTACATGGTAAAGCTATAACTATGTGTAAAGATGATTTCAAATTTGAAACAATTTAAAATCAATCGGGAAGTAGCTATGGTAAAAGTATGCGGGAGAGAGAATAGTGAACATTTAATTTGAAATGATATTCTTCTACCGTCAAAAAGTCAAAAAAAATTATATGAAAAGATTCAATTTTGTTTCAAAAAGACACGACTCTCTTCCGGAGTCACTTGAAAAAGAAATTTCGCTCACAATATTTTTGAAGAGTTACGACTCTTAGTTTTTAGTTTGAAAACCATATTTATTTGCGACAGATTCTCTAAAAATTATCAACGAGACGGAGTTGGGCTTAAATTTTTCTACAACATCGTGTTCGTGATAAAGTTATGAGTATACGGTAATTCCCAATCTTCCGAGAATCTTAATCCATCCATGTTTTGGCATATTATTGCACAGGTAAGAATCTTATTTTTGGGATTTTATTCTGCTTCATTCTTTTAGATTTTTTTTTTTTTTGAAAAGTCATTCTTTTAGATTGAATGATCATCATTCCAGTAATAGTGATTGAACAGATATGTGCTTACATTCTTTCTTTTTTTTTTGTAGATATTTGACGACATAAACAAGTTTAACAAATTTATAAAAGAAAAAAATCGTTTGAACCACAAATGATTGTTATTATGGACTGCTTTGAGTAACACTTTATTATTTGTTGGACTCAGGACTCAGCAATTTGGTTAGTTTTACCCCGTTGGTGTAATTGCCTCTATCTTGCAGGTCCATGTTTGATACAGTTTTTGAACGACATTAATATACAGTTTTACCCCGGCCGTTGGTGTAATTGCTTCAAGTTTTACTTGATTGCTTACTGTACTTTCTCTTTAGATTTTGAACACATACATGACCAGACTTTAGTTGTTTAGTTTGCTTTCATTTTGATTTTGGAACAGTAAAGCACGATGCCCAATTATCTCTCTTACTTGCATACAAGTTTTTTTCAAATCAAATTTGTTTTATTTTTTTCAGGTTTCGGTTTCTGCAATAACCAACTAAGATGCGCAAGCATCGATGAATTCAAAAATTTTGTGGTTAAAAAGAACAATCCTTGCATATGTAGAAGATATATCCATGAAGACCGAAGAGGAAATCAAAAAATGTTGAAACAGGATCACTAAAGGAGATCCTTCGGCCCGGTTCTTGTGAAAAACCGCTTCTCACGATGATGATTTTTGTCTGTGTACTTCTCGTGATAGTGTACTTATGGAGGCAATTCGATGAATACATACAAAATTAGTTAGAGACAGATGATGGAAGAACTTCATACTACATGTAACCAGGATGCAATTACAAATACAGATCATCCAATGCGTGCTATGCTAAATGGGTTACAAATTTCAAGTGAGTGTTTTTTTGTTCTTTTTTGTTTTTTTACAAAGTATAACTTTCCACATGGTCAAGTTAGGCAATCAGAATTGGATACAAAGAAAGAACGTATTAGAACTTTATTTAACAACAAATTTTAGTACTAATTTAATTAAGGGACCTAATAAATTTACGAGTAGGATGGGTCCGTGGGATTTCAAGAATACAATCCTTTTTTCTCGCGTATAAAATTTCACTTGGTAACCGAACTAGCAGATATGACTCTCAACTCGTTATTTTCTAAGGGGATAGTGAAATTGTGGTTAATTGCCCGAATGGTTGTGGCAAGAATCCTTTTCCGGAGAATATGGAAGCTCAAGGACGACATCATGAGACTCTCTAGCAATCTTAATGATAGTGCATTTGTTTATGTGCCAAAATTGGCCAATACTCTTTCTCACGCACTTTCGCTATGCACTCACTCACAAAGTCCAAGATAGATGGACGAAAGGTTCTCCCCAAAAACATCACTATTCTCTCGGAATGTAGTTCATAGTTAGTTTTTTTTTTTTTGGTATCATGTTACCTACCCAAAAAAAAATACAATTTTTTCTAGAATCGTATATACATCAGGCATAATACTTTACTGTAACTATGTTCTTTTTTAGATGGATGAATTAACATAATTGTGTCAAGAGGAACGATTTTCTGGAATCGTATAGACATCATGCATAATACTTTACGGTAATATTATTCCTTTTTGGATGGATGATTTAACACAATTTCGTCCAAAGAAACAGATAACCGGTGCGTATGCACCGGGTTAGAAGCTTGTCTACATTAATTTTTGAACATTGTTTCTCAAGAGCTGGCCACGCAACATTCTGTTTCTTGATTCTGATATCTTTTAATGTTTTAGGGAGATTCTCTCTTGTCTAGAATAAAACATGTCTCCGGATATCTAATGACATTTGAAGAGGTGTTTTTTCCTTTTTATGGAAAACTTTGTTGCATCTTTCTTTTCAAATGAACCACATTTTAGTTATGGTTAGTTCTACATAAATTTCATTTCTAGGGTGACTCATCCTTTTTTTTTTATAGATATCTGACAATTTAGTAGAGGGTCGGAATTGAATTTGAACGGGGCTAGGACCTAGTTGCCATATTGCTTTAGCATAAGGGCAGTGTAAGAAAAGATGATCAATTGTTTTTTCTTTTTCCCCACAGAAAGAACAATGAGGGTTAATATTGAGGATTTTCCCATACAATTTTAAATTAGTTGATAGGGAATTCTGAAGACATTTCCATAAGAAAAGATAAATCCTTTGAGATACTTCTAGCTTCCATATGGATTTCCAGAAAGGCTCGTTTAAAGAGATATCAGGAGAAGAAAAACTAGACTAGTTTAGTTTATTATACATTGATTTTGCTGAAAATTCTCCCGAATTTGTGAGGGTTCATCTAAGGTTATCTTTCTTATGATGGTTAAAAATGTCTAGGAAAATGTGGATCTGAGTTTTCGAATTAGCTACGGATGCAGGAAATGTGGCATTGATAAGAGAGATATTCATTTTTTTGTTACTGGATGAATGATATCAGCCACAAGTGTCAGAGAGTTATTAGCAGAATTACGATGCTCTGAGATTTTACTAACTAGACCAAGTACCCAGTTGTCGTCCCAAATGTTTATACTTAAACCATCTTCCACTTCCCAAATACTATTTTGTTCTACTAATTTCAATCCTTACGAATACATTTACAAATCCACGAGCATTTTTTCGGCGGTTTAGCTCTTAAAGGAAATAAAAATATTTTAGATATATATGTTTAATCCTTTAGAGTTTTGGCATCATTCTTTGATGTTTATGTTGAACTTTTTTACTGAATAAAATTCTTGAATTATCAAAAATTATCAATTGTCCTGAAACTTTACTAAATAATTCTATGGTATTCAGGAGGTTTTTACACTCAATTAGATCTGCTTTAACAAAGAGCAGGCAATGACTAAGTGAGAGATACGCACACTTTTTAGAGTAATTTTAACTCCATCAAGAGTTTTTTTTCCCTAGGAAAGAAGCAGTCTTGAGAAAAATTCCATGCAGATTATGAATATGTATGCAGACAGGGGTTCTCCCTGTCTAACACCCTTAAATGAATGAAAAGGATCACCAGGAATTCAATTAAGCATGACAAAGATTGTTGTTGTTGAAATACATTATTCTATCAGGAACAAACTTCAGAGTTTCAATCAAAGGATTTGCGAGCTCTAATTAGAAAACCGCAATTAACCCAATCAAACTTCTTTGATATGTCCATCTTAACCCGTAGACCACATGTTCTAGATTTTTTTCTTCTTAAAAGAATCGACGATTTCATGAGCTACATGATATTGTTGGAGATTTATATGGAGGATAGAAAAGTCGATCGGAATGGAGAAATAATTTTGTTCTAGCAATGGGTTTATTCTATTAACTAAAAGTTTTGCAAGTATCCTATAAATGGTGTTACATAGATCTATAGTTCTAAATTGACTTGGGTCTTTATGTTGTTTAACTTTTGGGATAAGAAAAAGAATTGCGTGACACCTAAGATTTAAGACCTTTTCCAACAAAGTTTCATCTCCAATGCAAATGTGAAGGTCATAAAAAATGATGACATGACTAAGTGGGGGTGAAGGAGAAAGTCTAGATTAGACTTTCTCTATATCCTTGGGTCTTAAATCCACATCATCATTCATCATTTGTTTTTAAATTTAAACAAAGTTTGTTAGATAAGACCTTGAGATTGGAGATGAACTTGAGGTGAATGTTTTTATCTTTAATATTTTTTGTCTTTTAGCAATGACTCATTAAGAAAACGTATTAATAAGACCTCCGCATAAGATGACCTTGATCCAAATATTTGAGATGCTCTAAGTGAAGCAGACAGAGTTAATTAAGAAGGTACATAGAAGGCCCCTACCAATGAACCTTTGACCCGATCAAAGAATTTACCCTCATAAACTTAATGATATACAATATACAAATGAATTTTACCTTTTTAATCGGCGTATATAAAAACCATAAAAAAGTTTAATAAGGGGAATTGGTAGTTGGTACATGTTGTTCGTTTCTATCTGATTTTTATTTATTTTTTTAATAGAAAAGAACATACCTTATCATTTAAATTAGATTTTAAACTACATATACGGAGTATTTCATGAGATCTCCAAACTCGTGAACGGAGACTCGATCCTCTGACCTCCTACTTGAGAGTCAGGCTCCTGGCCAACTGGGCTAACCCCTGATGGTTTGATTTTTACTTGACTCATTTAAATTTAACTCATTATATCTGGCCTAAAACTAATTAAATAATAAAACTATTCGAGAAAGTTAAATCTAATAAGATATTTGCTTAACGGGTCGGGTATAAAATCATACCCAACTAAAATAGTTTTGAGCCAGACGTATTAGCCGAATTCAATCTCGAGTCAAAACTATCTGTCATTTTGTTCAGCCTGAGTTAAGTGTGGTGGCATGATAAAATTGTAAATTAGATTCAAACAACCAAGGTATCAGTAAATTTTCGGCCAAAATATTTGTACATATAAACCTTAATACTATAAACCAAGTGAGGATGAATCTTACGAGAACAACCGAGTTCAAAATATCAAAACTGATGTATGAACAGCCCACACAACAACAAAAAAAAAAAAAACAAAAAACAAAAAACAAAAAAACGGGTAACTAGCTCAGCTGGTCATCTCCGTTCCCTGAAGTTTCATGCGTTCTAGGAGGTCCCAATGGCGTAATATTGCGGAAATTAACATGGAATGTAGAGTTAGTTTGCCCCCCTTGTGACACAATCTCAGCCCCCCATCCGCTTCGGCTCCCTTGACTAGGTTGCCCATGAGGCTCTTCCACCTAGTTAATGTAATATTCTTTATCCAATAAGAACGGGCCCTAGCTCAGCTGGTCATCCCCGTTCCCCAAAGTTTCATGCGTTCCAGGAGGTCCCAGCACTAGTACAGACAACCGCTTTTGCCACGCCAAATTGGCGTGTCCATAGGGGTTTTGACACGCCAATTTGGTTTGGACTTGGCATGACTTCTGCTTGCGTGGTTTTAGGTAACACGGCGTGGTTTTAGGTAGCTTATAGCCACGCTTGCCTTGCGTGTCTATTTCTGCATGAAATAGACACGCTGTAGCTCATATAGGTGTTGCTATATAGTGTCCCAAAAACTTAAGTACTGGTACTCTATAGACACACGATTTATTATTTTGGCGTGGCTTTTTGGTTCCCTATAGACACGCTAAGTGCTTCTTGCGTGGCTATTTGATTCACTATAGACACACAAATTGCTTTTTGGTGTGGCTATTTGGTTCACTTTAGACACGCCAATTGTTTTTTGGTGTGGCTATTTGATTCACTATAGACACCCAAATTTCTTTTTGGCGTGGCTATTTGGTTCACTTTAGACACGCAAATTGCTTTTAGGCGTGGCTATTTGGTTCACTTTAGATACGCAAATTGCTTTTTGGTGTAGCCATTGGTTATCCGATAGACACGCCATATAGGTTTAACGTGGTTATATGTTATGTTTTAGCCACGCCAATTTCACTTGCCTTCATCCACGTGGTGTATTAGGGACCGTTGAATACCATCCACATGTAACGTTGTGAGCCGTTCATCGGATATCCTATAGACACGCCCCATACAGTGTGGCTAAATGTGATATTTAGCCACGCCCATTTCCAATTACCTTGATCCACGTGGACGTATTAGGAATCGTTGGATCTAATTTAAGATGATGCAATATTGACCGTTCAGATGTAACGTTCACCGTCCGCATGTAACGTTGGGAGCCGTTCATTGGAGAACCTATAGACACGCCATATAGCGTGGCTTTATGTGATATTTAGCCATGCCAATTTATATTTGTTTAGTGTGTCTTTATGTTATGTTTAAGCCACGCCAATTAACCTCGAAGCGTGTGTATTACGCGTGTGACGCCTCTAAGCCGTTCAGATATGACGCATCTAAACCATCCACCCGGCACTATCCAAATTTTCTTATACTTTATATAAATTGTGGTTAAATCTGAAATTCATATTATTTTTAATAACACAGTAAAAAATATTGAGCTTTGGTCTAACAATTTGCAAAAGAAAATATTAAAGAGCATTTATCCAAAAATCATCAGTTTTTCTTCAACTTTTTTGATGGTGGTGTCTCTTCAAGCAATTGATCAAAGTTGTGACATTCTCGACGCGGCAAACCTTGTCATCCTCTGTTTTCCATCTGGAAGTTGGTATGCTTGATCTACACTTTGTACATATAACTTTCTCTCGCCCCTTTTTAATCTTCTTTGGAAGCTTGTCGAGGTCTGCATGACTCCCCGAATGTGGATTGACCGCTAGGTGCTCCTCATTCGCTTTATCCTCTCGCAAGGCTGCTTGTTGTTCTTAGGTCACCGTCCAATTTCTTTTCCAAATCTAAAATTGGTTCGGGTTGCTTATGAGGTTTTCCATGTTTGTGGAGTTTCTACTGAAGAAGAGATTAAATGTATTATATATATATTCTAAATCCAAGGCGAATTGCGTCATCATGTGAATTCTCAACAAGAGACAGACAAAAGTCATTTTTCCAACAATGTAATAAAGCCAACTTCACTTTGAAGGCCGTGGCATTTTTCACAAACCGACGCCCATAATAAAATCCGTAACCAAATATCAATTTTCAAATTTACACTGGCATTCATGTTCCACTTAGGTGTTAATATATTTCTATCTCGTACTTATTCTTTAATCAAACTGAATACACGATTTATGTAAAACTATTTATATACTTGATTAACGAAGCAAAAGAGCTAAGAAACTAACCTTGTCATCTGAGATGGAACAGTTATCTTTTGGCCATGCCACAAAACCATCTTTAGCTTCCCCTAATAACTTAAACTCACCACTTGGTTCGGTTAACACGAACGATGGAACTATAACCTCCTGAATATTGACAACATAACAGTTTTTAGGAAGATCTTGTCCATGTATTTTCTGGTTAGGCAGCGTAGGTAAAATACCGCCTCTAGCAACGACGTTTCCCCTAGATCCATTCCAAAAGTCGTATTTTTCTTTCTGCGGAGATAGGGCATATGAACATCATATAAAATGAAGATGCTAGAATTAGCAATATAGATTTACGAAGAAAAAAATATCAAAAAAAACATACTCCATTAGATGTCTTAGCCAGAGGTTCTGCCGTAGATGTGCACGACTTATCTAGAGATATTGAAGGATTTGGTTGGGAATTACTGGTAGAGTTCTGCATAAGATTAGGAGACCTTCTTAGATCCATCGGAATTGCTACGTGAAGGAGACTTCCGCAGAGAAGTAGTTGGTTGTGAATTCTTTGGTAGGGTTCTCGCATAAGATTAAAAGAGTTATTAGTTACTTTTGAAAGTTACACATGTTTTTATTTTTCTGAGTTCTCTAATTTAAACTTGGATCGGTGATTCATATAATTGATAGACTGGTTTATGTATATTCGACTTACAAATCAAACAAGCCAAGCAACTAACCTTCTTAGCAGGCTCGGTAAACTGAACACCAAACTTTGGCCAAGGAATCGCTTTTCCAAGAGTTTGCCCTAATGTTTCCATACCCGAAAATCGTATGGGTAGACGGAAATTCGGTTTATTACTTCATCAATCGAGATTTTGTGGCAATCAACCTCCAACCCATCCTTTCCATGTAATTGTTGTTTTCCCATTAATGAAAAATCTCTACCTCGAGCAAGGACGTTTGCCTTAGACAGGCTCATCAAAAAGGTTGCACCTTCTACCCCGCGGAAATATATGGCATATGAACATCTTCAAGCTAAAACTTCAAAACAAATTGAGATTTAAAATGCATGTAAAAATAAAACAAAATAATGAGAAACTCGCTTTAGTTGTCGCGATCTCGTTGGCTCCGACTAGGTGGATCTTTTGACGTCACATCCAAAGTATGTTTCCCAATTTTGTTGACTTACCCGCACAGCAGTAGAGTAATATTCCAAATTCGGGTGACAAATATGCCAAATTCCACCGTGAATGCGAAGACACATATGAATAGGTAACAAATATACAAGGTTCTCCAAAATACACCCTAGCATCCATGATTCATATAGTAGTTGATGGAATATTTCAGACTCATATGGTCTTAAGATCATGTAATCGGTTTAAAACACATACCTTCGAACTTTTTTCGGATCTTGCGATACGAGATTGGCTTCCGTTGAGTAGATCCGGTGATTTCACAGCCTCAGAATGTTTTGGTTGACTTACCTGCATCAGAAAATTGAAATGAAAGTTGTACCTTCTTTTTGCAGTGATACCATTTAAGCAAAATGCACAACTGACTCACAATCAAATAGCTAACCACATATCTCGTTCTATAAGGTTCTCTAAAATATACACTAACATCCGTGATTCATATTGCTGATAACATATTCGTCTCTTATATCAAACAAGATATATATATAAAACTGGTTTGTGTAAAAACATATCCATTGACTTAATAAAGCAAACAAGCATAGCAACCAACCTTTTGATCCAAGATGGTTTGATTTGATGGCCAACTAATTTCAAGATCACCAACATCTTTTAAAGTTTTTATCCTTAAGATGTGCCAAAGGGTAATTTGATGGTTTCATTTAGTACTTCACTAACCATGACACTATAGCATGTAACCTCACCCGTCATTCCTGACTTCATTTTATAAGATACCTTCTTTGAAGAGTAAGCTCTACCAATGGAAACAATGTTGTCCTTTTCTCCAAACCAAAGTTTGCATCCTATGCCCTGCAGAAACACAAGGCGCATGAGAGATAGTAAATGGAAGATTGAAAATTTAAACGCGTTGGAAAACCATACATCAATGGTAACTTTTTCATATGGCACATTCCGAGATTCCCCGGTGGATGGAGGAGACGAAGACTTCTTTTTGATACTAAAGATGGCGGGGATTCAGTAGAAACGGTCGGCGTTTTAGTACAAGGAGAGTCCCGCTTTGCGGACCCTTTGGTGCTTTCAGATGACTTCTGCGGACCGAATTTCCCATGTTTTTTGGATGTTTCTTAACTAATTCTGGACCTATGTTATTCTTAGATCGATTGGAGGCGTTTCTAGGTCCTGCAGCCTGTGACTGTAGTTGAACACATTGTTTGAAAAAGTCGATATTGTCTCGCCAATTTTTTTAAAATTACACAATCTAATCAAAACTCAGTTCACTTACCTCTCCTCCAGACTTGCTGATACTATTGCCCATAATTTTCGCAATGTCGACTCCTTGAGATAACAAGTTATCTTTTAATCTACGATACGCATTTTTAGTAGACTCTAATTCTTTCTCCTTAGCTTTCACCTTTCACGCAGTTTATCGTTCTCTTTCGAGTGTCTTGGTTTTCTACCATTTGGAAAGTAAAGGGTTGCCGTCACTCCAAAGCCAGCCCCCCTTGACACGTCCACCCTTATCCGGGACGATCGCAACTGTTAGGGCATCCTTGTTATGACCAACCGTTAAAGTTCCCTCTCGAATCATCTTCCGCTTCTCTTTCTGTTCAAATAATGTGTTAAATTCTGATTTAAACCTTGTGCAATTACTTTGCACTTACTTTGGTTAAAAACATGAGGACTGTAAAGTTTCTGTTTTTTCACAACTTCGGATGTCTTCTTCCTGACAAACTCGTCTGGAACAATTCCGTCTTTGTTTTCGCGTGCTCTTGCCCACATGAAGCATCGGTCTTCAAGATCTTCTTCGGCAACTTTTCGCTTTGGACCTAGTAGTTACTGTAAACAAGTAAGGATTTACATCCGACAGATATTAACTGTGTAAAACAGAAAACCTATTCCAAAGCATCTAATGTGACAAAATTATAGATTGGTGTAAGAGGACACATCCATATACCGTTTAAATTTCTGCATATATGAGACACGCAACACGACATACAAAACAGATATGGTCGATTTTACTTTGTGTAAAGTGTATAATAAATAAGACAACAGACTTACTAATTTTAGTTTTAATCCCGAGTATCCTCCTCGTCCCGTCCGATGTGGGAACTTGGATTGTGATATTGCCACTTTTCCCCTCTCCGAATTTTTCTTGCAGAGGAAATAAAAATAATTTCATTAGTATGCTGGGATAGACAATAAGAACGAAACACAAATTAGAAAAAGAAATGTGTATTCCATACCTTAAAAATAGGCGATTTTAGTCCATGATTAAGTTAATTGTCCAAGTTTTCTTGGTCCATTACCATTTCTTACTTTTTGGGGAAAGTTCTTAGTTTGTGCGGCATTTCTAGGAAGGGTTTTACATGATTTTTGTACAATTTCCTTCTAAAGTCCCGCAGCTGAACAGGTAGACGCTTCATGACCACTCGCTTCAGCTCATGGGGCACCTCATAATGAAGTTGCAATAACATCTAATGTATGTTAATCACAGACTCACAGTTAGACAACAAAAACGATTTAATTGGTAACCGCATATGCATACCAGAATTTTCTCCCACATATTTTCTTTTGTTGTTGAAGGGACTTCCTTCCAACATAAATGTTTTATGCCAACCATATCACGGACCAAATAGCCTAGGTAACTACTGAATTCAATTCTATGGTTACCAATAGGCCTAACATTTTGTCAAATTCAATATCCCTTCTTTTGGCATTTTTATCCGAGAAGTATCTATGCAAACAACATTCTTGTCATTCCCCTCTCTTTTATGATCACTTCTGTAGAGTCTTCTTGTTGTGGCTGCTTTTCTGCTTCTGGAGCATTTTCCAATTCTTTTTCTTCTAACACCTCCAAATCATCATTTTCAGAATCTTCTGACTCTGGAAATAACCGAGGCAACATATGAAACCATGTGATGTTTAAGTAGAAACAAGTAAGTACAAGGTTTCTCACATTACCTGTTAAGTCCTCAAATCTAGCAGTGTGGACCGTATCTTCACCATCATCGTCATCTGATTGTAAAATGTCATCATGACTCTCATCTAAATCCATCGTTTCTTCATCGTAATCCACCTCATAATCTGATTCCCTCCATTGGTCGTAATCATCATCTTCTCCCATGACAAAAGCCATGTAGGTACGTGCATCTCAGTTAGGAATTTGAGCTTATTTTGGAAAATATTAGCTAAACCTAACAGATAGGCAACATGTGTTACACCTATTTTCTATTATATGAAAAGAAAACAAACATGAACTCATTGATGCATGTAACTTGAGGCTAAAACATCACTGCAACACACAAAATCTCCTCATGATTATTGTGTTATCCACAAAGAGAAAGGTACCGGTTAAACGGTCTTATATAACTTTTTGTTACAAAAGCCTAGAGCACTAAAGCACCGTATAGTGATTATCCATTTTTAGCTTGAAGATATAGTCAAATTGGCCAACCAGCAACATGGTATTATTAAAAGTGACAACTTAAAATGCAGACGTTACAGGCTAGCCAAGTAACAGAGACTCAAATGATTAAATCTTGAGAAGCCTTGTATATAAATATGATTGACACAACATCGTCGATCAAAGTAGAGTTATTAACTCTCAATCAAAATCCAACCCAAACAATAACAAAAACCCTAGAAAAAAATTAGCATCGTTAAGTTTTTTATTTATTTTTATTTTGTAAAACCTAACTAACTAGTAAAGCCTAACTAAGTAACATGAAAGAAAGATCCTTACCTAAATCTTATAATAGTTCATGCATGTAACTTAAGCCTAAAATATTATTGTTGTAACAAAATGAAATCACATCTCATCGTACAACCCGTGATTGTCATTAATTACTTGTTCTTTGATACAGCCGAATAAAAACCCTAATCATGCTTTAACTAGTAAACCTATAAGATCTAACATCTGATTCCATGAGATCAAACAAAAAATCTAACATAAATTTAATATTCATTCGATAATGGGTTGTAGAAATAATACCAACAACAAAGATCGAGTTTAAAGAGGTAGATTCCTTGTAAAGATTAGAGATAGTAATAGAATAAAAACCCTACTCATGCTTTAACTAGTAAACCTATAAAAAGTGATAGAATAAAAACCCTAATTATGCTTTAACTACTAAACCTATAAGATCTAACATCTGATTCCATGAGATCGAACAAAAAATCTAACATCAATTTAATATTCATTCGATAATGGGTTGTAGAAATAATACCAACAACAAAGATCGAGTCTGAAGAAGTAGGTTCCTTGTAAAGATTAGAGATAGTAGTAGAATTATGATTTCATAAAGAGAATGAAACGAGTAATAAAAACTGAAAAAGTAGATCGAACTCATCTTTCTTTTTCTTTTTTTCCTTTTGGAAATCATTAACCAAACCATCAAAAAGATTTTTGGTGTTTTTCGGGAATTGATTTTCCTTTTGAAATCATCCCGCCCAATGAAAAATCCATTTTCATCACCCGCCAAACAAAAGATTTTTGGTGTTTTTCTTTTTTATTTCCAAATTTTTGATGTGTAATAAAGATAAATAAACTAAACCCATAGTAGCATAAAAGTTCAACGTTTTCCCACACTACACCCCTCACTATATTTTGGTTAATTAGTCCATTGAAAGATGCATAATTGAGAATGTTTATTGATTGATTTCATGAGTTATCTACACAGGGAAGATGGAATTACACTTAGCAAGTAAAACACTCTTAAACTTTCTCTCTCCTAATGACTTGCGCAACAATTCCAAAAAATCTCTCTTACAACAATGACTCACTCGACCCTTTATATAGGGTAATACATAGTGGATGACAAATGGCTATCCTTTATTTTCGGGAATGTCTCGCGAAGTGTCGCCAGTGTACAACTATTCAATCTCGCGACACTTCTTTGCCCTCGCCAGTTCCATGTCTTTCAGTTGTTTTGTGTGTCGTTTTCCATTGCGTCGTCTATTTTAGTTTCCTCGCGTCTCCCTCGCGATCTGCTGCTTATTGATCTCGCGAGCCCTATGCATTGCGATATTATGATCCTACATCTTGCCTCTTTTTCCTTGAATATTGCTTGAAGGGCGATCTTGAAGGAAAAATCCGTTGTCCTAGTAGTCTTTGATCTTTGTTGATGAAGGAACGAGCGGTAAGAATATTGTACTTGAAAAGTACGTACTTGCCTCTATTCTTTTGCGAAGTTCTTGAGCTTCTTTGAGATATATATGAAGTATCGTCTCTTATCTCTCCTGCGAGGGGAAGAGTACCATGAGATTTTTACAATGTTGTTGCCGCGATCGCTTATCTTCGCTTTGTACTTTTACACGGATTTTGATTATTAATGCCTTCTCTTGACACGTTTCTTCTAACCACTTTTTCTTGACCGTTCATGTCTCTTCGCATTAAATGACCTCGTTTTTCTCGAGGATCTTTTTCCCTATATATAGTTTTCTTTTCCCCTCCTTTTCATCCTTTAGTTTCTCTCTCGAATCTTTCTTTGACTCTCTCCTTCCGCAATTTGCGCTCCTGCCATCAGAAAGCTTTTCTTCAACCTTTCTAGCGCTGTTTTGATCTCCGATCTTTCATTCATTCCCATACCGATAGATGGCTTCCATCACCGTGGATACAAAACTCCTTTTGAAGAAGTTCAACGAAGTTGCTCGAGAAGGGTTTTACTCTCAACCATTCCCGATCAAGAACCCTCATCCATTCTTTCTCAGAATCTTTTCTCCGATCATCAATGTAATGATCGCAGGATTATAGTCTCGCTAGGTCAGCTCCTCGCGGGACTCCCTATTCCCTTGTATGATCCCGAGTTACCTTTATTTTATGAAATTTTGGCCCATGAAAAATTCTCTCGGCCGTTTATCAACTAAGTGGCGATTGTATTCGCCCGATGCTTGAGTTCGCGAACCGCGGTGCGTGGTGCAAAGGATCTTTATACCCTAACACCGCGTAAATCCCAAATTCGCAGACTTGGAAATAGTCAGGAGAAATACACCGTGGAGAATTTCTTTGAAAATTACTCAAAGATAACTATGATGAATGCGAGATCTCGCTGGGGCGTTCGTCTGAAGAAAAATAATAATGTCTCTGAAGATAAATTACTCATGCAAGACATTGATTGGCACCCAGGTAATAATTCCTCTCCTCGTCATTCCAAAGATGAGAGGTGGTGGGTCGTACCCTTGATCTTAAATGGTCCTTATATCGCGGGTCCGCACGTTCTTCCCGCGAATCTCGCAGCCGTATCATCCTTGGGAATTCAAATGGCCTGAGAAGGAAAAAGAAGTATGTTTCCTACTCCAAATTTATGCTTTCGCAACTTTCTTTTTACAATTGCTGAGTTTGTGAAATCTTTCAGATAACCAGATTAAAAGCTAGCTACAAAAAGGATCCGTCGGAGGATACTTTGACATTGCTTCGATCGCATGAGTGAAGTAAGAAGCATTTCCTTTGACATTTTTTTTTTTTTTTTTTTTTTTTTTTTTTTTTTTTTTTTTTTTAAACAATACTATTGCCTCTACTTCTCAACTTTACACATTTGCGAAGGTTGAAGTTGAAAAAATTGTTGCGCGAAGACTAGAAGTAAGGGCAAAACTGCGTCCGCAAGGGTAAATCCTCCGCCCCCTTAACTAAGAAGCGAAAGGTCCAATCCTCTTCTCGCCTTAGCTCAAACTCAATCTTCCGACGAAGATGACCATGATTCCAATCGCTCTCTCGCTACAAGGACCCCGTTAACCGCTTCTTCTATGGGTCAGCTTGTCTAGTATCTTCTCGATTCTTTCCAAGGAATGGGAGATGCTCCCCTAGCTTCTCTTTGCGGGACTCTCGCAACGTGTGCAATGCCACTCTACCGGAGGGCAATGATTCTTTCAATGGAGTCTCTAGAACTATGTCTCCTGGACTTTTAAATGCGCTTGGATCCTTGGTATGTATATAATCATATCTCCCCATTGGCTTTATATTGTTGTATATGTATTAACAGATTTTCTATCTTCTTTCATAGGTTGGAAGATCTTCTTTGTAGTTGCCTCGATCTTGAGAGAAGACGCAACAATCTTGAGAAGAAGAATTCGCAATTGAGTAAGAAGATTCGAGAATTGAGACCGAAGCAGCGTTATCTCGCGATAAAGACGAGACGATTCAAAAGTTAAATACCGAACTTGTCTCTCAAAAAGAGAGGGTATCCACCCTTCAAAATGCTAATCAGCAACTTTATGGTATAATATTTGCCTTATTTTATTATTTTTATTTCATTGGTCGTGTATTGCCACCTAACTTATCACTTTCGCAGACGTATATAATCTCTCCGATGAAGCTATTCTTCTCCATACATTTCCTGAACCTATGGATAATAATCTTCTTCTAGCTCATCTCAACACTTCTTTAAGTAGTTCTTCGAACAAAATTAACTCTCTTTCATTAGATGAACTTCAAACCAAATATCGTCTTTTAGAGATTGAACATAGATCTCGGTTTAAGTGCAGCCAACCAATTTAAACAAATGTTTCTTGAGTCTCGTAAAGAAATCAAAATTTTGAGGAAGAAAATTAGTGATCACATAGATGATAAAGACCGCATTGCTAACAATGGTGCTCAAGCATTAGCAACATTTCAAAAATCTCTTCTTGAGCTACAAATTGAGCGAGATGAATTGCTTCGCTGCAATTCCTACTTAGGGAGCGAGAAGATCGATTCGTTCGCTCCTTGTTATAAATAATGATGATGAATTCGCCTGGCTGCGAAAGTTTTAGATAACGCCGTAAATAACCTAGGTGTTGATGTTAGTCTTCACGCCGAGCATACTTCCTTGGTTAAAGATATGATATCTCGATAGAGAAGGTTGCTTATTATACCTTACGCTTCTTATTTCCGTAATATCACTTGTAAATTGTTAACTTGTTGTTTCTTATTTGCAGATTCCGAGATGAGGCTTCAAAGAATTAGAGAGCTCGAATCTGAGAAAGAACAACTCACGGAATTTTCCAGCGAGAATTGAAGAACTCAAACCGAAAAGAACATTTCATAAAGAATCTCCTCCTTCGCGAGAATAAATATTCAAAATTGAAGAAACAATTTTTAACGACAAAGGGAGAATTTTAACAATGATGCTGTTCTGCTTTCGCAATGAGGTATGGAGTATGTTTGTAAGGACCGCAATATCCTCTCGCATTCATATCCCCGGCTCCTTGAAAAGGTTCCCGAGAATCTGCCTGTCTCGCACGTTTCGATAGCGAGGTGGCGAAGAAGAAAATTCCCGCGATGAGAATAATCGATCAAGAATCGATGAAGAAGAAGAATCACCAAAGAGATAACTTTTTTCGTTTTCTTTCTCTCGCTTGTAATATCTCGTACATTTCAGTATATTTCTTGGATTTTTCTCCTTTGAATTCAATCTTCAATCCCCTTTTTGGTAGTTCTTCCTTGATATTATTGATGTATAATTCTTTCATCGAAGATGAATAGCAATATTTCATCTTTTCCATTCCCATACTTGCCTCTCCTGTATTCTTCTTCGTATGGAAGATTTTAGTTGTCATCAAGTATTTTGTTGGTTATTAATTGTATAGCCGCGACGAGATCGCAGTATCTTTATGAATCGAGAATTCTATCTCTTTTCGCTGCGACAAGATCGCAGCCGCCTCTACACTTTCATGTAAAGGCCCATTGACCTTGCCTTATCATTTTGTGTGGTCTTCCGAGTTAGACCTCCCTAATTAGAGGTCCTCCCCGCCACCTTTCATCGCGACAAAATCGCAGGACGTCTTTACACTTGCATGTAAAGACCCATTGATCTTGTCTTATCATTTTCCAAGTATTTTTGCCTCTCGCAGATGTTTTAATTGCGACAATATGACAGGCCTAAATATTCTTGCGAACATAAAGCCCCATGACATTGCCGTCGTGCGACGAAATCGCAGGACGTCCGTACACTTTCATGTAAAGACCCATTGATCTCGCCTTACCCTCGCGTTAGTATTATTGCCTCTGCAGGATCATTGCACAAATATGACAAGCCTAAGTCTTCTTGCGAAAACAAAGCCTCATGACATTTGCGTCTGTTTTGACACCCCCCCTAATGGAGAGTGTCGCCCTTATCATCTCCCCGGTTGCCCCTTCAAGGAGGCGAAACATCGGCCATACAAGACTAGCTCCTCCCATCCGGTCTTAACAACAACCAGTTGTTTTCGCAGTCTCTTATCCCTTATACCTATAGCGGTTTATGGTTACGAGACTGCACCCTAAGTGGAGTTTTCTTCGGGCGAGTGCAACGCATGCCAAGACTTGCCAAGAATGGCCAGGGTAGGTTCATCCATCCCGGGCACTCTGGCTCAACCGTGTACCTCGGCGCCTTGTGCATACACTGACTCCTAGGAAGAGACCCTCGGTCGCCCAACCAGGGTATAACCTACATATATAGTTGGGAATCCAAGGTACCTCTTCCGGATAGGCTTTCATGGGCCCCAAATTTACATGGTTCAAAGCTTCGGGAGCGGTGTAACCTTCCCCCCGAACCACGGCGAGAGATACCCCTTATATGACGCACTTTAGGTCTTACATTTGCCTCTTACGAAATGTTATTCGCGAACTAGGGTGTACGCCATAAAGGTTCGTCCCATTCATTTGCGCATTTATATTTGTTAAATCATTCAATCATTCATGTTTCATTATTTGTCGATATTTGTTTGCGAAGTATTCGCACGCTCTTTTTCACTTGTTGTATTTCACTTTTCTTTCTTAGTCGAATTCTCATTTTTACTCTTCTCATGAGATTCTCGCATATCATTACTTCAATTGCTATTTTTTCTCCCGTTTTTTGTTGCTTATTCATTTCTTATGCCTTTTGCTCCTCATATCCTTTGCTTGTTTGTTACCATAATATTTGCTTGTCTCTAGGCATTCACCTCGCGAGGTATGTTCAGTCCTTACTTCTATGGCATCCACCATCGGTTTTCCTTTCTCTCGCTCATCTCTCACATGTCGTTTCCACCCTTTTCTTTTGACATTCCTTTCTTCGCAGCTTTCTACATCTACTTCATGACATTGTTGCGACTCCTTCCAATCTCCCTGTATAATACCAATGCCATTTGGATGTGGGAATTTAATACATTGATGATACGTTGACGCGACTCCCAAGATTTCATGAAGCCACGGCCTCCCTATCAACGCATTGTATGGAGATTCCACGTCAACCACACGAATAAAATACCATTGATAATCCTTGTAGAGGTATTCTCATGTGAACCTCTCCCTTTGGTTTGTTTTTGCAGTGCAGTTAAAGCCATATATTTTGTATGTAGAGGGGATCAAATCCTCATCTTTTCCTCCCATCGTCTTGTAAGTATGGTAGAAGAGGATATTCACCGAACTTCCTGTCGATTAAGATTCGGTTGATCGCCCAAAGAAGCTTCGCCTCATCATCTTCTCCATCGACTGGTTTCGGGTTAATCTCTAGTTTCACAACCAACGGGCTATCATGTGTTTCTCTTCCTTTTGGCACTTCATCTGCAGAGAAAGAAATAGTCTTCAATTGCCACTGTTCTAATCGCGTTGATCTCGCTGGACTCATAATTTCTTTATCATTAGCATCTCTCGCAAAGACTCTACCGAGCACGTTGTCATGAAAATCTTCGATGGTGCGATAGGAGTGGACAATGGAGTTGCAGTTCAAATTCTTGGCTTTTGTTCCTACTTCTATCACAAATGTTTCCTTTCCTTCGCCGACACTCGTTCTCGTGCATCTCCGGTGGTGGTGGTAATGTCCGACTGTTTCTTCCCCCTTAGAAAGTGATTCAGCTTTCCCCGATCAATCATCCCGAGAATAATTCTCTTTATGTTTCTACAATCGTTTGTTTGATGCCCATGGAAGCGATGGTAAGAACAAAACTCATGGCTTCTATCTCCCCGGCGGTGGTTCCATCCCAACATTCCAAGGTGCTTTGGTACATTTTCCATCACAAGTATAGCTTCCCGCATCTTTTCAACGCTAGCATTCAGGTGGAGGCATCTTAATTTGTTCCCATATTGTTCTATGACTTCTCTGCCCTCCACGGTTATTTTGCCTTCGTCCGCCATAAGTTTCTTGCACATGATCTAGCCTCTGAATCTTATTATTGCTGTTACGATTGTAGTAATTCCTTTCGCGTTCAAACTCTTCTTGATCATGGCTTCCCATGGCTACTTCCTTCTGATGTCCCTCATCAGCCCTCCTTGCCTGCTGTCCTTGCGAAGTGCTCGCCACTGTATTGATGAATTGAGGTAACAAACTTGCGTTCGCGGCGTTGGAGTTCGTGTTCGCGACGGGATAAGAATTCATTTCATTTTGTCTTTCTTCTAAGGCAATATATTCTTCCCGTAATTCTCGCAGCTTCCGCCATCGTGATTGTATTTTTGATTCTAAAAATTTGAATGTATAACAAGTTAGTCGCGAAGAGAGCATTCACAAATGAGAGTATGAGATATCTCTCCTCAACCCGTCCCCGCCATTTCGCTGCACATGGTTCTCCACCTTCTCGTCAACTGTCTTAAGCTCTCGCCAATCCTTTGTTTCAACCCGAATACATCTTCAATACCGGTCGCGAAGAGTTGTTACTTATGTATGCTCCTGGAATGTGGCTTGTAAATGATTGAATGATGTGATTGTGTTCCTTGGCAGACCTTCAAACCATTTTAGTGCTTCTCCTATTAAGCTTGACGCGAAATATTTGCATAATATAGCATCATGATTCTCCCATTGTAACATACATCTCATGTAAGCTTTAATATGTTGTATCGCACAGTGTTGTTCCATCAAAGATGTTGGTTAATGCAGGGTAGATTGCACTTAGGAGGTATTCCTCCCATCTGTACTTCTAGCGTGAAGGGGTTCTTCGCGGCTTCGCGATGGCTTCGTCCAGCTTGTCTCCTTCCTCCTTCCCTTCTATTGTTCAAGAATCCTCTCATTTCAAATAGCTCTCTTAAGATTTGTTCATTTGCCTCGAATTTGATTCTACTGGTCTTTTTAGCTCGCTTCTCTCCTTCTTCGCTCGTGCCTATTTTGACCTTCCCCGCTCATTATCTTCTCCTCTTCTTTCCTCGCGATGTTCTTCTTGGCCTCTTTCGTTAATTCGCACGCCATTATATCGGTTGTTCTCTCTTCTTGGTGCCTATCGGCTCTCATCATTTGCACCCTCTCATACTCTTCATTAATATTTCTATTAGCACGATTTTGTTCCCTCCTTCTCTCGCGGTTGTCATGGTTATTCCGCCGGATTGCTTCCTCCATCTCTTGATTTTCCATTTCTTCTCTTAGCCTTTCTCTCTCGCGAGCTAGTCGCGCTTGTTCAATGTAGTGTCTCTCAATGTCATCCTCGATCTCTGGTTTCTTCTCAATTCTTCTCTCCCGCGTAGGACTATTCTTCCTTCAAAGAATGGGTCATTTGGCCCTTGGAGTTGCATGTTTTCTGATTTTCCCTATTTCGCTCATTTCAAGATTTTGGGCCGAGGAATATAACGATCTTCTATTTCTCCTCTTCTCTCGCCGTGCTCGCGTCCGGATCTTGTGTCTCTTCCTCGGTATTCTCTCGTTGGTAAAACTCTTCTTCTTTCTTCTCTCTGTTCGATCTAGAACTTGATCTCACGCTACTTCTAGATCTCCTACTTTGCAATCTCATATTTTCCATCCTCAATTCATGATTTTGTCTTGTCAAGTTTGCTCGCTCTTCCGCCTCTAGCCGTCTCTCCTCATGTATTGTTTGTCTCAATCTTTCTAACGCCGCCATTTCTTCGTTTTAGGGTTCATTTCTCCATTCATTCCTTGTTCTCCTTGTCCATTGTTCATCAATTGCTGTTCCTCTTCTCTCTCTCGTCTTCGAATCGATCTCCAAGTATGCACACTTACTCTATCATAATCCACACTGCGTTTGCTACCTGGGGAGGTTGGTGGCTGGTTTTGACCTTCTTCATCATTTCTCATGTTCATCCTTGATGATTCTCCCGTTTCATTCCTCCTTTCTCCAAAGAAGTCTCCCACTTCTTCTTACAATCGTTGGTTGCTCTTGTACATTTCTTCTTCTAGCCATCTTTCTTTTCAATGAATTCTTGAATATCTTTTCCAAATCTCTTTTCTGTTAATCCAAATTCTTTCCAATTTCTTCGTCAATCACTGCTCGTCCCTGTTTCTAGCGCATATGTAGTAGCAGTTTTCCCACACAACACCCCTCACTATATTTTGGTTAATTAGTCCATTGAAAGATGCATAATTGAGAATGTTTATTGATTGATTTCATGAGTTATCTACACAGGGAAGATGGAATTACACTTAGCAAGTAAAACACTCTTAAACTTTCTCTCTCCTAATGACTTGCGCAACAATTCCAAAAAAATCTCTCTTACAACAGACTCACTCGACCCTTTATATAGGGTAATACATAGTGGATGACAGCTAAGCTATCCTTTATTTTCGGGAATGTCTCGCGAAGTGTCGCCAGTGTACAACTATTCAATCTCGCGACACTTCTTTGCCCTCGCCAGGTTCCATGTCTTTCAGTTGTTTTGTGTGTCGTTTTCCATTGCGTCGTCTATTTTAGTTTCCTGCGTCTCCCTCGCGGTACTGTCGTTTATTGATCTCGCGAGCCCTATGCATTGCGATATTATGATCCTACAGTAACCAATATGGTTAGTTTCCTTATTTTATGAGAGAATATATTGTAGACAGTTATGATAAAATTGTTTCCCAAAATTTTCGAAATTTTGTTTCCGATCTCTAACCAACTCGAGAAGAGGCTATAGAAAAAAATTACTTTCCTATTTCGAATAATATTTACCTTAATAATTTTAAGCTGGGTTGTCTCTTATATTATTCTTGGTTTAGGGAGGAAACGTATGAATTATTGGTGGCACCTATGTAGGAAACGCATACAGTAAGCTAATAAAGATAAATAAACTAAACCCATCCATTTTCATGTTCATCATTTTAAAAACATAAAATTTCAACGTGAATCATTCATCACATAAATGTCAACCTATCTATCGAGTAAAAAGCCTCCATCTAGTGCATTACTTAAAAATAAATAAAACCACCACCGAAAACAAAATGGTCATCAAAAACCTGGTTCTTTGTCGATTAGTCTGGTTCCTCATTCTCATCCAATTCCACGCAAAGATCATTATCATTAACATCGTCGTATAGCAAGATTTCTTTACTTTCAATAGCACTTTACTTGTTCAAACTCGTATTTTTGTTAAAAGTATTTGCAAGGAGATAATAAGATCGATCAGACCTAAAGTGATAAATTGATTCTTATTGTTTACATGGGGGAAAACTGTATTTTTCTACATTTCCTCCGTTCTTTCAAATAATTATATTTATTTTTCCAAAAGAATGCACACCTCATAAATAAATAAATTTGCAAGAATATATTGCATTCTCAGAAAGTCTATGAACTTGTAAATAATTATTTGATTTATTTCATGATTCCAATACCTAAATAATAAAAGAATTCATAAACATCACATTCTTCTAAATGACAAAATTAGCAAACGAAACAAGAAACGAAAACAACTTTCAAAGCGTCCACAAAATGAAATCGATAAATCAAACCATATCATCAAAAAAAAAACCATATCAAATGAACCATCCCCATCTTCAAACAATTCTTCTTGCAATGCTGAGGTGAACCCGATCACTCCAACCACAGTTTGGGCGCCTTGTCATCCTCGTATTTGTCATTTTCTCGCTTCATCGGGCTCCACATGCTTGTTAACTTTTGGATTATCTCGCCATATCCGAACATCGGGACGATCTTCATCAATAATTTCAATAATAGAAGCAGGAGCATCATCATTCACGTAGGGAACATCACAATAATCGAAAACATCAAGCATCCTCATCGCTATCGACACAGCTGGCCCGGAGGAACACCAGGAATAACATCAAAGCATAAATAAGAACATCATCATTGTCAACACTACCGACAATGTAACTAATTACAGCGTTGAGAGGAACACCAGAATGTAGTTATTCCGTCCACAAGAATGATAATCCTCAATTTACGAGGACCGACCATCAGTCGAGGACATTTTTGGATCCTCTCTTCGCCATCTCTACAAATCCTCTTAGCAGAACTCATTTTCCTCTTAATACTCTATGTTAATTTTTTTTCTATGCTTGGTGTAATTTATATATATTTCTAAGGAAAACCCTAATTTCTTAGGTTTTCCATCATTATCTTAAATCACCTATTCTTTGGTATTTATATCGAATATTGTAGCAATATAAGGAGATATGGAATGAATATTTTCATGTTGATCTAATTTACTTTTTAATCTAATATACATAACAAACTAAAATAAATTATGATCTCATGAGATATATGGAATGAATATTTTCATATTTATCTAATTTCCTTTTTAATTTAATTACCTAGGTCTTGTTGGGGTGGCCTAACTATTTGGTTTGCTACTGGACCATAGGTGTAACGCAAAAAAAAAACAAAAAAACAAAAAAACAAATGTTGGCTAGTTAAACAATGACCCAACATTTAGCGGCAACACATTCATGTTGATGCACGAAATTGAACATTTCAACATAGAAAAAAATCCAAACACCAAAACAAAAAACAAAAAAAATACAAGGAAAAAAAAGGCAACATAAATAACTCAATGAATAAATTGTACATTTTAGCATAGAAAAAAAATCCAAAAAAAAAAAAAAAAAAAAAAAAAAAAAAAACTGCAAGAAAAAAAACTACATAGATAATCCTATGAATGTGTTAGCGGCATGGACATCGTGAGTACACGTTTCCGATTGTCCACCAAAATTCTTCAACGAGACAAACGCTCCTCATGTGAGGAATAATTGCAACCCTTGTTTCCCACTTCGTAGTGCCCCCAAATTTCCGTCCAAGTTCTCGTAAGTGTATTGTAACGCAATAAACGCGTATTTTGCCAAAATAAGAGGTCATTGTTATTTACAAAGGCTATCGGGTTATAAGTCGGCCATTCATCCTCTTCAAAGTAAATGCTTATCTTATAATTTCCAATTCCATTCCCCGCCAGGTGCCCATGTATGAATATTTTCTTCGGAAATGGGAACCCGAAAATCTATCCTGTGGCCGATCAATCCCCTCATGGATGTAGTAAAATAAAATGCGAACTTCGAACATGACCATCCCAAGTGATGGGTTAGTATTTATCCAAAATTCACTCCCAGGAATATGATGCGGGGGTGGAGAAAGTTGATGGAACGTCTCAGTGTGTAAATTGAAAGATATTATGCCAATATCCCGCTGACAACAATCCTTCCAAAAATACAACCATGTGCGTACACACCCGAACTCCGAAAAGTATAAGGAATCTCCTCATGCTATGTTCCTCCATCCCCTCTTGTCTCCTAGAGTGTGTATTTGAACTTTACCATCCATGTGAATTCGAACAACCTTGTACTCATTGATACGTTGACATGTATCCGAATTACATTGTATCGTGATACCACGAAAGTACTTGATCTCGTGCAATTGTGATGCATAGTTGTGGGCGGATGTAGGTGCTCACCGATTTCTGGATTCATAACTTTCGAATAATGTGGTTTTTGTTTTTAGAAATTGTTTATTTTGATTTTGATTATTATTTATTTTTTTAAATGTTGAGGATGTTGGTATTATTTTGCTTCGTTTAGTTTTATAAAAATATTGGTTCTTTAAATTCTTTGCTTGATATTTGTTTGTTAATTAACTCGTTGAGTCAACACAATTCAGTTTTTATAGATGTCACTCTTGGACATGGCTTATTCAGCTAAACCAATTTTTATTTCAATGTCACGATCTTAGAGAGTATAGTTCATCCAAATCTAAGTTTCCGAGAGTATTTCCACCAACATAAATTGATTGATGGTAATTTTCCATTTTTATCGATGTCACTCTTGGACGAGCTTCTAAACCCCCTGATTTTTATTTCGATGTCAAGATATCTTAGAAAGTATATTTCATCCAAATCTAAGTTTCCGGAGATCACCGAGATAAATTGGTTTAATTTTCTATTTTTACCGATGTCACTCATGGACGAGCTTGTAAACCAATTTATATTTCGGTGTCACGATCTTAACAAGTATAATTTATCGTCCAAATCTATTACGGGGAATATCTCCACCAAGATAAATTGATTGATGGTAATTTTCAATTTTCACCAATGTCACTCTTGGACGAGCTTCTAAACCAATTTTTATTTCGATGTCACGATCTTAGCAAGAATTTTTCGTCCAAATCTAAGTTTCGGGGGAGTATTGCACCGAGACAAATTGCTTAATGCTAATTTTCCATTTTTTCCGATGTCACTCATGGACGAGCTTGTAAACCAATTTATATTTCGATGTCACGATCTATGGTAATTTTCAATTTTTACCGATGTCACTCTTGGACGAGCTTCTAAACCAATTTTTATTTATTTCGATGTCACGATCTTAGCAAGAATTTTTCGTCCAATTCTAAGTTTCCGGGGAGTATTGCACCGAGACAAATTGCTTAATGCTAATTTTCCATTTTTTCCGATGTCACTCATGCACGAGCTTGTAAACCAATTTATATTTCGATGTCACGATCTATGGTAATTTTCAATTTTTACCGATGTCACTCTTGGACGAGCTTCTAAACCAATTTTTATTTATTTTGATGTCACGATCTTAGCAAGAATTTTTCGTCCAAATCTAAGTTTCCTGGGAGTATTCTACCAAGACAAATTGCTTAATGCTAATTTTCCATTTTTTCCGATGTCACTCATGGACAAGCTTGTAAACCAATTTATATTTCGATGTCACGATCTATGGTAATTTTCAATTTTACCGATGTCACTCTTGGACGAGCTTCTAAAACAATTTTTATTTATTTCGATGTCACGATCTATGGTAATTTTCAATTTTTACCGATGTCACTCTTGGACGAGCTTCTAAACCAATTTTTATTTATTTCGATGTCACGATCTTAGCAAGAATTTTTCGTCCAAACCTAAGTTTCCGGGGAGTATTCCACCAAGACAAATTTCTCAATGCTAATTTTCCATTTTTTCCGATGTCACTCATGGACGAGCTTGTAAACCAATTTATATTTCGATGTCACGATCTATGCTAATTTTCCATTTTTACCAATGTCACTCTTGGACGAGCTTGTAAACCAATTTATATTTCTTCCAAGTTAAATTCCTTGATGTTAATTTTCCACCCAATTTTTTTATATTATACTGTATTTATTTATTTTCCAAAGCTATACTTGTTCACTAGTCAAGTTATCATGCTTGTACGTGGCTAAGCTAGAGGTTGAATATTAAGGTGAAAACGTGTGTGAGGGTATAAAATACGAGCAAGGGAGACTAGGAGAGTACTACTCGGCTTTATCTCCGTCAAGTCTCTCTCTAAACTGAACTTAGGGTTTAGTATCAAAAACTGAAAGTTTTAGTATCAAACCAAACAAAATGACTGCTCTAGTTGTAACCTCCTTCCGTTTTCTTCTTCTTGATGAAGACAACAAGATCGTTGGTTATTTTGGTTGTAAGGTTGTTCCTTGTTTTGGAGATGAAGAGGAGGATGATTATGATGTTGTTGACGATGAAGAAGAGGAGGAATATGAAGTGGATGATGAGTATGATTCTGAGGATGATGATGATGATGATTTAGATGATCCAGAACAATTCTTTTGGTTTGGGCCAGCGCCTGGGGATGAAGATGAAGACGATGATGTTGATGTTGATGTTGATGATGATGATGATGATGATGATGATGATGATGATGATTGGACATACAAAGATGTGGTTACCATTGTCGACAGCAGCAGTGAAGAAGAAGAAGCGGATTCTAACTGATCTAGTCCTCTGTTTTCATGGTTCTGCTATGCAAGAATGGAATTCAATCACATCTTGATCCATCATCTTTTGTTTAGTTATATATGTATATATGTCTTTTCTTTTTTTTGTGTGTTATTAGTGTATCTTATGGTTTTTTTTTTTTGGATGTTTAATTAGTCTGTTTGTAAAGCTGCTTGGAAGTATACTTTTTGTGAATTTTTAATATTTACGGATGCAATATTTTATTTAGATTCCAAGTGCATATGTTGTTTAATTTATGTCCATTGTTCATCTGTTGGAGTATCAATCTTTTGACAAAACAGAATGAACTAGTAACGTGTTTAAGGGGGGCTTGGCTTAGAGATTTGGAATCAAGAGTTAGGGTTAACCATGATTTTGTTGTGGCTTTGCTGTTAAAGTGATAGGATCATGAATATGATAGGGACTGTATATTGAGTCTTGTATCATAGTTGAAAAATATAGGAAAATTTTTCATAAATTGCAATGCCAAATCTGACAAACTTAACCAAAATAAAAAAATCCGAATCGAGAGCACAATTGAACAAAGAGGGCCTTTGACTGCCACATAATTTTGCTTACACATTAATAGAATTAGCATACTAAAAATAATGTAAAAACTTGAATTTAGTCAATGCCGAGTGCTCAGCATAAATTTGCTCGTCTTGGTGGCTTCCCATGTTCTTATTCATTACAATCATTATCCAAATGTTCACCATAGCTTTTCTCAAATGCCTCCCAAGAAGAAAAACCCTTAGGAGGAGGATCATTTTCAACATGGATCATTTTCTTAATATGAACCAATTCCCATTCTTCATCGACAAAATCTTCTAGTATATCACCAATGCTTTCCACAAAGTCATCCCATGAAGCAAAGCCCTTCGGAGGAGGAGGATCATTGTTAATAAGACCATTGGCAGGAACAACACATTTCTCATTAGAACTCATCCTCTCAATTCCTTATTTCTTTTACTTATGAACGAGGTATCTAATTTCTTATTTCTAGGATCCAAATCTAGCTAAATATAGTGTTTTTTTTTCTTTTTTCTATACATATATATCTAGTATGCAAATCTAAATATAGTGGGTGGGTTATGTTTACCATGTATAACAAACGAAAATCAAGGTGATATATGGAAAGTGCGATTTTGCGGATTTTGCGAGACCGAGCAAAAAAATATTGCATTTATTAGGATTGTAGGATTAAACTACTGATTGTCAATTCTAATTAGACGCCTATAATCTTGTCGTAACCCTAAAGATATCTCTAAATATCCTGACACGTTAAGCATGCATGTCAACACTTGTTAAAATTAAAAATTTACCTTCCTTATTTAACAAAATACTCCTTCCTTATTGAATTTCAGACGCTACATTATTACTACAATCATAATTGAATTTTTGCAAAATTATTATGGTGATTATGAAGTATGAACATCTCTATGTTTCAGATTTTAGGTTTATTTTTATGTTGTTGGTTTGCATTTTCTAATGCTGGTGATTGATTTTCAGCCATCTCTTAATCTTCTTCTCTCTGCAAATTTTCTTTATTCTTTTGGTTTGATTTAGAGTAATTGCAAGTATATCAGTTTGTGCGAATTCGTGCACACTCCTTAACGAGTGTATATTTCACATTTTAATATCCACCCTTGATTTAATTTAGGGAGTTATGTAAAGAGGGTCGTGATTCTAAACATGGAGGGTAATGGGGCCATCCGTTAAATAATCAACCAATCAGAAGAATATGTGAAATATATACTCGTTAGAGGAGTGTGAACAGATTTGGACTCCTCATCCTTTTGTAGAGTGGTTAGATTAACCATAAATGTCCATTTATGGCGCATGGTTAAACATCTAGTCCCTTGTAGACCACGCGTCTTTAGTCTCAAGACGCAATTTTTCAAAATAGGCCGAGTACATCGTTATTATCCTCTCCAGACTTGTCTCATCTCTTAATTGCACACGGCGGTTACCTAATTTGAAGGCCATAACTGTAACATTATGGTTCACCAGGGTTCACAAGTTTAGATCATGTATCATGCCATGTATCAAGTACCTGACCAAGTGACCAACAATTAAAATCAAAAAATGGTCAAACATAAGAGGTCGTGTATATTCATTTAATTTTAATTAGTAAACAGATGGGCCATATCTTGTACTGCAGCATGGCTTGGCTCAGGCATCATGCCATATCTCAATACCCCGGTCCCTGACCAACGGCTCAAATGAGCCACAAATATCTACCAACACTATTTCAACAGCGCTGAGACATAACTCATTATCATTTCATCTAATTCCATTCATTTGAGCCGCACAACACTTCATCTGCAGGAAACTTCATCAACAACAATGAATCAATTGATTCTTCCGGAAATATCGATTCGTGCCTAGATTTAAGTTTAATCGATCTCTCAGAAGTATTGATAGTGATTCATAATTTTGGAAATGCAAATCTTGGTCATCTTCATCTAAGGTTTTCTCATTCATTCATTTGGGGGTTTAATGATTTTACAAATTGGAGGTTACACACTACGATTTTGAATGGTACAATTTTTGATGGTGATTATGAACATCTCTATCTTTCGCATTTTAGGTTTATTATGTTATTGAATTGTATCCTGTTTTTAGAATGTTTTGGTGATTATGAACATCTCTATCTTTCAGATTGTAGGTTTATTATGTTGCTGTAAATTGTATCCCGTTTTTAGAATGTTTTAGTGATTATGAACATCTCAATTGCATGATTTATGCCTCCACCAAGTAGTTTTATATGTCGGTTGAAAGATGATCTTAAACTCAGACATAGTATTTGGTTGTAGGATGTCAGCATTGGTGAATAAAGCTTGTATTCTGTTTTGAGAAGCAGCATCTCAGAAGTCTTTGTGATTTATATTTACTATCAGATTGTAGAATTAAATTAGGTGTGCATAAGGATCCACCAAGCAGTGTTCATGTCAGTTATGTGCAAGTCAAATACACGCAAGCCAATTTTTGTTAGTCATGTATTTGACAAGACTAGGTGTGAGTTTACTTGATATGCTTGACTTATTTAGTGATTGTAGATTAAGACTAGGTGTGTATATGCCTATCCACCAATTGAATTAGACTGCATAGAGAAACACTAAAGTGACTTGTTTTCAGTATGCATTTTTTTCTATACATTTTAGTCTTGTACATGTTCCAGTTCTTTGATTGTAGTTTTAGTTTCTGGAATACATCCTGCATCTCCAACATTATCGACACACAATCGTTGGACAATATAAATAAGTTGACTTCATCATATTGTATTTAAAAAGTTACAACTGTTCGTTCATTCGGTCTTGAGCAATATTTAGCAAGAACACTATCATTTCATATCCACTTATATGTTCATAAACTAAAACATACCCATTTACAAGTATTTCACCATCTTACCCACAAAAAGTCCAAATACCAAAAATAAAATGAAAAAAGAAAAATAAACATAACATTACCCCGCATTTTCAGTTTCCATTGCCGTAACCAAAAAAGAAACACATGATTCAGTAACTTACCATTTGCATTAGACCCCTCTCCATTTGAATTCTTATCTGTACTTTGATGATAATATCTATCTCTTAACAATTTTTTAACATTATGTCATCATTTCCATTCGAGCACTTACCCAAAAATCCACCATCTCTCTACAGAAGAATTCAAATGTCGATAAGGCTTACTCATTGTCATACCCATCACTCGGAATCAGAATCATCAGATTCATCTTCCTCCTCATCAGGCCCCTCTTCCTCATCAAACCCCTCTTCCTCCTCGTCTTCATCTCGACGTCCGCTCTTAATCGTTCTTTTGGTCCAACAATGAATCATTAATCCCAAATCTCTCATCTTGGCGAAATTCCTTAATTAGCTCTTGTAGGATAGAAACATTATGTGTATCACTTCGATGATCAACAAAAACAGCAGGCTCTTCATCTTCGTAAGCATCACTGTCATGCGGCCCGGATTCTTTCTTCATTATCGCCATTTCAGCCAACCTCATCTTTTTACCTCGCACTTCCTAATTTTTCCTCCTCTTCTTCATCTATGAAAAAATCATGATGACGCTTCTTTTGGCAAAAATCAGACTGGTTTATCTACCGGTTTTTCAACTGGTTTCTCTTATGATTTGTTTTCATCCATTAAGGCATGCATATCTTCCTACAGAGGTTGGAGTTCAATATCATATAACAAGTCACTTACTCTCTTTTGTACCTTCTCCAGATCATCCTTGGTCATATGCCCAATCATCTGCATAGTGGCTGATAACCTTTCTCGTTTTTCTTTCTCTTCCAACTCTTTCAATAGTTGCTCTTCGCCATGGGGGCTTTACCCTTTCGTCTGTGTTTATCATCATCACCACCATTTTGATTGATTTGATTTAGGAAAAACTCGCAGTGAGTCTCCCTCTACAAATTTCACTCCAAATTTTTTGCTCTCTCTCTCTAACTCTTTGGTTTCCCGTTAATACTCTATCTACTCTATCAGGAACTATAAATTCTTGAGGGTCACGTATGTTCCCAAGATAAAGGCTTAATCAAACACGTTCCCTAGTCTAGCCCACTATGTCATAATGACGTGATAAACCTAGGTAAAATGGCATTTTGGTTAATTAAAGTATCTTTAATTTAATTAGGGGTGGGACTTGGGTTGGGTTGACCCGCCCAACCCATGCTCAACCTGAACGTTGGGCGGACATGAGCAACGATTTTCGAACTTTGGGCAAGTTTGGGCATAAATTTTATAAACCCGAGCTAAATTTGGGCAAGCATGGACACAAATATTTCTAACCCAAGTAACCCGCCCAACCCAAAGAACTATGACATAGTCATATAAAACTATTTTTTATAATTGGTATTATTATTTATTTAGAGTAATTTTAGTATTTATCTTCAAATATAATAATGAAAATATATATTATATCTAGAGAAATTTATTCTTATGACCTGGAAATTATGGGTCTTACACTTTTGGCCCCGGGGTTATTTAATAAATTTGCTAATTATTCTAGTGGCCCTGGAATATTATAGGAAGAAGAATTAACAAAAAGCTTTCCAAATATATAAAATTTGTCGAATTCTTACGTATGATTTGTGAGACATGTTATGTTTAAGTTGGCATGACGATTATACCTAAAGGATATAGTTTATCATTTGATAACATCATGAAACATCTTTATCCAAATGGCCCTCCTTCTTTTTTAAGGGTTATTTCAATAAAATGAGTTAATTCTTTTAAAATTGAGTTTTAATCCAAAGGCCATTTGAGTAAGAGAGAGTGAGGGGAGGGCCAAACACTTAATTCCCATTTACATCTATCTAATTAATTTTATTGGATAAAGACTATTACATTAACTAGTTGGAAGCCTAACAAGCTAAGCTCCAACAACATACTACTACATTAATTGAACAGGTTGTTTTGCTAACCTACCAGCGAGCCTCATGGGTAACCTAGCCAAGGGAGCCGAAGCAGATGGGGGGGCTTAGATTGTGTCACAAGAGGGGCAAACTAACACTACCTTCCATGTTAATTCCTGCAATATTACGCCATTGGGGGATTGAACCAGGTGATAGAATGTAGTTGTTTGGATTTTTCTGTTAACTAGAGAATGAATGTATGGATTGTTGAAAAAAAATTGATTCTTAAATCATGGTGGGGTTTTGTGCAGATGGGTTTTAGCAATGTTGGATGAGTTTGGATTTGGCTATACTGATTGTTGAATTAATATTCTGTCATGCTAGGATTAGTAGTAATAGTACTAGGCTTGCACATAGATTTTTTTTTTGGAATTGGGCCTAAAATAGTCTTTGAATTAATCTTACTCCAACAGCATTTTATAAACTGGAGTAATACCCACCATCTTAAACAGCATTTTATATACCCTATTGATTCATTAATTCAGTCATTCCTACCCATCTCTACTTAACAATCATTGGAAATTTAGAATCATTCACCAAGAACATTGCTTGTTTGTACATTTATCGTATTCAATCCATTACCATTGAAATCAAAAGAGCAAGAAAACTGACACTTTATGTTCAAACCCTTCAAACATACATCCATCACAAGTTTAATATCAAATGAAAATTCAAACAATCGGAAGAACACAACTAGTTTAATTACATCTAAAGAAGGACAAAGCAAATGTAATACGACTTCTAAACAACTCGACAAAGCTACCAAAGGACATTACAACTTTCTTTTTACAATCAAAATTCAAAGATGCGATTACTAATCTACCCGACATAAAAATTTACCGTATTCAATCCATTACTACTGAAATCAAAAGAGCAAGAAAAACCGACAAATTGCTTCAAACCCTTCTGGACCTATATCCATCACAAGTTTAATACTATCAAAATTCAAACAACTAGAAGAACACAACTAGTTTAATTACATCTAAAGAAGGAAAAAGCAAATAGAATACCACTTCTAAACACCCGACAGGATACCAGTGCCATTACAACTTTATTTTTACAACCAAAATTCAAAGATGCAACATAACTAATCTACCTGACATAAAAAAGGTTAATCCTAACCACTGCAACTCTCCCGGCTGCTATATTTACAATGCACCTGCTGCAAACTGAACCCCAAAACACCTTATATTATAAGATCTTCATCAACACCATCTATCAAACAAAAAACAAAAAAAGAACCCCATTCTCCATACACTTCTTCAAAAACATAAAGTACCATCAATATCCCCACAAGTTTTCACGAAGATGCACAAGACAAATAGTAATCAAAATCACATTACTCTAGTTCTAAGGGATTTGATAAAGACCTATAAGGCAATCACCAAGATTCGCCATCACTGTTGCTGCTGTAGTTTAACTCATCCTCTTCATAGTAGGCACCGCACCATCATCATCGTCTCGAAGATGTGTAGACCCCGTAGATCATCATCATATGTTTCTTCTTCCTCATCTTCTTCTTCACTACAAACCACCATCTCACCGGAAAACACAGGCTCTCCATTGAGGTCTAACCCAGGAATCTCCTCTCCGTCAGAATCCACGTGGTAGGCCTCGAAAGTGTATGAAAATTATGACCTACATGTAATACCGCAAGTGCACGGCGTCTATCGGAGACGCGGCAAGTACGGGTCGATCCACAGAGACGAGGGGTGCTTCTTATATGATCTAAGGCTTGGCTAACTGAATTTCGAGGTGAGTATGAGTGACAATAGATGATAATGTGCCGATACGGCGGATGTTGAAATGTAGTGAAGCTATGCTAAGGTAAACAAAGGAGATAAAAAGTGATGCTAGGGCTGCAAATCCACCACTAACCCCTATTGTGCTTTCAACTAAGTTAAATGTCTTGTTCCTATAGTAACTAAGGGCAGTGTGTCAATTCTGCCACTTAACTAAGGAGTTTCACCTTGTAAACCTTCAATTACCAGCTAATTTGCTAACCTAGAGTACTGGTTGTCTAATGAAGCACAACCAGTCAAGAGAATTAGCCTATGATTCTAAGGATTGAGCTGTAGCATTCTAAACACAAGTGTAACCTAACTACAATGCATCCATGGCATTGGTATGCATTGTGAGAGAAGAGTGTTAGATGCTAGAATTGAAAGCATTTGATAACATTAAACATTCAAGAACATTCAACAGAGTTTAAGCACAAATTGGAATCAGGGTTTCATTGAAACCCTAACACTAAATTAAAACATCAAATTAAAATAACAAAGAACAAATTTAACCCTAATTGACTGCACTGGCTAATCCAGGCGTGGTTTAAAATCATCTTCTACATCTGCTATTTATACATGCAAAGGATTCCCCCAAAACAGCAAACCCTAATTCTTTAAAAATTGAAATTAATTGAAAAATAATTCAACCCATACTCCGATTCGCCTTCCGTTGTCTAATCGCCTCCGCAACTCCATGCGTGGTTGTTGTGGAAACCCTAGCTTCTAGTTATCTTTGAATTAGCTTCTAGGGTTGGTAGAGGCTAAGAAAGAGATAACTCGAAGTAGAGAGGGGGGAGCAGGTACTACTGGAGTTGTTGTCGCTGGCAAGGTGATGATGAAGGTGGCGGTTGCGTGGTGGAAGAGCAGAGCTCTGCTCTGGCGTGGGTAAGGGAGGAGAAGAAGTTGCAGAGAGGTATGGGGGAGAAGAAAGAGAAGAAGAAAAGAAAATGGGTAAAGCTCGATAGGGTATAGGGTATGGGGGCTTCGGTGTTGAGCAGGTGCATCAGGGGAATGATGAGACTGGCCTAGCGAGCGTAGGATGAAGCTGGTGCGATCTGAACGGCTCAGGGAGGTAAGCGGTTTTGGCTTGATCTAGTGTTGCACGGAGCATCGATCTATGATGCACGTGGAGGCAACGACCATTGGATGTGGAAGATAGAGATCTCAACGGCTTGGAGTGTACGGCTCGGATCCGGTCGCGGGTCGGGTCTAGCTCAAACCCATGTCTTGAGATGAGTTGCTACTTGTTGGGTTGCAACCGACGCGCGCAAGGCTTTGGCTATCTACTCCATAGATGCTCGACTCCACCCTTCGCTCTTTTGGCTCCTCGATTCTCCGAGCTTTATTTATTACCTAAAAACACAAAATTAATTAATACAAATATTTATTCTTGAAAACAAAGAAAACACAGAACTGGGATAATATCCGATTTCTAAGCGCAAAGATGAGTAAAATGCCAATAAAAAGGTGTATAAATATGCACTATTTGGCACTCATCACCACGTTCAGGGGTTCTGACATGGTTCGAGCAAACTTACGAGGGTTTTTCTTCTTTTCGGCGAGATAGATCTTGTACATCACATCTTCAAACTCTTGCCTCTTCCTCTTCTTCCTCTCTGCTTCTTTTGCTCTCTCATCTCTCTTCATCGAATCATCAACTGCTCTCCTCATCTTCTACTCCTTCATAGTTCTTTTCTTCATCTTCACTATCACTTTCAACGCACTACGAGTTTTCCCCCATGAACACTTCCACTCTCCCGCGTCGTTGAAGCTTCTCCCACTGCGCTCGGCGTGCATCTATGGCATCTAAATTTCTCATCCACAACTGAAATTCCTCATCATTTTCAACCCTTAATCTTTTAAATTCTTCTCTCTCTTCTTGTTCTTTCTTCTTGGTGATCTCCATATTCATAAAAGCGATCAAACTTTCCATCTCTAAGCTTGTTAAAGCCTCAATCGCACTCTTTGCATGTCGTATGGCAGGAATCGCCATTTCACTATTCCTTAACCGCCTCTTTCTCTTTCTCTCATTTCTATTTTTGGTTTAATAATCATTTATCTCTCTATTATCTTTATAATGATGGTGGTAGTTTAGCCATAAATGGTCGTTTATGGCATTTGGTTAAAAGTATTGTCGCTGGCTATTCACTCCACTTCAATGCCATGCGCAATACCATCATTAATCTACTAAACCCTATTTTCAAAGTCTAATGTCAGACTATCAAAGAGTATCTTCAACCCTTTAGATACGTACCATCATTACTCTACTAAACCCTATTTTTAGCCATTGTTGGTAAACATAATGATGGTGTTAGGTAGTTTTCGGTCTTGAATATGGAAATTTTATGATGCTAACATTATTAGAGTTTAAGCATTTAAAGCACTAAAATGTGGAGTCGTTGAACTAGTTTTAGTTCTTTCAACACTAATTTTAAACATCTAAAGATTGGCAACTTGGTGGATTGATTCGTTACCTAACTCCTTCGAGGTCATGCGTTCGAATATGGGCAATATCTTTTTATTAATTTTTCAAAACGAACTTTTTTTTAACCACGTTATAAAACCAAATGTCTATAGAACGCACACTATGGACACACATATACTAGCGTGTCCAAAAAGAACTTTTTGGACACACTTTGAATTAGGCGTGGGTTACCAAAGTTATTTATAGCATTCCAATGCAACGGATTACCAAAGAAATTTTGATTATAGGTGTTTAGAAGATTTGCAGAAATAGTTTTGGAGAACCCAATAACTTGCAACATGCAAGTCGTAATCTATTCCAGAGAAAGCTAGGGAATTGTCTTGAGGGTTTTGGGTGTACTTTTTGGCCACACTTTCAACTTGGCGTGTTTATTTAAATGTTGAGTAGTTCAACCAAATAGTATTTTCAAAACACTAATCATAAACATCTAAAGATGGGCAGCTTGGTGGATTGGTACGTTATCTAAATCCTTCGAGGTCATGCGTTCGAATATGGGCGAAAGATTTTTATTAATTTTTTAAAAACGAACTTTTTAGCCACGTATAAAACCTGCGTGTCTATACAACGCACACTATGGACACACATATACTATCGTGTCCAAAGAAGAAATTTTTGGCCACACTTTCAATGTGGCGTGTCTATATGTCCTACACTATGGACACGCATATACTGACGTGTCTATAAATCGCACACTATGGACACGCTGGTATAGGTGTGTCCAAAGAAGAACTTTTTGGCCACACTTTGAATTTGGTGTGTCAATCAATCGTACACTAGGGACACGCATTTTAAATAGCGTGACTAACCTTTTGGACACGCCACAACTACCTAATGTGGCCATAGACTGGTCTATAAACACGCCTAATACCTAATGTGGCCATAGACTGGTCTATAAACACGCACAATACTTAATGTGGCCATAGACTGGTCTATAAACACGCTCAATCAAAAATTTGAAGTTAACGTGACTGAACGGTTGAAAATTTGACACGCTAGTAGCCCTGGCGTGGCGGAAAGCACTTATATGAACACGCCCACTGAACATGCCGTGTCTATAGGGTAGAAGTATACCCTATAGACACGCCAAAACCAAAAAGGCGTGACAGGGAAATTTATATCTGGCGTGGCTAAAGGTCATTTCTGTACTAGTGCAGGTTCAAGCCCCCAATGGCGTAATATTGCGTAAATTAACATGAAGGTAGTGTTAGTTTGCCCCCCTTGTGACACAATCTCAACCCCCATCCGCTTCGGCTCCGTTGGATAGGTTACCCATGAGGCTCGCTGGTAGGTTAGCACAGCAACATGTTCAATTAATGTAGTAGTAATATGTTGTTGGAGCTTAATTTGTTAGGCTTCCAACTAGTTAATGTAATACTAGTATATATAATAATAATTAAAAAAAAAAAAAAAAAACTTGGGCCCCTATTTGCTATGGAAAGCCCCGTCCCGCCTTATTTTTGTGTCTTGGGTTCCTTGAGGGCTTTCTTTTTGCCATCTCTCTAGAACCACTGTAAAAATATTTGGTTTGTGCTTCTAGAAAATTAACTAGTCCATGGTTCTAGACAAAAAGAACGAATTAGGCTGTAGTTTGAGTCAAAAGAAGATTCAGAATTTGATTCTTGAAGCTGTCGAGGTCCTCGAGGATATCTGTTCCAGATCTCACGGTGGTTAGAGGACAAACCACACCATGTAGAACATGGTCATGTTGCTTGGTGTTAGTGTACATCTCTCTCCGTCAAAAAAATGGAACACAAAAACATCTTGGTAAAAATCAAGAAATGGAACACACAAAAAAAAATCAAGAAATATTCATCTTGTTGCTTGGTAAAAAAAAAATGGAACACAAAAACATCTTGTCTGTAAAATTACCCTAGTCTTCTTAAGAACGCGAAATTGAGGGATAAAAAAAAGGAATTGGGGATATAGGAAAATGACGAAAACTGGATCCAGATATCAATTCGGGGTCACCCCTTATCTAAGTATTTTTTAAAATCCTAATCTACCCCTCACTAATCAAGTTTAGTGATTAATAATAATTAGTAAAAACATAAGATTTTTTATAAATGATTAGTGTGTGTTTTATTTGTTTTGGGTGAGTGAGGTGAGAGTAGAAGGAGAGAAAAAGTATTTGAGAGGGAACTTTTTTGGGGGAAAATGGAGGATGATTGTGAAGAGAGAATTGTCACTTCTTTGAATCTTTAGCTCAACTACAACAAGGAGTATATCTCGAATCTTCAGCTAACGACAACAACTCTCAATTGCAACTCTTTTGTAGTTGCAGGAAATCCTACACTACACCCCTCACAATATTCCACACAACTAAGACATTTTTTGGATGAATAACAATGATTTTATTGATTATTTCCTTGAAGATTCACAAGATAAAATAGAAAAGAGTTAAAGAAATTACAATCACCACCAACTTTCTCTCTCCTAATGACTTGTCTAACACTCTCAAAAGAATCCTCATCACAACAGGTTCGTTCGGCTCTTTATATAGGACAGTATACAATGGATGACAGCTAAGCTGTCCTTTATTTTCGGGAATGACTTGCGAAATATCGCAAGTGTTCAAATATATAATCTCGCTGGGTCTTCATATCTTTCTCATGTTTTGGCTATCGTCATTCATTGCGTCATTTATATTACTCTTCAGACGCCCTCGCGGTGCGGTTTTTATTGATCTCGCGAAGTATTGATGTTGCGATATTCTCGATCCTACATCTTGCCTCTTCTCATGTCTTCTCTGCGAAGGAGAGAATGTCATGAGAACCAATATTTTGAAATGCCGCAATCGTTTATTTTCTATCAATTTTCTCATTTGACAAGATTCCGTGAATTTAGGAATGATCACTTTTATGTATCTAAAATTTCCCTTTTACCTAAGCACATTTAATGTTATCCGGTTACTCTTTCTCGTCTATTTAAAGGAGAATTCCTTATGAAAGCATTTCTTTTCTTTTACTTCGTCTTCTTCATCGTCTGCAACTATTCTCTGCGCTTTTCTTCATCATCTTCTTCATCGTTTTCCTGCCACTATTTTTCTCATCTTTTGTTTCTATGGCATCAAGGTTTGTTAATTTTTTGAATTTGATCATTTTGTGATTGATCTCTCTTATTGAAGTTGTTTTATTCTCGATACTGTTCTTTCTTTTAATGACTCCTCTTGCCATTTTTGTTTTAGCAAGAACAAACCTAGCACCAAGTTCACCGTTGTGAATCCTAATATCTCCCGGGGTTCGCAACCCAATCCACTTGCCTCTAAAAAGAAAGCTCATGAGTAACAAGGTATTTAAGAAACATTTATTCTTTTAATAACAATATTGTTGCCTCTGTTTCTTATTTATCTTGTAATTCGCAGGATGACAAAAATGCTGATAGGTCCCCCAAGAAGCCTCGCCATTCTAAACCTGGTTGCGCCTTCATTGCTTTTTTCCTACATTCAAACTTACAACTCCTACTGCAAAATCTTCGCAAGATATCCCTACTGTTTCTTCCAAAGATAACACTTCTATGGCTGAATTTCTCATAGATCAACTCCCTCATAACAGTCCCATTGCGAATGAGCCTATTTCTTCTTCCATTGTTAATGCCTCTACCATTCCTCCAGTCATTAACCTTCATGAGATTTCTTCTTCTCGTGATATTCCTTTAACAAAAGATGACTCATCTCTTCCTTCTTCTATCACCGTTACTTCCTTTTCTGAGCAAATCCCTCTTACTAAAGAAAATTTAGAAGGAATAGATGTGGCCTTCAAAGTCCTATCAGATATTGTGAACGATGCTAAGAAGACTTCTGTCGACCCTATCAAATCTGATATTTGCGAGATTTTGAGCAAACACCTTGGCTCTGATAGAATTTCGCAAACATCCTTGGAACAAGAAATTAACATTTTGAAGAATGACCTCCAAGCTATGACTTCAAAATGCAATATTCTCCATCTTGAGAATCAAAAACTTCAAAATATTTCGCTGGATCGTGATAATCTTCGCAAGAAGAATGAAGAATTAAAAGGTATACTCTTGCCTCTGTATTTTTTTTTTTTTAATTAAACCTCAAGCCCTTGTTCGCCCTTCAAGCTTTAAACCAGAAACGAAAAATGGAGATATATCAGTTGGAATCTACCAAGAAGAAGTTCGAGTTGATAGGGATGCTTGGATGGAGCAATATAACCAATTAGATAATCTTCATACATATTATGTTGATCAAATAGATAATCTTTCTAAAGAAAATGCTGATTTAGCTCAGAAACAAGACTCATTAAGTAATGACTTATCTCGCCTCTCTTACTCTTTGACTAAAGCTAATTTGGAGTTGGAAACTTTATCAGATGAGAATAGAACTCTTTCTCAAGAGAATCGAACTCTGTTAAACAAGGTGGCGATTTACTCGCAACAATATGATGTTTGTCAAAAATTATGTAAAGAGCAAGAACAATCTCTTTGCTCGCTGAGAAATCAACATGAAGAAGTTACTGCCGAGAAGGATAAACTGATTCAGGGTAGAATAACTTTAAGTGTAAAAGCAAACCAATTCAAGGATCAATGTTCCAAATTAGAAAAGTCCAACTCTTCCCTTACAAAAGAAAATGCCTTACTTGTTTCCAACGAAAAAAGTTGGCGATCACGTCTGAAAGGTTTAATTGGAGATAATTTTGACAATGCCATGGATCATTTGGAGAATAGTTGTTCGGCTCTAATCCAACATCTTACCTCGCGAGAAGGAAGGTAGTCATAGAAGTTGGATCGCCTCATCTATTCTTTCTTTATCAAGCCTTCATATTTTTTTGTTTGTATAATTCCTTTTATTTTTTGTTTTGCAGTAGTCGAGAGAAAACTTCACTCCTCCATTACTTGCTTTGAAATCCGACTACTCAAAAATTTGCAAAGAGAATGGAATACTATTTTGCTTCTCTTGTGCGTTCTCGCGACAGGCGTAAAGAAAATTCGACTATATGCGTGATCAAAGATATAGAGAGTAAAAATCAGCAGAAAGCACTCCTTCGTCAATTTCATCTTAGAGCCAAGTTCTTGTGAATAATGTTTTACTATCTAAATATATTGATCCTGTGTCTGTTGAACCTCTGGAAGTAAGTGATGATGAAGTTCCTAATCCTCCTGATAGCGATTATGATTATAATAGTGGCGAAGAACTCGAAAATGAAGAAACTATCTCTCCCAATAAAATGTCAATGATGATGTCGCGAATGAAGATGTAGGTGAAGAAGGATATGCTGGAAATATATTAGTTAGCGAAATTATAGATAAAGTTGCTGAAGAAAACCCAGCATCTCCTTCTGGGGAAAAAGCTACTATTTGAGAAATTATTTTCTCTTGTAATCTTTCTTCTCGTACTGTTGCTTCTTTATGTACTTCAATCATCTTTTTGATGTATGTACTGTCACAACTCTTCTTTCTTTCAATAAGTATAATTTTTGGTAATAATTGCTATTCCATTATCTCATTTATGTTGAAATTCACTATTGCGACAAGATCGCAGGACGTCTTTACATTTTCATGTACTGACCCATTGATCTTGCCTTATCATTGTTTTTATGTGGTCTTATTTTGCCTTCCTAGTTAAAGGTCTTATTTTGCCACCCCTCATTTTGCATCAATATGACAGGCCTAAATATTCTTGCGAACATAAAGTCCCATGACATTGACGTCTTGCGACAAAATCGCAGGACGTCCTTACACTTTCATGTAATGACCCATTGATCTTGTCTTATCATTTCTTTAGTATTTTTGCCTCTGCAGGATATTTCGTTTGCGATAATATGACAGGCCTAAATGTTCTTGCGAACATAAAGCCCCATGACATTGCCGCCTTGCGACGAAATCGCAGGACGTCTTTACACTTGCATGTAAAGACCCATTGATCTCGTCTTACCCTCGCGTTAGTATTATTGCCTCTGCGGGATCATCGCACAAATATGACAAGCCTAAATTTCTTTGCGAAAATAGAGCCTCATGACATTTGCGTCTTTTGACACTTATCAGCTCCCCTAATGGAGGGTGCCGCCCTTATCATCTCCTGGTTGCCCCTTCAAGGAGGCGTACATCGGCCATACAAGACTAGCTTCTCCCATCTGGTATTAACAACAACCAGTTGTTTTCGCAGCCTCTTATCCCTTATACCTATAGGGTTTATGGTTACTAGACTGCATCCTAAGTGGAGTTTTCTTCGGGCCGAGTGCAGCATGTGCCAAGACTTGCCAAGAATGGCCGAGACACTTCAAATGCCCTAGGCACTCTTGGCTCAACCGTGTACCTCGGCGCCTTGGTCATACACTCGACTCCTTGGAAGAGACCTCGGTCGTCCAACCAGGTATAACCTTATATATAGTTGGAAATCCAAGGTATCTCCCCCGGATAGGCTTTCATGGGCCCCAAATTTTCATGACTCGTTCCGGGGCGGTGTAACCTTTTCCACGAGCCATGTCAAGAGATACCCCTTATATGACGCACTTTAGGTATTACATTTGCCTCTTACGAAATATCATTCGCGAACTAGGTGTACGCCATAAAGGTTCGTCCCATTCACTCACTCATTTATTTCTCAATTCGTTCAATCATTCATTTTTGGTTATCTCTTGTTAATTCATTTGCGAGATATTCGCACATTCTTTCGTAATTTCGCAATAACTCTGTCGCAGGAACATTTCATTTCATTTCATTCATTTAACATTTCAGAATTTATTCTTTCCTTTCCATCTTCTATGGGTAATATTTCTTGAGATATAATCTATTCCATGGTCTACTCAATCTCTGGCCCACATCTTTGCCCTCTGGATCCATTAACTTGTATGCCCCTGTTCCAACTATCTCCTTGATGATATAAGGTCCATCCCACTTTTTCGCCAACTTGCCACCACTTTCTCGCCGATATATTGGTGTTTCTCGCAATACCATATCACCTGGTTGAAACTCGCGTGTTTTGACACGCTTGTTATATTCTCCTCTCCGCCAATCTTCGCTGATAATTCTCCATATGCTGTAGTGCTCTTTCTCTTTTTTCTTCTAATTCATCTAATTTAACCAAAATGTTACCTGCACTAAGATTTTTCTCCCAAGCTTCTCTCTTTGTTGTTGGAATAATAACTTCTGTCGGAAGTACACTTCAACACCATAGGTTAGACAAAACGGTGACATCCCGTAGCTTCTCGCCTTGTTGTATTATAAGCCCATACTTGCATTATGCACTTGCTCACACCATACCTTATTATGCCCTTCTAATTTTTTCTTCAATATATCAAATGATTGTTTTATTTGTTGCTTCGTCATTCATTGGCCTCATGGGTATAAAGGAGTTGATTTCCCACATTTTATTTGAAATGCATTAAGCGGTAATTCTATATTTTGTCCCTCAAACTGTTTCCCATTGTCGATACCAACTGTCTTTGGAATTCCAAATCTGCATATTATGTTTTCGAATATGAAAGTAAAAATATCTTTATCGCGAATGTGTTGTACCGCTTTTACTTCATCCACTTTGTGAAATAATGTTGCGACAATCAAATATCTCCTTTGCCCTGTACCTGGTAAAAATGGTCCTATAATGTCTAATCCCCACTTTCCAAAAGGCCATACACTTGTTGAAGAGGTTAACGGTGCACCTGGTGCATGTATTTTCTTTCCGTGTCTTTGACAATCTTCGCAACGTCTTGATATTTGTTTCGCATCTTCATGCATATATGGCCAATAATAGCCTTGCATTTTCGCCTTATGTGCTAAAGATCTTCCGCCACTATGATTGCCAAACATCCCCACTGTGTAGCATTTTTAACACTGCTTCTCCTTCCTTTCGTGTTAAACATCTGAGCGAGGGTCCATTAAAGGATCTTCGGTACAATACCCCGTCTCTTAATTCATAATTTGTTGCACGGATTTTTAATTTATGCATCTCTAATCTATTTCTTGGTGTTTCTCCTTTCATTAGATAAGCATGAAGTTCTGTCCTCCAATCCTCGCAATGGGATCTTTGTGTTTCATCTTCTATGAGCATTACTTCTGCTTCTTCCTCTTCCTCTTTGTTGATTGATGGTGATTGAAGTGTCTGTATTTTTATGCATCTCGCGAGATGGATCTGTCATCATACTTGATATAAAAGCAAAAGCATCTGCAAGTCTATTGTCTTTTCTTGATATGTGTCTCCACTTTATTTTTGGTATCTTCGCTGACAATTCTTCAACAAGCTTTTTGTATTTTTCAAGGATGTTTCATTTGTAGTATACTCTTCTTTTATCTGGCGAATAGCTAACTGATAATCACTAGTAACTCTTACATTCTCCAACTTCATTTCTATTGCAAATCGTAAAGCATGTACTATAGCTTAATATTCTGTTTCGTTGTTGGTAGATGTGAATTCCAATCTAAAAGAGAAAGCCATTTTATTGCCCTCTGGCGAAATTATAATGATTCCAATTCCGTTACCTTCTCCATTTGACGACCCATCTACCAATATTTCCCATCTATTTGGCTCAGTTAATAAATCCCTTGGATTTCCATGTTCTTCTTCTATATCCATCATTTCTTCCATTTGCTTCATCCTCTTCCAATGAAAATTTGCTAAAAAGTCTGCAACAACTTGTGATTTGGGTGAGGATAATACTTCATATTTGAGTTTGCAATGACTTACTTGAGCATTCCATCTTTCAACCCTTCCCCGATCTTTTGAATTTTTCATTACTGACTCAATTGGTACTTTTGTCATTACCTTTACCGTGTGTGCTTCGAAATAGATGCGAAGTTTAAACGTTGCGTAAACTAATGCCAAAATTAATTTTTCAATTTTTGAATAATTTTTCTCTGCGGCATTGAATGTTTTGTTGATGTAATAGATTGGTTTTTCCACCCCTGCGTCCATTCGCAATAAATATTGCGCTTAGTGCATGCGAGGTTGTCGCGAGGTAAATTAGTAATTCCTCCCCTTCTTCTGCTTTTTGTAATATTGATATATCCATTAGATGTTCTTTTATTCCTTGCAATGCCTTTTCACATTCATCCGTCCACCTAAATTTCGTTCCCTTTTTAAGTATGTTGAAAAAATGTTTGCACTTATCAGATGATCGCGAGATGAATCTTCCTAGCGAAGCTAATAGTCCATTTAACTTTTGCACATCTTTCACTGTTGCTGGCGTTGGCATGTCTCGAATTGCTTGTACCTTCTCCGGATCAACTTGTATTCCTTCTTTTGACACAATGTATCCTAAAATTTTTCCAGATGCCACTCCAAAGGTACATTTTTCTGGATTTACTTTGATGTTGAAATGTCTCATTTGTTCGAAAATTTCCTTCAAATCTCGCACATGATCTTTTGCTTCTTTGCTTTTTATTAACATGTCATCCACGTATACCTCTAGTGTTTTATGTATCCATTGTTCGAACACTTTCTCCACCATCCTTTGATATGTTGCACCGCATTTCGCAGATGTAGAATGGCATTTTTGTGTAACAAAGTATAATCCTCTTGGAGCGAAAAAGGCAAGATGTTCTTGGTCTTCTTCAGCGAGAGGAATTTGATTGTATCCCTTATATCCATCAAGGGAGGATATCCTTTCATTTCCTGGCTCTTGATTCAACCATCCAGGGAATATCCGGCAAGGGAAAACTATCTTTTGGACAAGCTTTGTTTAGATCGGTGAAATCTATGCAAATTCTTATTCCTTTTTTATTCTTTGGAACTACGACCATATTCGCTATCCATTCGGGGTATTTTGCTTGTCTAATAATGCTAGCATCAAGCATCTTCTGTAACTCTTCTTCTATTTGAGGATGATATGTTGTTGCAATTTTTCTAATTCTTTGCTTGAATGGTCTGGCATTTTTATCAATCTCTAATTTATGACATGCTACAGATGGATCTATTCCAGGCATCTCATCCATTTCCCATGCGAAAATATCTTTATAATCTCGCAACAAATCAATGGTCTTTCTTTCTTCATCTGCCTCCATTTTAGTCCCAATTTTTAACATCTTGGGTTCTTCTTAAGTTCCAATGTTCACTTCCTTTGTTGGTTCTGCCGCAATGTAGCTAGCCTTCGGTTCTCCCATGGGCGTTGGTCCTCTTATTTCCTTTGCGAGATCACTCTCTTCACCACATATTCCTTTTCCTTCTTCCGCTCTTATCATGTATGTTCTAAATTCTTCTTCCTTTTTCTTGCTTTTGTCATCTTCTTGCGATTTTTTCGCCTCTTCACCCATCTTCATAATGTTTTACTTCAATTTGATGATACATTCTTCCTTTATCGGTATCTCCTCTGATTTCGCCAATTCCACTCGGCATAGGAAATCTAACACATTGATGAAATGTTGATGCTACAGCTTTTATTGCGTGTATCCATGACCTTCCCAACAGCATGTTATATGGTGATTCCATATCTACTACTCATAACGTCACATTTGTTTCAATTTCTCCCAACAAAATTCGTATTTTTATCTCCCCTTTAGGTTTTGTTATCGATTTGCCGAAGCCATAGATATGACATGTTGCGGAAGTCATTTCTTCATCTTTGTACCCCAATTTTTTATATGCATGATAAAACATTATATTTACTGAACTCCCTGTATCCACTAAAGTTCTACTTATTGCCCATTCTTCCATTGTTTTTGTTAATTTTCCTTCTTCTTTGCTGGCACTTATCGTACTCACTAGTGGAGATGTGTGATTTAAATTCTCTCCTGATATCTCCGTTGTTGTGAATATAATTCTCTGTTTTTCCCATTCTTTCAAGGGTAACACCTTTTCTGTTGTTATAATTTTCTTTCCTTCAAAATCTCTTTTATGTATTCTCCCTTTGATACTTTCATGAAATTCTTTAACCATTGACTTTGTAATCATATTACATTCCAATTCTTCATTACTCTCTTTGATTTTAGTTTTCTTCAATTTATTCATTATACTCTTGATTTTTACAGTTTTAATGACAATATCCAATCTCTTATCTTCAATCACTCCCTGTTTCTAGCGCCAATATGTAGTTGCAGGAAATCCTACACTACACCCCTCACAATATTCCACACAACTAAGACATTTTTTGGATGAATAATAATGATTTTATTGATTATTTCCTTGAAGATTCACAAGATAAAATAGAAAAGAGTTAAAGAAATTACAATCACCACCAACTTTCTCTCTCCTAATGACTTGTCTAACACTCTCAAAAGAATCCTCCTCACAACAGGTTCATTCGGCTCTTTATATAGGACAGTATACAATGGATGACAGCTAAGATGTCCTTTATTTTCGGGAATGACTTGCGAAATATCGCAAGTGTTCAAATATATAATCTCGCCACTCTCCTAAATCTCGCTGGGTCTTCATATCTTTCTCATGTTTTGGCTATCGTCATTCATTGCGTCATTTATATTACTCTTTCTCATGCGCCCTCAGCATGCGGTTTTTATTGATCTCGCGAAGTATTGATGTTGCGATATTCTGATCCTACATCTTTGTTGAGCCAACACCCTTGAATGATGATTTTGACGAGTATGGAGAGTTTCTTGAAGAACCAACACAAGAAATTAAACTTGCACAACATACTAGCATCCCCAACACACAGGTAAAGCTGCTAAGATGTCGAAAAATCGATTTTTTTCTTTAAACCCGCAATTTTTTCAACTGAAAAACCTCGATGCCGGCATGGTAGTTGTATGAATACCATGCCGGTAGTCACGGTACCGGCATTGTATTCATTCTACGACCATGCCGGTAAACTGATATCCCCCATTTTGAATAATAAACCGGCATAGAATTCTACCAAACAACTATGCCGTCTGACAGAGTTAACCTTTTACCTAACAAGGAATATACTACGGAATATTCAACCTAAGCATGGTTTTATTGATCGGTTACTATGCCGGTATCAAATGAAAAACATACAGAAACAATTCCATCTCAAACCAAAACCGGCATTGAAACTTAAAAACATCGGTCTTGGAACTTGGTACCGGCGTGGTACCATCAATATCGATAATGTCGGAACAAAACCGGCGTTGTTCAGTTACCACTTTACAATGCCGGAACTTACAAAAAAACATGCAGGAATAAATTTTTTCCAAAGCTAAATTCCGGCATTCAATATCAATTATTTTTAATGCCGGAATTGGGTACCGCGTGGAACAATAGGTTACGATAATGGCGGCATCCTTGCTTCCTCGTTGTTTTCTTATGAAACACATATGCCTAATAGGTTTCAAATTTGGTCTTCCGTTTTGGTTAACTTAGACAATGCCGGAACAATGGTCGAGAATGCCGGTACGGGTTTCCGGCATAGTGTTGTAATTATGTTTGGAACTAATTTTCATTCGATCTTTAGGTGGTGCCATATATTAATCCAACAAATGCAGAGCCGCTTTATCGGGATACGTCGGAATACTATAAAATCCCTCCGGTATGTGACCAAAGAATACTTTTCACCTAGTATCTTGAACTTTACTAATGGATTGCTAGTAATGAACCTTCTAATATATGCGAAATTGTTCTTATGTAGGGAATAACAGATCGAAAGGAAGCAATCGCTTGGGCCAAAGAGACGGCTCTTAAGAACATGTGTGTGTTGGTGAGGAAAACCAAACGTTCGAAGAGGCGTTTTGAGATGGCTTGCGAGAGAAGTGGGAAATACAAGGAGGAGAATAGCCACAAGAGAAAGGATTATGTGTATCCAAAGAAGACTAATAGGGTATACAAGACTCGTACGAGGAAGAATAATTGCCCGTTTAAGCTTGTATTCCGTTTAAATGACATGAACAATTGGGATTGTGATGTTTTGTGTGGCTGTCATAACCACCGGGATCCAAAAGATTTTGTTGGTCACTCCTTAGTTGCGAAGCTAAAACATGACAAGTTCGAGGATGTAAAGAGATTGACCAAAGCACTTATCAAACCGAGACAAATTCTCAAAGGCTTCAAGGAAAATGACGAGACTAACGTGTCTTCTCTACGTACAATTTATGCCGCACAAGCAACAATTAGAAGGTTGGAATGGGAAGGGAGGAGCGTTATGCAAGAATTTGAGAAGATAGTTTGGGATCAAAACTACACGCGTATCATTAAAAGAGGAACGGACGAGAAGCCCCTTCAAATATTCATTTCGCATCCTTTGCTTTCACGGTTGGCAAATACATGTTGTGGTGTTCTTTTGATGGATTGCACCTACAAGACAAACAAATACAATATGCCGTTGTTCAACATCGTGGGGAAAACCTCGGACAAGGTAACATTCACATTGGCTTGGTGTTTAATGGAAAACGAGAGGGACTATAATTATCATTGGGCATTACGACAATTGAAATTGTTCTTCCTAAAAATCAACTTTCGAGGGTCATCGTAACTGATAACGATGACGCATTAATGAAAGCAATATCCAACGTCTTCCCGGACGCACAAAATTTCCTATGTACATATCATATACATAATAATGTGATAAAAACTTGCCATGCCTTGTTTGAACCCGCAAAGGCGGATATTAAGAAGAGAATGATGGTACAACTAGAGGAAGATGTTCGAACGAACAAACTATCCCCTGAAGAAGAAGATGATGATGAGAGAGGCTAGATAAAGGAGCGAGTGGACAAAGAACATGCGGAAAATCATAAAAAGTGGTTGGAATTTATAAGATATTGGGAGAAAGTTTATTGGTCTCTTACCGAGGTTATGTACGAAAAGAGATTGGAGAAGTTTATTGCCGATTGGAACGAAGTTTATCCGACTGCCGTCTGGTATTGTCGGACTCAATGGTTGGATAAGTTCAAGGAAAAATTTGTACGTGCATGGACAAACCGGTATAGACACTTCAAGGCTGAAGCAACTAGTGCAGCTGAGGCCGCTCATGGGAGATTTAAAGATCTCATCCCGGTCCGGTCAAGGCAATGTGGTTACGGTCACCGAGGCAATGAAGCAATACTTTAAGCAAGATATCAATAGGATCAAGGAGGCTTTTGAGAAAATCTCAATGGAAAGGATGACTCCATTTCTTCGTTATGGTAAGTTTCTCCAAGGAATAGAATTCAACATCTCTCATTGGGCAATAAAACATATGATGACACAAATGGAATATGAGAAAAATTACGGAAAACCGGGTGATGTGTGTATTTGTCCCGACATGTCTTCATTGGGGCTTCCGTGTCGTCATATGCTTGTGAAGTATGAAGAACTGATACCTATTGAGGTTATTGATCCGTTTTGGAAGCAATTATCTTTCGACCCTCACCCATCGGGAGATCCTGGGAAATCTCCATGGGATACGAACGAAGCAAAGGAATTCTTCGAAGCTTACTCACGTGGCACCTCGGTAAGCCGACAAGTCTTGTTGAGCCAACTAAGGTTAATTACTCGTCCATGGATTGCACAAAGCGAAGAGCCAAGAAAGGGAGATCCAACCGGAAGACCAAGAGAAATGACTCAACGTGAAGAAGAACTCGCGGTGTAGGAGCAGAATATCGCGACATCAGTATTTTAAGAGAGTAATAAACAACTACGTTGCGAAGGCGTCGCAGAAGTGATTTAAATGACGCATTAGATGACGAAAGCCGAACGTGAGAAAAGTGTGAAGACTTGGCGAAATTTAGGAGTGTCGCAAGGAAAAATGTTTATAACACTTCGACACTTCACGTTATTCCCAGAAAATAAAGGACAGCTTAGTTTGTCATCCATTTGTGTATTACCCTATATAAAGGGTTGAGTTAGTATGTTGTGGGGGATTCTTTTGAATTGTTAAGCAAGTCATTAGGAGAGAAAAATTAAGAGTGATTGTAATTTCTTTAGCCTTGTTCTACATTTCTTTGTAAACCTTTCAAGAAAACAATTAATAAAATATATTGTTACTCATCTTCAAATGGATTAATTAAACAAATTCGAGTAAGGGGTGTAGTGTGGGATTTCTGCAACTACATATGCGCTAGAAACAGGGACCTAGTAGAATATTAACCTTGTGAATTGGAAGAATCGGTGTAACAAGAAAGAAATCTCGAATAATTTTTAACAAGTTACTAAAATTGAGAAATGGCTAGAAGAAAGAATGCATCGAACAACCAACGATCGTAAGGAGAAGTGGAAGATTAGTTGGAGAAAGGAGAAATGAAGTAGGTGAACCATCAAGGATAAATGCAAGAAATTGAGAAGAAGGTCGAATTCAACCACCAATTCAACCAGCACTAAACAGAGTAATCGATTATGATAGAGTGAGCGTGCATACATGGAGATCGAGATTCTATGGAAGAAAGAGAAGAAGTGCAACAATTGATGAATAGTGGACAAGAAGAGAGAAATCGAAAGAGATGGGAGAAACAATTCGTGAAATGAAGAAATTGCAGCATTAGAAGCGTTGAGACAGACAATACATGAAGAAAGGCGGTTAGAAGCGAGAAGAACGCGCAAATTTAACAAGGCAAAACCACGAATTAAGGATGGAAAAATAGGAGGCTTGCAAAATAGAAGATCAAGTAATAATAGATCGAGATCGAGAATCGATTAGAGAAAACGTGAGAAGAACATTACCCAGAAAACGTTAATGAAGAGAATTTGGAAAGAGAGTTAAATTTTGGTGAAGGAGGTCGCGAAGAGAGAGAATTAGTAGAGAATCGTTATATTTTGGTGAATGATCAAAATGATGGAAATCAAAAAGATAGGCAGCCTCAAGGACGGAGAATAACCCCGGTTAATGAAGAAAATCGGGGAAGAAGGAAGGAGAATACTACATGGGAGAGAAACACAAAGGAAACAAAAGGAAATTGAAGATGACATTGAAAAGCATTATATCGAACAAGCGCGTCTAGCTCGCGAGAGAAAAGATTGAGAGCGAAATGGAAAATCGGGGAATTGGAAGAGGCGATTCGGCGAATAATCATGACAATCGAGAAAGAAGGCGCGACGAAAATCGTGACAATGGAGATATCAATGAAGAATATGAAAGAATACAAAAAAGAATTGATAGATATCCAAGAAGAAAATGATGGATATAATGGTGTGAGAATTTGTGAAGGAGATGAGGGAGAAACTCGCAGAGAAAGAAAGAAGAGAGCAATGAACCAGAAAATATAAGTAGACACGAACGAAGAAGGAGGGAAACAGAATTAAAGAGACCGATAAATTCAAATTCTAAGGCAAATGAACAAATTATGCGAATCATGAGATGAGAGGAATATTGAACAGCGAGAAGATAAGGAGGGAGAAGACAGGTTAGATGAAGCTATCGCAGAGGGTCTCGAAAAATCCTTTTACATTAGAAGTGCAGCTAGGAGGAATACCCCAAAGTGAAACTTACCAGCATTAACTAGCATTTTTGATGGGTCAACTTGTGCGAGTACAACACATCAAGGCTTACGTGAGATGTATGCTACGGTGGGAAAACCATGATGCTATATTGTGCAAATACTTTGCGTCGAGTTTAACGGGAGAAGCGTTGAAATGGTTTGAGGGTCTACCAAGGAATACAATCACGTCATTCAATCATTTACAAGCTATATTTTTATGGGCGTATATAAGTAACAACTCTTGTGACTGGCATTGAAGATGTATTTGGGTTAAAACAAAGAGTTGGCGAGAGCTTGAGACATCACGTAAGATGGAAGACAATGTGTAGCGAAATGGGCTGGACGGGTGGATGAAAGATACCTCATACTATCATTCATAAATGCTATGTTCGCAACCAACTTATTATATGTTCAAGTTTTAGTCAAGAATACAATCACGATGACCAAATTGAGAGAATTGCAAGAGGAATATATTGCTTTGGAGGAAAGACAAAATGAAGTAGAATCGTACCCAATCGCGAATACAAGTTCAAGTGCTGCGAATGCAAGTTTGTTACCCCGATTAATACAAACGGCGAAAGTACCTCGCAAGGGCAACAAGAAAAAGTAGTAGATGATGGACAGCCAAAATTAGTAGCGATGGGAAGCTTGAGATCGGGAAGAATTTGAAAGAGAAAAAACTACTACAATCGTGGCGGCAATAACAAGATTCGGAGACTTGATCACCCGCAAAGAAACCTATGGAAGTCAAAAACGAATTATTATGGAGGACAACGACGTCATAGAGTAGTATGGGAAGAAATCAAGATGCCACCACTAAATACTAGTGTGGAGAAGATATGGGAAGCTATACTCTTGATGGAGAATATACCCGCACCATGGAACATGGGAGTGAACCGCCACCAGGTGATAAAAGTCACAGTTCTGCTCTTACCATCGTTTTCATGGACATCGACAAATGACTTACAGCCGAAACATCAAAAGAATTATCCTTAGAATGATTGATCGGGGAAGTCAATCACTTTTAAAAAGCGAAGAGAAAGTTCAACATTTACTGCCGCCACCATCAAAGGGAAAAGAAACGTTCATGATAGAAGTTGGGGCGAAAGCTAAAAATTTGTTTTGCAACTCCATTGTTCATTCATATCGCACCATTGAAGATTTTCATGATAACGTACTCGGTAGGGTTTTAAGCAAGGGATGTTAATGATAAGGAGATAATGAACATCGCGAGGAAATCGCGATTAAAAGAATGGCAATTGCAGATTATCTCTTTCTCGGCGAAGAAATACCCAAAGGTAGAGAAATACATGATAACCCGTTGGTGGTAAAAGCTGGATATTAATCCAAAACCTGTTGATGGGGAAGATGATGAAGCGAGAAAATTGTTTGGGCGATAAATAGAATATTAATCGATCTTTGAGCTCGATCAACATTCATTTTTACCATACTTACAAGACTATGGGAGGAAAGGATGAAGATTTGATCCCTTCAACATACAAAATATATGGTTTCAATGGTACCGCGAACAAGCCCAAAGGAGAAGTACACATGAGAATACCTTTGCAAGGATTGTCAACCCGATATTTTGTTTTGTGTGGTCGATGTGGAGTCCCCTTATAATGCATTGATTGGAAGGCCATGGTTGCATGACATTGGGTGTGGCGTCAACGTATCATTAGTGTATAAAGTTTCCCCATCCTAGTGGTGTTGGAATTATAAAGGGAGATTGGATAGAAGGGGAAAAATGTTATGAGATCGATGTGGGATAAAGAGAGAGCCGCAAAAAAGAAGGGATGGAAGAAGAATATAAAAGAGGAACAAAGAAAAGAAAGATTGATGGTAGATAGCATAAATATAAGAAGAGAAGACACATTGCGAGGTGAAGATATGAAGGCAGTTGAAAGTCATCTTTGAAAAGAATTATTTAGATGTTTTAATGATACGAGAGGCGAGTGTAGTAAGAGCAAAAAGTGTAAGAAGTGAATAATCATCAAAAAGCAACAACAAAAGATTGTTCGGAGTAAGAGGAAGAAACAATAATTGAAGCGAGAAACATGTGAAGGTCTCGCCATTAAAAAAATGTATGATACTTTGATTGAAGAATTGAAAAACGAAAATGATTAAACAATGTAAGGTTGTGCGATAGCTTCGCAAATGAATGAATGCTTGAATGAATTAACAAAAATGAATGAGTGAGTGAATGGGACGAACCTTTATGGCGTACACCTTAGTTCGCGAATGATATTTCGCAAGAGGCAAATGTAAGACCTAAAGTGCATCATATAAGGGGTATCTCTTGACATGGCTCGGGGAAAGGTTACACCGCTCACGGAACTGAGTCATGGAGATTTGGGGCCCATGAAAGCCTATCCCAGGGAGATACCTTGGATTTCCAACTATATATATAAGGTTATACCCTGGTTGGACGCCCGAGGGTCTCTTCCAAGGTGTCAGTGTATGCTCAAGGCGTCGGGGTACACGGTTGCGCCAAGAGTGCCTGGGGCATTTGAAGTGTCTCGGCCATTCTTGGCAAGTCTTGGTATATCTTTCGGCCCGAAGAAAACTCCACTTAGGATGCGGTCTCGTAACCATAAACCATATAGGTATAAGGGATAAGAGGCTGCGAAAACAACTTGGTTGTTGTTAAGACCGGATGGGAGGAGCTAGTCTTGTATGGCCGATGTACGCCTCCTTGAAGGGGCAACCAGGGAGAAGATAAGGGCGGCACCCTCCATTAGGGAGCTGATAAGTGTCAAAAGACGCAAATGTCATGAGACTTTATTTTCGCAAGGAAATATAGGCTTGTCATATTTGTGCAATGATCCTGAAGAGGCAAAAATACTAACATGAAGGTAAGGCGAGATCAATGGGTTTTTACATGAAAGTGTAAAAACGTCCTGCGATCACGTCGCAAAGACGACAATATTATGGGATTTTATATTCGCAAGAATATTTAAACTGTCATATTTTCGCAAGTAAAATATCTGAGAGGCAAAAATACTCACGAAATGATAAGACAAGGTCAATGGGTCATTGCATGAAAATGTAAAAGACGTCCTGCGACTTTGTCGCAATGAGGGGTGGCAAAATAAGACCTTTAATTAGGAAGGCAAAATAAGACCACACAAGAAATGTTAAGGCAAGATCAATAGATTTATTCATTTATGAGGATATCCTGCGATCTTGTCGCAATGATAAATTTCAAAATAAATCTCTCATCTGCAAATAAATAACAGAGGCAAGTATGGGAATGCATGTGAAGAAATTTTGTTATTCATCTTCATATGATAGATTTATGCATAAAGGAAATGAGAAAATAAAGGATACATTTACAAAAGTTGAAAACAAGAGTTGAATTCATATTTAGTAATCCAAGAGATTCACATTGAAGGTTTATAGAAATGGAAGATTAAAAGGATATGTATACAGATATTACAAGAAAGGAAAGAAGAAAAAGAAGTTATTTCTTGGAAGATTCTTCTTCTTTATCGGATTCTTCGATTTTATCATTCTTCTCGCCAGATTCTTCTTCTTCACTGGCTTCACTATCGGAGACATCCGAAAAAAGTGTATCTTCAGGAATATCCTCGCGAAGACAAGGATATGAACTAAGAGGAATCTTGTGATCATTGCAAACTTTCTCAATAGTTTGATTGCGAAAACGAACTGCATAATTATTGAAGTTCGCCACTGTAGCTTGCAGTTGTTTCTTCAGCTTAGAATATTTGTTGTTGCGAAGAGAAAAGTCTTGTGTGAGTTGTCCTTTTTCAGACTCAAGTTCTTCTATCCTTGTTTGAAGTCTTTTCTCGGATTCTGCAGAACATATGACAATACATTAACAATTTAATAGCAATGCTACGGAAATAAGAAATAGTACAGTATAATAAACAACCTTCTCTGTCAGATATCATATCCTTAACCAAGGCAGTGTGCTCGGCATGAAGGCTAACTTCAATACCTAAATTATTTACGGCATTATCTAGAACCTTCGCAGCCCAGGGCGAATTCATCATCATTATTTATGACAAGAAGCGAACGAATTTGATCTTCTCGCTCACTAAGTATGGCATTCGACGAAGAGATTCATCTCGTTCAATTTGTACTTCGAGAAGAGATTTTTGAAATTTTTCTAATGCTTGTGCACCTCACATTAGTAATGCGATCTTTCTCATCTATGAGATTACTAATTTTCTTCCTTAAGGTTTTGGTTTTCTTATGGGAATTAAGGTACATTCGTTTAAATTGATTAGCTAAACTTAAACTAGCTCTATGCTCGATCTCTAAGAGATGACATTTGGATTGAAGATCCTTTAATGGAAGGAAGTTAGTCTTATTTGAGGAACTACTTAGAGATTCATTGAGATGAGTAAGAAGGATATCATCATCCATGGGCTCGGGAAATGAATGGAGAAGAATGACTTCTTCAGAGAGATTATATATGTCTGCGAAAATAGTAAGTCAGGCAAAGAAAAGCAAATGATAAAGTAAAAGGATTTGAGGAGTAAAGATTGTCATACCATAAAGTCTGCTTGATTTGCACTTTGAAGAGTAGATACTCTATTCTGTTGAGAAGTAAGCTCAGCCTCCAGCTGTTTAATTCTTTCATCTTTCTTGCGAGATGTCGCGGCTTCAACCTCTAGTTCTCGGATCTTCTCTTTAAGTTGCAAATTTTTCTTTTCAAGACTGTGGTGTCTTTTCTCAAGGTCTGAGGCAACAACAAAGAAGCTCTCCCACACTATAAAGGAAAATATGGGAACGATTAAGATAAAGCTTATAATTGAAGTCACAAAGAAATAAAGGGATACGAACATACCAAAGCATTCGGAGCGTTTAAGAAACTAGAAGTCACTTTGTTCGGGAAACCCCGCGAAAGACTCATTATCCTCCGGCGGTGGGGCATCGCAAATTTTAGCGAGAGCTTCGCAAGTAACAGTTAAATGCTCATCTCCCAATCCTTGCATAGAATCGGAGAAGATACTAGACAATTGCGCCATAGCGGAGGTGATTGAATGATTCTCCTTCGCAAAAGAAGTACCAATCTCATTTTCATCTTCGTCAGAGTTCTCCCTGTTTGAGAACTACAATAAGAAGAGAGATGGGTTTTCCGTTTCTTAGGAAAAGAGTCCTTGCGAAAAGTAGTTTTATCCTTGCTTTTAGCCTTCGCAAGCTTGACCTTGAAGCTTGACCTTGAACTTGACCTCTTCAACTTCAACCTTCGCATACGCATGAAGATAAAAACAGAGGCAACAATATTGTTTAAAATAACAAAAGAAAATGTTTCTTACTTCATCCGTGAGCGATCGAAGTATCGCAAGGAGTACTCGGCTTTGGATTTTCTTTATATTTCTTTCTCATTACGGTGATCTAAAATTTTTGAAAGTTAATAAATAAAAGAGGAAGAAGATGTCGCAAGGCGAAATTGAAAAAAAGGAAATATACCTCTTTTGTCTCCTTAGGCCACTTAAACTCCCAAGGATGATAATTCGCGAGGTGTGCGGGGAGAACATGTGAACTGCGATGTAAGGTCCACTTAAAAATAAAGGAACAACCCACCATTTCTCATCTTTGGAATGACGAGAGTCTTGTTGTTGCTGAATGCCAATCAATATCTTGCATAAGCAATTTGTCGAGCATCAACATTATCATTCTTTTTCGATCGAGCACCCCAAATGAGATTTATCATTTCTCATATTTATAATCGAGTAATTCGCAAAGAAATTGTCCACGGTATACTTCTCAAGTAACTATTTGTAAATTTACAAACTCGGATCCCTAACATTATCGGGATATAAAGATCCTTTACCAGCGCCACGATTGGCGAATTCAGCATTAAACGGATGCGATCGCCACTCAATTGATAGACGGCTCGCGAGAATTTCTCATGAGCAAGAATTTCATAGAATAATGGCAACTCGGGATTGTACGAGGAATGTGGAGTCTGCGAGAGCCGACCAAGAGACTATGATTTTATGATCATCACATTGATGATCGAGAAAACAATTTTGCGAAAGAATAGATGAAGATCCTTGATTGGGAATGGTTGATAAAGTGAAACCCTTTTCCTGTAATTTCTTTTGAACATCGGTAAAAGAGAGTGTATGTACGACCAAGTGAAGCCATTGTCAAAAGTATGGGAATGAATGGAGAATTGAAGATTGAGAGAATTGAAGGGGAGGATTGCGGAGCGAAGCGCAAATTGCGGAGGAAGAAAGTTAAAGGAAAGTTGCGAGGGAAAATAAAAGAGAAAAAGAGAAGGGTAAGAAAGCTATATATAGAAGAGAATCCTCGAGAAAACAAATGCATTTAATGCGAGATGGGACGTGAATGGTCAAGAATAAACGGTTGAAAGAGACGTGTCAAGAAAAGAGTGGAAGAAGAAACACCCGTAATAAATTCCGTACATAAATAAAACAAGTAAAAATGAACAATCGCGAGATAAAGATGAGCAGTTGCGGCACTTTAAAATATTGGTTCTCATGACATTCTCTTCTTCGCGAGAAGACATGAGAAGAGGCAAGATGTAGGAGCGAGAATATCGCGACATCGGTATTTTAAGAGAGTAATAAACAACTACGTTGCGAAGGCGTCGCGGGAAGTGATTTAAATGACGCATTAGATGACGAAAGCGAACGTGAGAAAAGTGTGAAGACTTGGCTAAATTTAGGAGTGTCGCAAGGAAAAATGTTTATAACACTCGCGACACTTAGCAATTATTCCAGAAAATAAAGGACAAACTTAGCTATCATCCATTGTGTATTACCCTATATAACGGGTTGCGTTAGTCTGTTGTGGGGGGATTCTTTTGAATTGTTAAGCAAGTCATTAGGAGAGAGAAAATTAAGAGTGATTGTAATTTCTTTAGCTCTGTTCTACATTTCTTTGTAAACCTTTCAAGAAAACAATTAATAAAATATATTGTTACTCATCTTCAAATGGATTAATTAAACAAATTCGAGTGAGGGGTGTAGTGTGGGAGTTCCTGCAACTACACGCGGCAAGTAAGAAACGAGATCTAACCGCATGTGAGATTTCGGAACAAAGGTTCGTGGAAGCGCAGGTTCCAAACAAAAGAGGTAGGCCGATGAAGGAACCGCTAAGTCAACAACAAACGAAGGAATCCATATCCACACCAAAAGCCAACTCATCGGAGGTTCCAAAGAAGAGGGGTAGGCCGACAAAGGTATCAACATCAAGTGTCAAAGAACAACAATGTGAGCATTCCGAAGCCATACCCATAGTCGATCTAGCGGAGGTTCCAAAGAAGAGGGTAGGCCGCCAAAGGTATCAACATCAAGTGTCAAAGAACAACAAGGTGAGCATTCAAGCCATACCCATAGTCGATCTAGCGGAGGTTCCAAAGAAGAGGGGTAGGCGCCAAAGGTATCAACATCAAGTGTCAAAGAACAACAATGTGAGCATTCAAGCCATACCCATAGTCGATCTAGCGGAGTTTCCAAAGAAGAGGGTAAGCCGCCAAAGGTATCAACATCAAGTGTCAAAGAACAACAAGGTGACGAGGCTAAGGTGGTGACAAACCAAAGTGATAGCAAAGTTGACGTGGTTTTATTTCGAAGGGGAAGGGGTAGGCCAAGGAAGTACGGACTCCCATCACATATCGAAGACATTGCAAGTGTAGAGATTGGAGAGGATGGTTTGGATATATTATTGTTACAAAAGGGTAATATGAAGATGTATAAGGATCCCAGAACAGGTAGGACAATTAGAAGTTATCATACCAAGATACAATCTTACATAGACCAACTTCCTGAGGTTATTCGCGAGTATATTTTATATACGGATGATGTCGACGGAGATGGAAATTGTGGCTATCATCTTTGTGGTCGAACAATTAGGAATCTTTGACACGGCGGTTAGTAGAGGTATGACACCATGCCAATATGCTAGAATGAGGATGGCCGAAAATTCAGATTGAATGCCGGTAGGGAAAATTCAGTTTCTGGTTAATCTGGGGTTGGAAACCGGTATTGTATTCATCCTAGATTGAATGCCGGAACACCAAAACCTAGCCGTATTCATACAAATTTCGGTCTTAGGTACTCTCTACGAAACTCAATTTGTTTGAGTTAGGGTTCGCGATTCTAACCTAAACCCATTGCTATAGATCGATTGAAACACCTACAAAGTCGTTTAAAATCACTTACCTTCTCACGAAGCCATATTTACGAGGAGGCGATTGTCCGAGAACGTTGCTTCATCGTCCTCTTGCTCTTGAGCAATCTTAGAAATTCTTTTACTTGCTGTTTTTGTTGAGCAATCGATGATGTTGAGTTCGATTGGGCATTTGGTTTCTTTCGTGGAGCCATTGTTTATGATGCGGTTTGGTTAATCGACGAAGAAATTTTTGAATCGACGAAGAGCATGATGAAGAACGATGAAGAACGATGAAAAAAAAATATCGAACCTAATTGCTCGGCGGTCTAGGACGTGTGTGAAGAATGGGGGATAAATGTTTTGGTTTTTGATTTTAAGTTTTAGTATAAAGGGTATTATAGTTTTTTCATAATGTTTTTTAATTAGCCAAAGGGTATTTTAGTATTTTCATACCCAAAAATCACCCCTTAACACACACCATGGGTTGGGAGAAGTAATCTATATCCCCAATTCCTTTTTTTATCCCCAATTTCACGTTCATTCTTAACCCAAAAAAACACTCAGTGAAAATGGTCAAAATACACACAAAAAAATAAAAATTCAAGAAATATTCATGACATCAAATCCATCGTGGTCATTGAATGAAAGTTTGAATTTTCATCACATTCCCTAGCAATCAATACAGTACTGGTCGTACACTTGAAAAATGTTTTTCCAAGTCTAAGATCTGCTGTTGTTCCAATACTTAGATGGGTTTTGTTAAGGTTTCACCTATTTGCCACCCACACTTTTCCTATTTGCCATTCTTATCAGAATTTGTAAAGTAATTTTACTTTTAATTCTTGTATTTCCTATTTAGCACCTGCAAAAGTCAAATTAAATTTGACCATAACTATCTCAATTCTAATTTATCTTCTTCTTCATTAATCTTTGTTTTGAGTAAAAAATTTTAAACCCTCGGTTAAATTTCTACTTCACTATGTTTAACTGGATTCCAGGATATCCCAAAACATTTCCTTATCTTTTGATTTTCCGTACACAGATACTCGCTTTTTGACTACGATGAGTTAGCATCAGCATTATCAAATGCCAAGTGAGCAATTGTGATCTTGCCATTCCCTCCCATATACCAGTAATGCCATAAACGGGGTAACTTTTTTGGTTCATGCGATAAATCATCTCTCCATCCCACAACATAACAGTAGCTGAATCATTAGTATGGGATGATGTCTGTGATCCATTTTTTCTCATAACAGTACTAGATCCGGAACAACCTAGCCGATTGAAAATCTCTCTGTAGCTTTTGTGATTTCATCTAACTTTGTATTGACTTCATTAATTTTGCGAGCTATATCGAAACACGTTAATTGTGTTCCCTACTTTTTTTTTTTTTTTGGAGGCATAAGGTGGTGATCGGCAAAAATCAATTGGTAACTTACGGTTTTTTAAATGGTAAGTTAATAGAGTAGTTTTTGGGTGTAAATAAAAAGTCATCAAGAGTAGCATTTAGGATATATGAGAAAATATATGGGTGGCAAATAGGATAAGTGGAGGTGGCAATTAATGAGAGTGGTAAATAGGAAAAGTGTGGGTGGCAAATAGGTGAAACCTTTGTTAATTAGCTTCATTTGTCAATGTTTGATTCCAACTATGCTTTATTATTTTAACAGAAATTTGATTCAAATTTATTTTAAAAAAAATTGAAAACTGGAATGAAATTGCTCCATTGCGTGCTATATCTGCTGAACATAACCGTTCATAGCTGGTGATTTCTAGAATACTAGAAATCCATATCACTATGCGTCTATGCGAAAGCATTGGACATCAATACGTCATTGTTTCTCTAGTAAAAGGCAACAAGTTATGTGACCAGATGACACTAGGAAATCACATTGTGATTATGTTTCTAACTGTTCCATTTTACGCATGAAACTAACCTATTATTTTGAACGGAGGAAATAATTAATATAGAAGCGAGCCAACATGCCCTGGTCATAGTGTCTAAAGACTAAGAAAGGAGAGACACCAAAACATATTGTTTGTAAAATAATAAACGGAAATGGGTCATTTGTCCAAAAAAATTTAAAACATGGTTCAAATGGACGAGTAAAAATTATTATGGATGAAATGGACACAAAAAAATTTAGCAAGGATGAAACCCGGATTCATCCCTGGCTTAAACTTAAAAATAGCGAGATGAAACCTGGATGCATCCCGATGTAAATTAAAAATAAGAAAAAGAATTTGAAAATGGGTAGGATTTAAACCTGTTACATCCCAGGTTTTTATATTTTTGTCCATTTAAACAAAGATCAAAATCTAAATGTCTTTTTCACCCAGAAATTATTGATTTTGGTCCTTTTAACCAATTTTGTGTAATTAACGGAAATGGGTCATTTGTCCAAAAAAATTTAAAACATGGATCAAATGGACGAGTAAAAAAAATTTGTGTAAAACTTTTCACTCAATTTTGTGAATAATTAACCCAAAGTGAGAACTGAGATTTGGGAATGAGGAGGGCTGCATATTTGAGTGAAAATTGTCAAATACATGTTATGAGTCGTGACAAAAAGAAAAGATCATGACATGATTGGAATCCATCATGTTCATTGAATTTGAATTTCATCACACGCCCTAGCAATACAGTCCTATGGAAAATGTAAAAGGAGGAGGCATTGACGACGAGACAATAAAATAGCGAATTCTCTCTCTCCTTCCCCTCTCTAGTTCCCTCTCTCTATCCCTCGTTAAGTAAATCGCCGCCTCCCCCTCCCTTGCTCGGATCTAGTCATTTGAAACTAGATCCGAGCAAGGATTTCATTCTTTTTTTCAATCCTCCTTTTTGTCAGTTTCAATTTCTTTTTTTTTGTGTTTTTTTCCGTTTTCTTTTAGCTTTTTATTTTATTTTGTTTTTTCCGTCTTGCTTCTGTGACTTCTTGGTTTGATGAAGTCACAAATCTGTGTATTGCATTAGTTGATCTGAAATTCATAGGCGTGCTTTAGAGTTTGGGGTTGCAAATCTGCTGGTGTGATGATTTTTGGTAGAGGTAGTATTACGACGGTGACGATTGTGGTAATGAAATTGGGTTTAATTTGAGTTTGTAAGAGGTGGTGACGATTTATCAAGGAGAAGCATCAGGGTGTTTTGTGGGTTTATAAGGTAACAAGAGTCAAGAGGTGGTGATGGGTTTGATGAGATGTATCAGGAGGAGATCTATCAAGCTGTAACAGTGAGGGGTTTCATTTGGGATGGAGTTCTATTAGTGGTAGCAAGAGGTGGTGATGAATTTTTAAGATGCAGTACAAGGTTGTTGTAACAAGAGGTGGTGATGGGTTGTTGAGATGTATCAAGTTGTAGCAGTGATGGGTTTCATTGATGGAGTTCTATTTGGGTTGGCAAGAGGCGGTGATGAATTTTAAGATGCAGTACAAGGTTGTTGTAACAAGAGGTGGTACTGGTGTTGCTGGTGGCGGCAGAACCGGTGGTGGCCTTGAAATCGAATCCTTGCTTCGGCGGTGACTGAAGATAGAGTTTGTGGTGTTAGTGGCTTTCCACCTTATCTTCAAACTCCAAAATTAGGTCATCTGTTTATGTTGGGCTTGGTTCTTTTCTATGGGTCTCCTTTGTAATCTCACTAGGCTAAGTTGGGCTTTATGTTTCAGTTCTATTAGTGTAGTGTCAGTGTTGTTTTTTTTTTTTTATTTCGTCCGGAGCACATCCTGTGATCCATTTATTTGTAACTTTTTTTTTTCTTTTTAAATCAAATCACTTAATTTACCGATCAAAAAAAAAAAAAGCAATACAGTCCTATGCTTGAAAATGTTTTCCAAGTCTAAGATTTCTTCGGATGATTTGATTCTAAAGAGAAAACAAACCGACTATTCATTCTAGGGGTTGGTGTGATTTCTAGAATACTAGAAACCCTTTTCTAAAACTCTCAGCGGCACTTGTGTGGGAAAGCTTTTGACCACATTGTTACTCCAGTGGGGTAAACTTTGCTATGTAATTGGTTACCCGGGATGAATCCTTACTTAATCCACAAAACTGTTTGAATATGGAATGAATTCTTAATAAATCCACAAAGCTGTTTGAATATCAGGAGTAGACGTTGTCTCAAAAATTAAAATCAAAAATAAAAGCATTGTGTTACTTCACAAAAATTTAGGTTTTTGCTTTCAGAAATCATTTTAAAATTATATACATAACTGTTGATTTTATTTTCAGAACTCAAAAAAAAAAAAACTTCTTAAAAAAAAAAATTTCTTAAATAACTTCTTAGAACTTCTCTTTCAAGAGGAAAAAGAGTAAACTATTGTTCCTCGAGCAGCCACACTCAATTTGCGGTTGGGAAGCAAAAATTAGGATTTTCTTCGAACCTTATCCTGTAATTTGTTTGTCCTTTTGGGATATGCGTGATGAGTTTAAGGCCTCAAGTCAAGTCATTTTCAAAAATTAGTGAATTACATCTTTCAAAATGTACTTTGTGGGGGAAGAGGAGACTCTTAAGATGCTAAATTTCTCATTTGACTACTTAAAAGTTCTCAAATCCTCTCATCACTCAAAACTCAATACCACTATGATTTAATCCCATTAGTGGGAATTAACCAGTGATAATACAATAGTAATGATTTATGTCCAAACTTTCTAGGTTCAGTGACCAGTCACAAGGAAACGCATACATCAATAACCAACATGCCCCCGCCCACTACACTGGGAATGTTCTATCTAATATCTGACTAGAGCACTAATGTACACTGCACCACAACTTTCAAATTGCACGAGCACTGCTAAATGAGGCGTTTGAAAGTGAGAGTTCTCTCAGGTGCCGATGCAATGTACATTTCCTTAGTCGCTAGCCTAGAGGTGTAAATTGGCCGGTCCAACACGTTTATGACACATCCTAGCACGTTAAAATTCGAGCACAGTATGGCCCATCATGGGCACAACATGTTAGGTTAGTATGTTGTGTTGTGCCAGACAAATAGGCACATCATCAAGCCACAAAACGCGGCACGTGTAAACACGCGACACAATACATCACGCGAAGAAAGCATGCCATATCATGCATAAAATACTACACTATACACCACATTTCATGCATATTTCACAAAAAAAAAAATCACTATTTTTTGACATTTTATTTTCGTTATGCTGATTTATTTCTATAATAGTACATATACTAAGGCTAAGTCCTATGGGCTAGATTGAACTGCTAGATTGGCCCAAAAGTGTTGCAAATTAGATTCGTCATATACCATAGGACTTAGGAGATTTCCCTAGCTGACGTGGATGACCAATCTAGCAGCTAGATATCTAGCCCATAGGACTTAGCCTAACTAAAATATCTAAAAAATATTTACTTTGTAAAATATAAAATAAGTGTGAGCACAACAAGGCACATCATGTTTATTTTCTGGCACAACACAACACATCGCGCCATTTAGCACGACACAAAGACAACACGTCAATCTGCACAACCCAAAGATAAAGACGCAAAGACGTGACTTCGTGGATCGGGCTATCTGAAATAACACGTTTTGCACTATCATATTTTGCTACAAAGAAAATCCTTCAAATTACAGTGTAGCCAATTTTGTTGTCACTTTTTGTCAAGCACTATGGTGCAATTATGTTATAGCCAAGCCAAGAGCATGGAAAATTCTATATCTTGAAAGAAACTAATCAATGTTTGATGGAAACTGATATTCCTACCATTAGTTTTTGGGGTTCACAATTCATAAATGAATATTTAGCTTAACTGGTAGTAGATCTAAGGTGTTATTTTACGGAAACTCAGTTTCATGAAGCCTATTTTTGTTATTTTCTTTTGGAAATAAAAGGTATATTACCGCTGGAAGAATCTGTTAATTCCTCGGATTCAGTCTCGTTAGAGACTAACTCTGTCTGAGTTGTCCTTCCGATAACTGAATTTATTGGATTAACTTCAGAAACTGATATAAAGTTTTTATTTAGATTACATGTATCATAAGTTGTGACGGTGCCAAAAGCTATTGTAGGAACTCAAGATATAAGTGCCTATTTTATTATGGAAACTAAGTTTTTATCGGCCATTTCTTAGATAAAATGAGGATCTAATCTCTTCTCGTCACTAGCTAAGTCAAAACCTTTGGCTACTTGTTTTGAGCTATAATGTAACGAAAGCTAAGAACAACTGTATGCCAAAGTGCTTGGTGCCCTTATCAGAGCAAGGCGTTATTTGCAGACAAGAATAGTGGAAACTAGCTGAGACGAAAGATTCCCGGGAGGTAATTATCGGACGAAATGTAAACCAAATTTGGAGGCCCAAACCCAAGGGTTTTGCACGCACTATGGCTTGATATGAAAATATAAGGCCATTTTTGAACGCCCATTTGCAGTATTATACAACCAAAAGTTCCACCAATGACTTTAACGATTATGAAGCCATCATAAACTGATCCTGAATCCTGTTGTATCCCAATAACTGCACCAACCAAAAGACATTGAAGTTGTAGCCTATAATCAGGTTGGCAGCACTCCGCAAGGGAGATTCACTGTGGATCCTTTTAGGCAGGAGAGAGTAGTCATGGAATATGTGTTCTTGAGTTCCACCTACAGATATCGACTCCTATTATATCAAAACTTCAGTGTATTCTAGTAAATACAGACTTACCGAGCCCAAATCACGAGTAAAATCCTAAGAGAATCTAATGGTTGTTGGGAAGCGATTTCATCATTGGGATATCTACGTGGAACTCTTATGTAAATATTGTATCATTTTCAATACAAATTCCCACATTTTCAAGTAAGAAGTTCAGTTTTCTCACTTTCCTTGCATTTTTTTTCACGGCTGCTGAAGAATTACGATCCGTCCGCCTGACATTGCTGGCTGATGCTGAGATCAACTTTAACAAAGTTGCTATCCCATTACTTGCCAGCTGGTTTTGGCCCATGTCTATTGATACCCGGATCCCCCACGTCCTAAAGAGATTGGAGAGAGTGTACTGCCTTTATAATAACAAAAAAGGTGAGGCAGGCACGATTAGGTGATTTGGATATGGGAGGGCCCTACTAGATTTAAATAAAAGTTATGCTGGCGCTTCCAATCCCAATCCCAATCCTATTCTTAATTTCTTATGTCGACCAAAGGAGCAAAATTTAATGATTCAATGGAAAGAGGTTTACTTTTTTTTCTTCCCTAAGCAAATGTTAAAGATTCATCCTAAAAAAACAAAAACAAAAATGAAGTTTGTTAGAGCATCTCCTATGGGTAGTCTCCAAAGTGAGACTAACTCACCCATATGGAAGACTACTCACCCATATGAACGAGTCTAGCCACTATGGGCAAAAACAAAGTAGGACCGAACTGGGACCGTCCCAGTAAGAAATTTTTGAAAACCTTACGGAGACTAAGTTTCCGTAAGAAAGTTTTCAAAAACTTTTTGAAACAGCCTCCGTAAGGTTTTAAAAAGAAATGAAAACGGAGACGTGTCCATCTCCCCATTACATTTCATTCTCTCTTAATGCAACATCAAGAAAACCATCTTCTCTTTGATCTCGAGCATCATTTCGAGCATCCCAACCATTTCATCTTATGTGAGATAGAGAAACCACAAAGAGGAATTGAGAAACGAAGAAGTAGCAATCGATATTGCCGCCATGGCCGTGAACAAGAGATTGGAGAAAATGCTAAAAGAGAAGGAAAAGAAGCAACCTACAAGACCGAAGTTGGGGGTATTGATCGATTGTCTTTGGCCGAAATCGGATGAGAACGAGTTCATAAGTAGCTGATTGCAATGGGTTTTGACCTAATTTTCGGTCTTGATTAAATGGTGACTGTTTGGTTGTTAGGTTGAACTGTGGGTTGTTAGGTTGATCGATGGAGATTTGGGGGTCAATTGATCGGAGGTAATGTGAGGCAGTAGGAATAGTGATTACTGTGGGTTGTTAGGTTGAACTGAAATTAGCCGAGGTAATGAATGGCAGCGAATTCTCAAGCTGGTGTTGGTCGAGATATAGGCTGCTGGTGAATGAATTGGGGTTGTTTTGCTGGTGGAGATTGAAATTTTTTTTTATTTTAAACGGGAGACAGTCTCCCGTTTATTGTTATTTTCTTTACGGGAGACAGTCTCCCGTAAAGTTTTACACTACCAACCACTCGTTCAACTGAACGAGTGGTTGAACGTTTTGGGACCAAAATACACCCTTTCACTTACCATAGTGGGAGCAAATTAGGCCAAATTGGTAGTGACCCTTTCAAAATGAAAGGGTTACACTACCCATAGGATTTGCTCTTAGAGATAATCAGAAAAGATACAATCCAATTATTCAAGTGACCAAAACGTTGTTTAGTACAGGCGCTAACTTCTTATTGATACAACCAATATATATTGAACCACTAAATTGGTTTACTTTTTCCTCTCCTCTCCTCTTCTCCTCCTCCTCCTCGGACGATAACAGACCCATCAAAACCCTAAACGTTGCCTGCTCTAATTTGTTCCATGGAGCGGATCGGAGCAGTCCATCCCAAGATCTCTCTCACATACTCTTTATCTTTCACTTCTCAAAGTTTTTTTCTTCTGGTTCTTAGTTTTCCTTCTAGATCTAAAAAAAAAGGTTGTAGCCTTTCTTAGTTCATTTGTTTTAGTTTGATTTCAGTTACTCTATTTTCTACCATTAGTTTGGGTTTTTGTTGGTTTCCTTCAATTTTTGAAGTGGGTGGCATCATGTTTTTCCCTGGAGAAATATCACCTGTAACAGTAAGGATAACAACTTCACTTCTAGCTACGTAATCAAGGACATATTTGACTTCAAGATCTCCAACAACAATGGTTACCAAGACTCCTATGCCGATTCAGATCGATTCAGACTTCATCAGACCTCATACAACCGATTTAGAAGACCCATGCTACTGTAGATTTAGTTTTAAGTTATGTTACCTTGTTTACTTTGCTTTACTTTACCTTGTTTTACAAGGTGTTAAAAAACCCTAGTTGAATCTTATGATTCCATTACTGCTTTTGGCAGTGATGCAAGTATGTTTGGTTTGGTCTCAAACAAAACAAACCTCGCCTCCTGATGTGGATTTGTCCTTTGGGATCTTTGATTTGGTTGTAAGGTTTGTATGGGTAGGACATCTAGTCAAGAATTGGAGGAAATCTGTTAACTTTGATGATTGTATATTGAACCTTTTGAATCTTGTAAAATCTGTAACGATGTCGATCCCGGATCGGCTATGTAATGATTTCTGAGGCTTGCCTCTTTTATGAAAAAAAAATTATATATCGAAAGATACTGAATTATTACTTAAAAATTGACAAGAAGAAAGATTGTTATAAAGCAAGAAGGTACTCATTACTTAACTAATTTAAATATGCCAAGAAAAAAAAATGCATTATGAGATTGTTTTCTTGATGTTGCTCGGCTTCGCTTTAGATTTATCTTTAACAAGAGGGATTTAGGGCATTTGGATTCGTTTGGATCTACAAGAATTTTTGCAAAATACTCCAATTTCTTTGCCCTTTTACACCCAGGTTTAGCATTTTTTAGGGAATGTGACCCGCTTTGTTTAAGAATTAGGGGCGAACTTTTTTTCATTCTCATCCCATAGGTGTGGTTATGGGATGTCATAGTGGTTAGAAATTGCCTATATGCCCTTTTACAATCGGTAGTTTAGTATTGATTTTATCAATCAATTATGACTGTGTTCTTCTCTTCTTTGCTTTGTTTAGAAAAAATTAAATATGGGGCTACTATCACAATAGGTAAATAATAAACATCCTGAAACTACTTATTGTGAAAATAGAGATATGAAAAATTCCATTGGTTTTTGAAAATTTTGAATATAGGGCAACTACCATAATCGGTAGATAATGAACATCATGAAACTCGGTAGGCTATAAACATCATGAAACTACCGATTGTGAAAATAGAGAGATCCTAAATTCCATTAGTTTTTGAAAATTTTGAATATGGGGTGACTACCATAATCGGTAGATAATGAACATCATGAAACTACCGATTGTGAAAATAGAGAAATCCAAAATTCCATTGGTTTTTGAAAATTTTGAGTATAGGGTGACTACCATAATCGGTATATAATGAACATCATGAAACTACCGATTGTGAAAATAGAGAAATCCAAAATTCCATTGGTTTTTTAAAATTTTGAATATGGGGCGACTACCATAATCGGTAGATAATGAACATCATGAAACTCGATAGGCTATAAACATCATGAAACTAACGATTGTGAAAATAGAGAAATCCCCATTGGTTTTTGAAAAATTTGAATTTGGGGCTACTACCATAATCGGTAGATAATGAACATCTGGAAACTACCGATTGTACAATCGGTATGCAATAAACATTAAGAAACTACCGATAGTGAAATAGAGAAATTCAAAATTCCATTGGTTTTTGAAAAAATTGAATTTGGGGCTACTACCACAATTGGTAGATAATGAACATCACGAAACTACCGATTGTATAATCGGTAGGCAATAAACATTAAGCAACTACCGATTGTGAAAATAAAGAAATCCAAAATTCCATTGGTTTTTGAAAATTTTGAATTTGGGGCTACCACCACAATTGGTAGATAATGAACATCACGAAAATTAGAAAATTTACTACCGATTATGTTTGTGTAGAGAATTCAAAAAATTTAAGGATTTTGGCACAATCCAATTTTGGGGCTATATTGTAATCGGAAGCCAATTAAATATCATTTTGTACCGATTATACATATATTTTGGCTCAATAGTATACAATTGGTAGACATGGTACTCCATTATCTACCGATATTGGGTTGTTCTCAATCACGTGAAAGTGGAATTTCCTCTATATAACAAATTTCTCCCGATTGTAAACTTAACTACCGATTATGGAGGGCATATTTGTCATTTCGAAAAATTTGAGATAAGGGGTGACTTCGTTTTAGGTTTGGGTGACCCTATTTTGTTTTATTAGTCGCCCCTAATTCTTTCGGGGTCTCCCCTAAAAATGCCAGGTTTCTTTGGAGCATATCCTATCAAAGAAAGAAAATCTGTTTAAATAACTGTTTACACCATCATTCATTACTACTACTTATACAAACATTGGATATCTTTGCGATCTATGTCTCTTTCTCTTCGTGATTCCTTGTAATTGACACCGTCATATTTATATTTGGGTTTCGTTGTAAGCGATCATGTAGTCATTTTGGTTAGAATGAATTGAAATATGATTTCCGTCAAAAAAAAAAAAAAAGATGATGTTGATTTTCGTCAACCTCTTATAACTTAGATAAAAAAAACCTTCAACCTACGATATAACATACAACTGTTACACAAATATTTTCTTTCACCACACCAAATTAAGGATATGTCAGCTAAAATGAGCAACAAGTCTAAACCAATTGCCAATTAGTAGCTAAAAAACTGCTATTGAATTTTTGCAACAGTCCATTTTTGTTGTTAAATTCACAATTGCTCTGATCCGCTTTCATTTCAAGCGCTTTCATTTCAAGCGCGCCACTCGTCTGCGTGGTTGGTGACACTTTGACCTGTCTTTTCGCCCATCTTTTCAAGTGATTTACATGCAACAAACTATACTTCAACCCATTGACCCTAGAGCGGCAATTATCCCCCAAAAAATGAAGTACCATTGTACCCGACTCTTCCCAACCACAAGTTCTCCTTTATCTACTTTACTCTCTCTTCTCTTTCTCTATCCTTTCATTTAGATCTCTAAAATTTTCTCTCGGAAAAAAGTTTGTTGCCATTAAAACCTACCCTAATTAAAACTTGAGTAAATTTGATCTTGTGTAAGTCGATTAATTTCAATATACCTTTTGTGTATTATGTTAGATTGATAGTTAGGTTTGGTTTCATCTCTGGTAATACATGTCTTTCACTTGTGTTACAGCAGCTGGAAGTAAAGTACATGATCTGAGAGTTATTTCTAAGACTAATATACCTAGGTATGGCTTCATCAATTCGTTCTACTTTACTTTTGGGTTTAATTTTAGGTCAATTGAGTATGTGAGATTCGGGTGTTTATTTATTTTGATTTTGTATGATTTGGGTGTTTTTTGTTCTCGATTTTGAATGATTTTCAGTAGTATATGGATGTATTTATAATTTGCTTGTATCCAACTTCAGTTCTCAGTTTGCTATGTGTATTTATAATTTGCTTTGATTAGCTTAGTCAAAATTAGAAATTGTACTAGTTTAGTGTGATTTTTGCATAACTCAGTTCATAGCTGAAGTTTGTAACTAAGTTGATTGATTTTTAAGTTAAGTTTAGTTTGTAAGTAAATCTGAAAGTTACAATAAGGATCTTATAAACTTAATGCCTACAAAGGTATAATCTTTTTCATAAGAAGCCTGAATTTTTAGTAACAAACATACGACAAGCGAAGGTATAATGTTTTTCAAACAAGTTCAGTCCTTTTGACAAAATCTTAATTTATTCAGTAAATCTTTCTTTTGATGTCCTTCTACATATATTGATAGATAATGGTACTTATTTTTATGTGGATGTAATGTATAGATATTGTGTAAACTTTAACATAGATATTTCTTTAGGATATGTCATCCATGGTTGATAATGGGTGGATGCAATTTCCCGGTAAATCTCCTCAATACATAGAAGGTGTTAGGTCATTCATAGTATTTTCTGAAAGAACTAGTAATGGGAATACCTTATACTCATGCCCTTGTGATAGATGTAAGAATGGTAAATGATTGGAGAAACCTAGTAAAATTTCATATCATTTACTCAAAGACAACATTCACTCGACGTATACAATATGGATGTTGTGCCATCTAGAGCTTAACTACTAATGATGTTATAAATTTTGTTTATCATTTTAAGAAAGTAAGTTTTACTTGTTTTGTCTTTTGAAACCTCGTAAACTAAAATATTGAATTGCTGCTTATGCAGGTATTTAGGGTTTTGGTAGAACCATATTAGTTGGATGATGGAGGAAATTTTGTTGTCTTCAGCATTTCAGTAAGTTGGATATATACTTGTAAACCTCTGTATTGACATGAGGTTGTTGAAGCGATGTTTTCTTTGAATTTTAGTAAGTTGGATACTCATTGGTGTTGTTTGTCCAATTGTGTATGACATGCATTATTCCTCCCATTGTATTAGTCTCCAGAGACTAAGGACCAAAACCTTGATATGGAAGTTTGTGTAGATATGAAGGTGCTAATGATACCAACAAGGAACCCGATGAAGTTGGTGAAGGTATGAAGTTGGTAGTCGTTACATGATCACAAACTTAGTAACTAATAAAATACCAGGTTGAATTACCACAACTTTTATATGTATGCAATCTCTTATTTAACAGGTCCTAATTGCAACCATTCACTTTAACATTCATCAATGAAATATTTGTATGATGATTAGGTGTCAACTATGAGAATTGTAGTTAAATATATGTATGTGGGCATGTTGAATATAAGAGTTATTAGATTGAATCATAATAAATTGATGAATCTGAATAATTGTATGGAAATATGTAGAGGAAATCGATTTTGACTTGGTCAACGAGGCTTGACCTTTTTTTTCATGTTGCAAAAAAAATTAGCAACGGCTGACGTGTGTTGCTAAATTCAGGTCAACAAAGACTTAACTGAAAATTAATTAGCAACAAAATAAAAAAATTGCAACGACTGATTTATGTTGTTAAATTTCCAGTTTCGCCCTTTATCAGTTGCGAAAAACCGTTGTTGACCGAATTATGCAACAGGTCTAAAGTTGTTGCTAAAAACTGCAACAGGCTGTTTCGCAACAGTCGGTTGTCATTGCAACTCTGTTCAGAAACTGAAGTAGTCTGTTACTAAACCCTTATAGCCTGTTTGGATAGCACATTAGAAGTAGCTTTTCGATTTCTAGAAGTCGAAAAGTCTGAAGTAAGTTTGGATGTCAAATTTTAAAACGACTTCTAGAAATCGAAAAGTTAACTTTTTGTGAAGTCTAAGTCAGAAGTCAGTTTGGGAAAATAGTTTTGCTTCTGACTTCTGCTTCTGACTTTAACTTATAGAGAAGCAGAAATCAGAACTCAGAAGCAGATTTGCATCCAAACGCGCTATTAATTTGGTGTAGTATGTTCATGTGATACATTGGTTTTGTAAGGTTTATATGGTTTCACTAAATGTAGTCAATATCCTCCGAGATCCCGGTCTCGATCCATCACCGAGACATTTCAATTTCTACGAGACGAGAATTAACCGAGAAACTTGCTGGAAGGATCAAAATTTGGCAGAGATGGTCGACATCTCACTGAGACGAGTTAGCGAGTTAAGGGGAAATATAAAAGTTTCAGTTTTAAATTTAGGCCTAAAACTCGATTTTCTTTATTTTTTGTGAAATTGTGAAACATATTACAACGAAGAATCTAGAGTTGACGCATCTCATCTTGAAAAGTGGTACTAAAGGGCTGATAAAGATGATATTTTTATTGTACGTATAAGCATTTGAGCGCTCTTGTTGTATTGTTTCTTGGTGGAGAGACATCAAAAGGATGTTTGGATAAAAGATGCAACATCCAATTTCAAAATCAGAAGATGAAAAATATTGCTTCACAAAAAGCTAACTTTTTTTTTGTTTTTTTGAAGCACACAAAAAGCTAACTTATTTGCTTTTAAAAGTCATTCTAAAAAAAAAATCCCAATTAAACTTATGACTTTTTAGCTTCTTACATCTTAAGGTGTATCCAAACACCATTATATTTCTTGGATATTTTTAATGCTCATTTAATCATAAAAAATTGTAATACCGCAGTGTAGTCTTTGGCCTCTTGGGCTCAGCAAAACCATACTTTTACCTTCTGGGCCTCAGTATTCTTTCCTAATATGGCTACCTAGCCTATTATATGATAAATTTTGATTAATGAATTTTAGTTTTTTTATTTTTCTTAAAAAAAGGTGTCGAACTATTTTGCCTGAAGACAAAATTGAACATTTGTCTAAACATAATTCTAACAAGTTTTCAGGTTTTTAAGGATGTTAAAACCACAATTTATTAAGAATGATTGTTGTTGTATAAAACTAAACTTCCTAAAATCGTAATTATTGAAGGATAAACTCAAACTAACGAACTTGAGTCAAAAGAATAAAAGTGGCGGAACTTTTCAGTCGAAAACCGATTATTTTCTTAACATAATTCTAGCCTTATTGTCCGTTTGAACAACTCCAAAACCGTCTTCATCCTCCAGAGGCTCATGGCCCCGATTCAGAATATATCACGTTTCGAGGTTTTTAAGATTTTCGGAACCACATTCATTTAAGAATGATTGTTGTTTATAGCTAAACTAACTAAAATCGTCATTATTAAAAGATAAACTTTGATTAACAAATTTCAATTAAAAAAGTAATAAGTTACGAACTCTTTTGGCGAAATGTAAAATTGATCATTTGTTTAGACATAATTTTACCATGTCCATGTCCACTTGAACGTCTCCAAAAATGCCTTCATCCTCCAAAACCACACTCTATTAAGAGTGTGTTTGTTTTTTGCTTACTGGGTGCCTGAATCTGACTCGGCTCGAGTTAGATGTCAGACTATTTGTTTTTGATTTCGAGTTAGATCTGACTCGTGGTCTGACTCATACCTAACCTTTGATTCAGACTCATTTGAGTAAGGGAATAAAATGTTCATGATTCACGTGACCGAGCCACTCATTCACACATTTTTGAGTCAAATTTGACTACAAAAACAAACATATCGCGTCAGATTTAGATGAATCAGGTGATATCAGTCGTATTAAGATGACTAAGATGAAGCAGGAAAAAACAAACAAGGTGTAGGAATGATCGTTTACTAAACTGTGAAAAATCGTCATGACCGACTGGCAGATTTTATCACCGTTGACAATCCATCCTTTCATTAGTTGTCACATCAATAATTACAAACCGTCCATGACGATCAAACAGCCTCCACACGTGTCACACAGTTACACCAGAAAGCAGTGTAACAGCTTAACATACAGATGTATAAAATAACAAATTAAAAAATACAGAGCAGACGTCACGTGAATCACGTGATTTCGTGTCTCTGAGAAAGAGAGCTCTAAACAGAAGACAACAAAGAGAAAAAACGAAGGAGAAGAAGAAGAACAGCGAGAACAGCGAGAAGAGATCAGGAAAAAGTTTGATTTTACAGAGAAAGCGAGTAATAATTTGATTAATTTTTGTAATTAATTAAATTATTATTAGGTTAAAGATGTCTCTAGTGAGAAGAAGAACTTTACTGAAGGTCATTGTTCTTGGAGATAGTGGGTAAGTAGTAACTCCAGATTCACTTTTAGGGTTTTTTTTTTCTAATCCGAATTTCGCATGATTAATTTGTTTTCTTAGAGAATTGTTGTGTAATTTTTTTTTTTTTTTTTTTGGTGTGATTTTCAGGGTGGGAAAGACATCATTGATGAATCAGTATCCTGTGATTGGATCTTTTAATAATTTATATGATTCTGATTTATCTGTTTTTATCATTAATGTTGAAAATCAAAATGCTGATGTTTATAAGGGTAGATTTTTTGTTTTTGTTTTTAAGTCAATGATTTTTTTCTTTTTCTTGGAGATGATGCTTTCATCTTCTGTTGACATTCTTAAGAAATTAGTTTGATTCAGCTTAGAATTGTTTGTCAATTTTTGTTAGGGTTGTGATAATGCATTGTTTTTCTATTCAATTTGGTTATATGACCATTTGGATTTGAGTTAGGGCATAGTTTTTGAAACCTGCTTTTCAATTTTACTGCAATTTGGGGTCCTTAACTGGTGAAATAGATATGTTCATAAGAAATTTAGTCAGCAATACAAAGCAACCATAGGTGCTGATTTCGTAACCAAAGAAGTGCAGCTTGATGACAGGATTGTAACACTTCAAGTGAGTTTTGAGTTTATGTTTGGAATGTATTACTTGATGATTTGTTTGGGGGTTTTGTTATTGAATCAATACATGTTTGTATTAACAGATATGGGACACGGCTGGACAAGAAAGATTTCAAAGTCTTGGTGTTGCGTTTTATAGAGGGGCAGATTGTTGTGTTCTAGTTTACGATGTTAATGTACAGAAATCATTTGATAATCTTAACAATTGGCGCGAGGAGTTTCTTAAGCAGGTATTTCATATCGTTCTTCTTTGCTGCTACTTTTTTTTATTAGTGTATTTTCACAATGAGGAGGCTAACCGAAATTCTCTTCAATAGCATATGTACCTTTTTTTTTTGGTTTGTTTGTGTTGTACTGTTCCTAATGACACATGAATGGGTTCCTATTGATTCCAGGCAAGCCCGGCTAATCCTGACAAATTTCCATTCATTTTACTTGGGAACAAGGTTGATATAGATGGAGGAAACAGCCGAGTGGTAAGACACAGAAGCCCTAGCAAAATTTGACTCGAGCCTTGACCTCTTTTTATGCTTCTGATATATATATGTCCCTACAGGTTTCTGAAAAGAAGGCTAAGGAGTGGAGCTCATCCAGAGGTGACATTCCCTACTTCGAGACCTCAGCTAAAGAGGATCAGAACGTGGATGTTGCATTTCAATGTGTTGCAAAGACTTCACTGGCCAATGACCAACTGCAGGATATGTAAGTACAACTTATGAGCTGTTACGCTTGTTTACAAATTGATACCTGCAGCCTCTAATCTTTGAAAAATAAAACATCACTGTTAGAAGCTAACGCTAATTGAAAATTAATCTGCCAGATATTTTTTTTACTTGTACGCTAGATTTGTTTTCAACCACCTAGCCTTGATGATGTTTCATATAAACTATTTTCTGTTGAAGTCTCCTGAACCCAGCTGAGTATTTGCAGAAAAACATTGATTTGTTACACTTACGCCACATAAATAGACGATGTTTATCTTGCATACAGCACCAAAATGATAAAGACTGTATACTTTTTCATTTCCTGTTGTTAAAATTATAGAAACTGGCAAGATACACTCTAGATTGGTGCTGAAGCTCATCTAGAAAACGTTTCTATAGTTAAGTTTGTTGTTTTCCATTTGGCTTGAAAATATTGTGTTATTTACTTGTTTAGTTTGCGTATGGTGATGTCTTTAGTTATTCCGTATTTTCTCCAGTTATTCTGAATCTAAAGCAACCACACTGCACAAACTTGTGGACATGTATTATACATGATATGATCTTTGTGTTACCGTGTGATTCCTCTGATCCATGTATGGCGGACTTAAATATTTCTATTTCTTCTGTCATTGCAATTCAAGCATCTAAAATGTTATCTCCTTGCCATTTCTTTTGTGTATGTGTGTGTGTGTGTGATGTAACTGAATGATACATTTCTATTGTGACAGATACTTCAATCCCATCCCAGATGAAGTCCCAATCGAGCAAAGGACAGGTGGAGGCTGCGCGTGTTAGTAAAATATTTCTGGTTTTGTTTCTCAGAGTGGACAACCTAAGCTATATAGCTAACAGACTTTTGAAACTCTTTTCGTTTGCCTGATCCATATCTTTGTTCTTTTTCTATTGTCATTCCTACCATTTTTTGTGCCTATTACCACTTCTGTATACTAAAACCTCTCAGTGCGGAGAAATTTAGTGATGTCCTTCTTTCTTATTTTGTTGGGTCTGCTACTGCTTGTAAAAACATCATCCCTTTTTATCCGAAGATGGTGATTAACTTGAAGATTCCTAGGTAGAAGCAACCTATTTGGTGGTGAGTTATGAATTGATGCTGCGAATATTTTGGGGTTTATTCCTGGCAAACTTGGTCTGTGATATTTGTAATGTTATTAAGACTTAAAGAGCCTAAAAACTGATATCTGTGACGTTATTTAAAGCCTCAATATTGAACTGTATTCTATTCTTTTTCGTTTATCTTAATAATCATACTTTAATGGTGTTTTTTTTTTTTTTTGAAGCATGTAATTAAATAAAAGGAAATTAGTTTACAATTTGCCGTGGGTATTTTCACTCCAAATAAAAATTTGACTAATAAAAGATGGGATTTTCATTCCCAATTTTAGTTGATAAGCTCCCATTTGACTTCCATTTGCCGCATGATTGGCTAATCCGTCTCTAGCTTGATTTCCTTCCTGTAAATGTCTTGAATTGCAACTTGTGGGATCTGTTGAAATCTGATTTTTATTTCTTCAATCATCCTTGATATGTGCCAAGGTGGGGGTGTAGATGAAGTGATGAAACGTAGAAGGTCTTTAATGGTGTTGTTGCTTGTCTCTATAGATACTGTCATTAAACTGGACTGTCAATAAATTTTCACCATTGTCTTGGTAAAATTTGCATGACCACCATTAAGCTAGGCTGCCAATGAACTTTTCACCATTGTCAATAACGGAATTCCTACTTGATTGATGAAATTCACAAATGCTGCAGGCTTTTAACCTCTGCAATGATCAGCACCGAGTTGCGCCCGACTGACATATGTGATATCTTGCCTCTTTTGCAAGATGGTCGATTTAGCACCGATGAGCGAGCATAATGTAGGTCTATATCATGGATTCACCCGGTTTGGTTACTCGAGGCCAGCTCCACTTTTTGCAAATCATGTCCAGAATTGAACTATGCAGTCTTTACATATGTTTCCTTGAAACCAAATACAACCTTGGTGTATTTGTATATTTAGTACATCCAATTGTATATATAAATGCCAATAGGGAATTTAGGCCGGTTTACAAAGAGTGATGCTTAGTTAAAAAGTAGAAACCATATTTCACACCTTCATTAAATTTACAGAATACAGTGTAATGTCCTACATTAATATGGTATTGAGTTGATTTCATCACAAATTGTTTGACACTTATGCGTTGAAGGATTTACCACAGCCACAGGTTTGTGTAGCATTGGGATTCTTGAATGTGAAGCCTCCACCAATAAGTGCGTCGCTGAAGTCCAACTGCATCCCGTAAAGAAAGAGGAGGCTCTTGGGATCACAAACTGTTAATCAAGGAAAAACAATAATGAGCTCTGTTACATTGTTGAACATAAAGCTTGTTCCATGTTCTCATGTTTATGGAAAATATAACTCCCGTATATAAGTACCAGCAATAAATTTATACTCAACAGCCATAATACAATTTAGAATGAAAACTAGTCTTGTTTTTGAGCAAAAGTTTAGTAGACACGTGAATTCTTCAAGAATACGAAGTTTATCAGTAAGCTTATTGCAGGGCAGTACTACCATACAACAACAAATTAAAACTAAGAAAATTTTAACCTAAATAGTAGATACCTTAAGAAAATCAGAAAGCCAAAGACTGCAGGTTTTTTGTAACTTTTTATCTCAGATACGCACGAGGAAGAATTTAACGATGCACATGCAATACAATATGGTGATACGACACTCATTGCAATATCAGATACTTGTACTCTAATCAAAGTAATCCAACCTAAGGTCTAATGTTCGTCATGTTTTCTTTGATTCACCTACATAAGTTGTTTACTGTCCTACACTAAGGAAGTTTAACATGCCACATTTTGAGAGGGCACGTAGATATGGTTCTTTCCAGTTATCTAACTAATCCAAATGCAAAACCATAAAGATAAAACAAACAAACATTTTGATTTTGGCAAGTTGCATTACTAAGGAAAGAAAGAAACGAGAACGTTGTGAGAGGTGTACCTATGGTGAAGCCTTCATATTCGATGAGGGAGTCATCAGGTCTGGCATTTTCTCTGCTCTCAAAGTCCATTATATAAGACATGCCAGAACAACCACCTTGTTTGACTCCGATTCTTAAGCATAGGTCTTCACTCTTCTCGGACCTCATCTTATTCAAATGCTTCAATGCAGTGTCAGTAAGAGAGATTGCAGGTGCTAACCCTTCAGAGGTTGGGGCGGCTGAAATAAACAAAGTACCATCAGCATCCTAACAAACCACTACTTTCCAAGCAAAACCAGTACTTCTCTAAGATTTCAGTTAATATTTTCGGATTAACAATTCTACTCAAACACACATCAGATACAGGACTAGTGGGGCAAAAAAAAAAAAATGCCTCATGGAAGGATAAAACTTGCAATGGCATACCAAAAGCTGCTCTTGCGAGTCAAAGCAAATATCAAAATCGGAGCTTCAAGATCCACGAAACTTTTATTATAGACACATTGTATGCTCTCTAATATCAGAAACAAGGACTTGTGTGTTCCTATCACACCCTCCTTTCTATAACACAGTTCTAACTAAGTTTTACCATGACATTTCTCTAGACTGAAACCAAAACGAGTAGTTTTCAACTTGACCTCGAACCACGTTTTTTTCATTGTGTTTTCATCAATCAGTAAATGAATTTGAATCTCAAACTAAGCCGACAAGTCGACAACCATATTATCCTCTCTCTCCATAGAATGGAAATGTATTCACAACTAAGAGTTTATCCAATTTTAAAACTTTCAGCATCTGGCATCAGCTTTGTTTTCCCTAAATGATTTTAGTTCATCTCATAACTCTAATTCCTCCAATTCAAAGTTCCGTGGCACGAACACGACAACCTACTTCCTAATTGAATTTGATTATTAACATCATGAAGCTCCAATTTCCCTGGTTCACCTCAAAACCCCAAAACAAATAGGAAATGAAAATGAACAAGGGTTTCATAAAAATTTCAAAAACCTCTAACCAATCTGTAAAAACAACATAGAAAAGTTAACTTCTTTTGAGATACAAATGAATCAAATACCAATCCCAATTCCCACATCAATCAATCTTACAAATTAAAATTCCATTAAAAAGGATCAGTTTTACACCAACAAAATGTAAACCCAGATGTTATTATCTGTTCTAAAACCGAATACATGAAATTAAAGAGAGAGATGAAGAAAGAGAGAACCTGCAACAGAGCTTGATCGAATCGTGATGGATTTGCTTCTAAGTCTAATATTCGTAGGGGGTGATGATTTAAAAGATACTGATGAATGGGTTTTCGGTAAAGATATGGAATTTCTACTGAAACGGTTGAGTGAAGAAGGGGGACAATTGGTAGTAGCAGTAGTTGCAGAAAACGCCATTTTAGAGAGAGAACGAAGCTATACAGATGTGAAACTGCAGACCTCGTAAGATTATATCGAACTGATGATTGTTGTGTTAGTATACACACGCGACAATACGAGTTACGTGTAGAATACAACACGTAACCGTTGGATTTTTATCAGATCATTTTCTCTTTCTGTCTTTCTCTGCTTACAAATGTGAGCAGTAGAATCAAGCAGTTGCTAGCCACATGTAGCTAACCACTGGAGTCTAGACTCGAGCTAGTGCCATCACATCCGGACCTTGCTAGAGGGGGGACAATTACGAGATACCAATTTACCGTGGAGGATATCATAATGCCAACAGATAAAAAAAAATCTAATTTGAGGCTATGATTTTGGCATCGATATTCCACAATCTGAATAATCTAAATGGGAGGGGTAACAAAGCTAGAAAAATTGATCTAGCAATCAAAGATTAAAAATGAATTCGTAGTTTTATGATTGTTGAATGCTTGTATTTGACGATTAATCAGTGATACATCTTGATCTCGATTTTTTATAACGCTGCAACAATATCCATCGGTTCTGTCATCTTATAATCATAGCCTCCATCCCGAGAGGTAATTTGATTGATTCATGCTTATATAGTCCAATTTGGTTAATATGAATTCCATGGTACTTGTAAAAGGATCATTACGCAAGATCCCAAAATTCTAGCAATCAATTTTCTCTCATACTACTTAAATAATGAAATCAAATACAACTCTTGGGAGCTCAGAATCCACTGTGGTTAATTAGGTTCTCGTTATTGTTAGATTTCTAGTATGAAATGGAAACTTCTTAATTGCTCAAAGGACACCAATCGCTCGTGTGAAAGACGGTCTTTTAGACCTACAACGACTGTAATAACGATATTAAACAATATAAAGCTATATTTATAATTAAAGATTTTAATAGGAAATGAGGCGTTGATTATAAATAAGCTTTTCTACCATGTCGAAGAAAGGCGTATTATATATCATTATTTGTAGCTCTTCATGATTTAAGAGTTACGTTAAATAAATATGAATTGAAATAGCTTTCTTTCACGGTAAATTATAAGGAAAATGTTTTTAAGCATGAAGGCCTTACCTTTACAAAGAAATGGAAATGTAGTTTGCAAACTTAAATACACCCTCCCATGGTATACGAAAACTCAACAAAACAAAATGCGAAATTTAATTTGTTTCATATTGGAAAGAAGATATGAATTTATTCTTCATTGGGTCTTAATTCTGAAATGGAACATATTACAAGTTGTTGATATGTTTGCTAATGCCTAAGGAATTAAAGAACAAATTATGATAACGCTATCAAGATTTTCAAGATACTAATCTTGACTTATGTCTTACATTAATTAGTCAATCCAATTATAATTGATTTGGTTTCATACTTCAATTTTGTTGGATGTGTAGACTCTGAAAGAAAGAACGCAGATGCTTCCACAATTTAGTTTGAATATTTATCATTACTAAACTTATAGATTTAAGTTTGTCTTTACATTGCTCAAATTTATAGTCTTAGCCTTGTAGTGTTAAAGCATGATATGATACGAAAAAGAACAAAGCACACTAACCTTAAGTATTCAATCGAGAATCAAACAATTCGAAACAATCGTTGTTCATTTACCGCTAAGAACAATTATATCCACAGATGCATTTATGAATCACTTATCCTTTAAGACCTTTTAAGAATAGATTGATATTTTAGGTCTGTAAGAGTAATTGATTATTGAGTCCATCTAGTTTATGCTTATTTTGAACATTCGTTGAGCTCTTATTAATGTAATTAAAATATATTTATGTGTCCATTTTTAAATATACATTTATGTGAATGGATGAATGTAAACAAGAATTATTTTTCTTAAAGACATCCTGAAATGGGTTTTCGGTAAAGATAAAGAATTTCTACTGAAATGGTTGAGTGAAGAAGGAGGAAAATTGGTAGTAGCAGTAGTTGGACAATGCCATTTTGGAGAGAGCATGAAGCTATACATATGTGAAACTGCAGACCTCGTAAGATTATATCGAGCTGATGATTTTTGTATATACACACGCGAAAATGCGAGATACATGTAAGATACAAAAACGAATCTTGGATTTTTATCGATCATTTTTTGTCTTTCTCGACTTACAAATGTTAGTCAGAAATCAAGCGATTCTTGTCACATGTAGCTAACCACTAGACTCGAGCTAGTGCCATCACATCCCGACCTTACTAGAGACCATACAATTATGGTACGTGATGTGGCACAATCTAAATAATCCAAATGGCAGAGAGGAAGAAAAATATTTGATCGAGCAGCGTGAAATAGAAAAATATTTGGCACAATCTAACTCTTACTTGGTGTGACGTCAGCTAAGGGAATCAATTCGCGTGAGTCTCATTGAATTCAATAGGCGTAAGGAGCGTGATTTTACCTTAATGGAGTGGGAGACTCCCTATTAGGGCTCAACTACATTCAAGTCCTGGTTAATTGATAGTAGGCTAGTGTATGTAAAGGGTTAATACGGTTTGATGTTCAATCTGGACTAGGTCCCGGGTTTTTCAGTATTTGCGGTTTCTCAGTTAACAAAACTTTTTGGTGTATGTGTTTTTTTTTCCGCATTATATTATTTATCTTTATAATTGAAATACCATTAGGTTGTGTTTTAATCAATCATAGTAGATACATCCTAACTTGTTTGTTTGATACGACCGATTGATTCTTGGACAAATGGTCTTTAAGTCTTGGTCTAAGTTCTCTCTTTATAATTAGGTTCATGGACTTGTTTCTATAAACGTTCTAATTGCAAGAGAGAGATATAACTCTAGATACTATTCCTTGATTGAGTTGAACTCGGGAATTGTATTGAGTTTGTCCATACAGTTTATAAGAAAAAGTTAGTGGTGTATTTTATGACCTCCTGTTTTAATCATCATATGTATCCACTAAACTTCTTCTGTCAGTTTTCCCCTAGCCACTAAACTTCGAAGATTTCCTGCACAACGTTGTTGGACTATGAGTTTCAAAATAAAAATGGTCAAAGCTTAACATTTTTAATACAGACCACAAGAGAGTCTTACCAGAGTAAGGTCACCGACGCCATAATCCCACAACAAAAATTTGATCATTAAGCGTAGTACCTCGCAAGAAAGTGTCAACTGAAAGTTAATACCCCTAAATTTCAACTCAATAATACAAGAATAAACAAACATATACACCTGCACAACTAAAAGAGTCTTACCATGGATTGACGTTCCCCGGGTGTCTACATTCGCTTCAGAAGACCTTAACTACAACACCCTCCTGAACTACAAATATACACCAACGAAAACCACATACACAAATTTCTCCATTACGATACTTAGCACAATTGCATCAACAATAAAAAAAAAAATCAGTTAAAAGTAGATATGTATCACAATAGCATAAGTATCTGCCTTGACCATAACTACATCAGTATGAACCCATATGCACAAAAGTGTGAACCTTAGCAAAAAAAAAAAAGATAAATCCATAGGATGATGGCTGAGATATCTTAGCAAAAAAAATAAAATAAAAGCAACTCCTTAAACAATTTCTAAGAGTGCGGTGACCAATTTTCTCTCGAAAATCCATATTGTGTCTTTATGTTATTCAAGATTAATGGCGTACAATGGTGTCTTTCCTTTGTCACATGAAGGGTATAATGTTTCTCTTGCACGCTCATATAAAAGTTTTTTTTTTTACTTTTTTCTGCTAGTTCCGGTATCATTAGGAACACTACTGTGCAGACCAGCATTCTCATCTACACTGCAAATATGATCGACATTCTCAGCAACGACTCCTGCATTCTCGGCTAAATTTCCTACATTGTCAACTGGAATTCCTACATTTGTAACTATTATTGTTATCCTACGTGCTTTACCTACTAACTTTTCCCGTGAAAACGCTTCACGTGTATATGTTAAGTGAATACCATGTTTGAGTAAATGATAATTAATTTCACTTTCAAGACTTAGGTCCTTTACCATTCTATGAATGATCGTACAACTTCTATGTATTCCCACCACAAGGACATGAGAACGACGTATTCCCACCAAAATTTTTACAGAAAAACTCTATGAATGATCGTACACCTTCTATGTATTCATAAAATTTACGGGCACAGTTCATCCATCTCTTATGAACCGTAGATGACATTTCATTACCCTACAATGTGATAACTAAAACAATGATATCTATGTCAGGGGCATATCTACGTGTGGGCACACTTAGGCACGTGACCACCCTGAATTTACTAAAAAATGTTCGCTCTACTGATATATATTTCCTAATGAAAAGGCAAGAAAATAATCGGTTTGTTATTCTAGTGAATCTGTTTACCATTCAAAACTTCAAATTAAGTTTCTTTTTTATATTTTATAGGTAACGGAATAATTAGTAATTAATGGTTATAATATCTTTTGATACAAAATAGTCAAAAAAATTTAAAACTTTCTTTATTTATGGTTTGCAAGCATATAGTTATTGGTCATCACCTTAAACCAATTCATTAGGCCTCTGCTATAAAAGAGTTTAACCAAACTACAAAGTTAAGTTGTGCCATGTCGTTTCTTTCTTTTGCAAAAGAAAAATTGGAATATATATACGAACAGATGAACATTGAAGGTAAGACATTAGCAACACCAGGTAATTCAACGGGTATTAGTGAGACATCAGGAACATAAAGCAATTCAAGAAAAAATTATCAAGACGAAGAATTACCACGGTCTCCTATCCCAAATACATTTCATACTGTAAGTGGAAGACTTCTCATTATATATGTCCATATATAAATTTTTCATTAATAAATTTAAAAGTGGTTTTATCAAGTTCAATATATCTGTTACCTTTGATTAGTAAATCCAAATCGCCTTTCCTTACATGCTAGATATATGATTCTTTGCAGGGAAAAACTCGAAGCCATTTTGAAAAAGTATTTTCTAGCATGAAAATTTTGAGGACTCGATTATGCAATCGGATGGAAGATGAGTGGATGAATGATATATATATATATACATTGATAAAGATGTCCTTGATGTTACAGACAATAAAGTTATCATACAACTATTAGAAAGTAAGAAAATTTGTAGGGGACAAGTATGAAACATATATTAACTCAGAAGTTATTAATAAAAAAAATTCTACGAAGTGCCTTTACCAACATAAAATCCTGGATCCTCCATTGATCTATGTTAACACTAAAACATACAGATATCAACAGTAATATCTATCATTATATGTACACAACATCAAATGTTTTGCATCCATTTATCTACTTCAATTATAACCATACAAATGTTTTATCAACTTACTTAGAAATCAAACTTGTTTAATTGATTTGTTAGAGCTAATTGTTTTCAGTTGATTACCCTATGTACATTCTGAAAGTTTTATTATGATTGTTCAATTTTTTTTCTTTGGATTATATAGAGAAGAGGGGATATAAAAAATTCATAGAATAGAGGAAATTTAAAGAATTTAGCGAAGATAGGAGATTTAGAGAATGATTTAAAAAGTTCGGAGAATAGGGGAAATTTAAAGAATTTAGCAAAGAGAGGAGATTTAGAAGAAGAAAAAAAGGGAAATTGTGTTTACTTAGTTTTGTGTTTCTGTCTTAAGTGTTAAGTTTATCCACTTTATTAATTTTATACTATCCTGAATTGAACAAAAATCACAACAAACTACAAAATATTTCTCTACTATACCTAATGTCACATTAAGGATGTGGTTCACAAAAATCACAAAAAAGTAAATCACGAAGAGATATTGTGAATTCATTTATAAACTACAATTGCACACCCTTGAACGATTAATTCATCTTCTGTAGTTTGAATTCAATTATGAATTTGTTGAAAATTATAAATTCTTGTTATAAATGACTTAATTGTTTGCTTGTTATAACTTAATTGTTTAATAATTGCATATGATATTCTGACTTTTGATCCCAACCTTAATTAGAGACAATAACACGATGGAATCATGATTACGTTATTCCTCTTTGTTGCCTTCCACTTCATGCCCAGGGTCTTCCACGTTTGGGCGATGAGAAGAGGGCATGAAAATAAAGTTTTTGTGAGTGCATTTTCCGATCTCGTATTGAATCTAATTGCGCTCGTGCTTTCAGCACACTTGGCTGGGTCAATTTGGTACACATGGGTGTGTATACGGTAGCAACATGCATTGAAGGTCCGTGTGAAGTAATTGATTGTTGCAATTTAAAATTAGCATGCCCTAGCAAAATCTATTTTAGCAATGCATTCTTTCGTATGACACCATCATGTGAGATAAATATGAAAGATACATACCCAAATCCGTTGCCATTCTGCTTAAATCAAAAGACGGATTCAATTTTGGTGTTTGCAAAGTGGCAATCCTCATTCTTTCTAAGAAGAAAAAAAAAACAAAAAAAAACTTCATAATCCCTTGTATTTTGATGCCTCTGTTCTAATATGTATTGGCTTACGAAAATAAGATATTCCTTTCACATGATTACATTTGAAGTTTAAGAGTAGGATTCAAATATCCAACTTGAACTTCTTTGTAACATAATTATATTTCCAGAATCTTTTGTTTTCAGGGTGGTTGATTCACGTTATATATGCAACACGTTACGTACCAGTGAATCTTTTGTTTTCCACAATGAAAAATTATGTGAAAATTGAATTTGAGGTATTGTTGATGGCATAAACTATTCATATAACATTGTACGATATCATATTTTTGATTGTTTCACCTATTAGAGCGGTCTTGAACGTGGAAGAACTTGACGATTTTTTTTTAATATAATCGGTCTTATTCCGTGTTTAATTAATAATTATATATTTGTGTAGTCTCTAATAATTGTGAGGTTTTGTTTGAAGAACGATGGTCACAACTTAATTAAGAAGTTTTTTGGATTCTTAGACTAATCTTTCTATAAGACTTTGTTATCATCTATTGAGAAAACAAAGGTAAAGTTAATTTTTATTTTTTTAGTTTACAAATTGTTTTAGTTAGAGAAAATCTAGGTTTCGATATTAATAAAAAAAAAACAAGTTATAAAAGAAAAAACAAGTTATAAACAAATTGTTTTATAAAATTTGTTTAGTTAGTAATGATGTTAGTTGTGGTGTAGGTTTTCTTTTTTACATTAGGAGTTGCTATTCAAAGGGTTTTGCTAGGCTACCAACCAAAGTTTTATACGGACCTCTAATGGATTAATTTTCTTTCCACAGTTAGAGGAAAATTTGAAAAACGAAAAACAATTTAAGTTTTTCTTTAATATTGAAATTCTTTCAAAAGTTGGACTTTCTTTAACTCCGAAAGACAAATCTAATTTTTTCTTGTAAAACCTTTTTTTTTTTTTTTTGAAGGACAACAAAGTTAAACAAGAGAAACCCGATCTACCCTTACTTATAAATAGGAAAACAAAGTTAAATATATATGAAAAAAGAAAAGGTCAAAAACAAATAATTCTACCAAATACTTGAAAAATATTTTCTTCTTATTTTGTACCTATAATTTATCTTGCATCCCCCACCCTCCCGTACCTATATTACATATTAAACTAATAATGGAAAGAAAAACCCGTGAAATAAAAGGATAGGAAAGGGTACTGAAATTATTAGCAAAGTTCAAGTTTTACTTGACTCTCCAATGACATTCCGAACTGAGTTCGTACATGTTCTTGCCAACATTAAAGTGACATCAACGTTATTATCTATGTTAGACTTGCAGTAGAAAGCAGGACCACATTTATCTTATGATCCTTGTCTTCGTGTTTGTAGATATGACATAGTGTTGGAGTAAATCATAGGAGTAAATGTTTGGGATTCTACAAAGAAGTGTGTGAATCTAGAGATGCCAATTCACGTATCAACATGTGAATTAGCATCTTTGTTTTCACTCGAATAAATATTTTGTGTTCGAAAAGTTCATATGGATTAGAGAACATAGTCATCTTATATTATATACTAACATTTCATTATGTCATCTTGATATTAGCTTACATTTGTGGAGAGAAATTGGAATTATATCGGAGAAAACTAATTAAGCCGGAGAAATGTTGATCAAGCCTCGGAAGTTTTAGACATTGAAGCATAATTTGAAACTCACGTAAAATGCTTTAAGAAACCCAAACACAGAGCAAATCTCAAAATGAGAAGAAAAGGAAATCATGGAAAACATGAGAATCAATTGTTCGATTTTTTTTTTTAAACGTTGTTCTTGAATAAATCCCACGAAGAATGTTTTTAATTTGTATGTTTTTGATGGTGACTGAATAAGAAAATATGGATGGCCAAATACATATGTGTTTATGAATGCAATGAGAGAATCGTCAATTGGAGAAAACAGAAAAAATCTTCCAATTGTTACCATAAGGCCTACCATTACCACCGGCAATTAAAAAGTGTCATTCCTTGATTGGTGAATACAAAAATAGCAGTAGTGGAATCTTCAGATCAGTTTGTACACCAAGTGTGTTCTTCACGAACAAATGCATTGACTAATAAAGATGGAAAGAATGTTAACTTTCTCATCCATACATGTCTCCTTACTATAGATAGTTTCTGACGATATATATTTGTCAAGTAATGTTACTTTTGAAAGTTCGTTGTTTATTTTATTATTCGTTTATACGTTGCACCCACTGAACAGACCAAAACCAATCTTTGCGTCTTTTAATTAGTGATATTAAGTAGTGGGCCCATTTATTTTACAATATATAAAATCGGGTACATCAACCACTCACTTAGGTTTTCACTTTCAAATTTATAATAAATACGTGATAATTAGTGACAAATTTTCAAAATTAAGATTATGACAAACTAAAATTTTGGAGTATCATATTTACGATAACATATAATCTAATTTAAAGGCATATATTATTCATATTTACACTAGAGTAACTATAGTCTTTCTTTAGTTTTCTTACATTTGGTTCATACACGAGAATCGGTTTGCATTCTACCTTTTTATGTGACTGCATTAAGCCACCAATAAGTTTTCACCGTAGTCATGTATTGAATTTATATTTGTGAAAATTCTCAAAATGTTCTAAGTGTTTTTAACCTCTGCAATGGCGATCCAGGAGTTATAATGTCTAAAATGTGGATATACAATCAAAGGTTTGCAACAATGATTGATTTAGTCATGATTCAAGATTTTTGTTTTTAAATTAGTGAATGAACTTGAATAAGCGAATAAGATTGTTCATGGATTTAGGGAGATAAATGTCAGGTTCGTCTTATATGGATGTTCGTTAGGAAATTCATGTACGAAGTTGAACCATACGTGTATTCGAGAATAGTGTAGGGGCGTTCAACCGTACCAGAATAGCATCCTTTCAAGATTTCACGATTCAATGAAATCGAGATGGTGAATTGTGCATTAGGTATATGTTCCTTGAAATCAATACAATTTCAGTTTATTTGTATATGTAACACATCCAATTGTATATATCTCATACCTTCATTGCATTGGGTATTGTGAGAGAGGTCTAATATTTTTTTTGTAAAAACCTGTTTTAGTGGGAAAATAAAATGGAACAAGAGAAACCGGTAGACATCTACTTATAGAAAAGGAAAAGAAAGTTTAAATTTTGTAAAACAAAAAGAAAAAAAAAAATCTTACCAAATATTTGAATATATTTAGAAAATCGAAAGTGATATGTGGCACCCATTTTTGGTGCAACCATATGCACACCTAGGTGTCAACCACATGGCTATTTTACTTAATGAAAAACCCAAAAACTTCAAACCCTAGATCACTCCCACATATTTGATTGTCATATGGTGTCAATTCTACAATATAGATGCATGAAAGCAAACTACCCATCGGACCCGACCAAAAGCGATTTCATCCCATCCAAATTTGAATTGGTGATATTAAGTGGTTTCCTTATGTTTACATGATATAAATACTTGTAAAATCAACCACTTGTGCATCTTTCAAAGAAAACAAATTAAGTTTGTAATTTTTTTTAGCAATTACTATTATTGGTTTGGGAAGTATTGATTTTTAAGTTCTTATTTAGAATCTTTGTTGATGTTTATTATTACGATGTGATGTCACTTTCAGCCAAAAGGAAGCAGTCTTTAGTAGTGCTAACCTCTCCCAGAGCATATTTGTTAGGCCGTTGATATAATTACATGAAATTTATCCATTGGCGAATGTAGCACCATTCTGATGTTACGTAAATTTAGGCGCCCTACTTTATATTCACTAATATAAGTTCATTTGAATGCCTTTTTTATGCTATGTTTTAAATTTGACACTTAATGTTGATGGCATGGCTGATTTGTGTTTCACTCGCGTAAAGTAACCACGAATTTCCAAGTATCAGGATAAGGTCTTTGCATAAGGTATTCAATCGGAAAAAAGCATCTTGCTCTCTGGCAATAGACTTAAAAGAACTACATGTCAACACGCGGCAAATTCAATCCAATTGACGACTAACTTGCGAGGAAGTTAGGGTTTGCGCCTCGCTTGATGCCTGCGAGACCTTGCTTGTCGAGAAATTAAACTTAGGCAAACTAGGTAATTGTTCGCCATGGATTAGTAGGTGCAAAACCTTGCTCGGAATCGGGAAAACGGGGAGCGAGGCCCGGCATGAGGGAGGCGTGGCCATGCGCCAGAGCCAAGCTGGCACCACTTGCCATTGGCCACGCCCTTCCTAAACCGGACCTATTTCTCTCGACCAATCATTAATAGCCTCAAATTAACCACGCGCATAAGTTGTGGTTTGGGCCCATACTTACCGGCCCTTTGCCATCGACAAATCAGAATCGCTCTCGCCACACTCTCACGGAAGTGTGGCGCGCCCTTATGTTTGGCCCAGCCCCCTTTTTCTTGGCCCAATCAGAAATCTAAACTCTAAACATTAGCATACCATACCTTGTTAAAGGCTCCACCATTATGGCTCCACCATACTAGCAAGCCAAGCGCGTCTTACACGACAGCATGTGATCGACCGCGCCAACATGCCACTGTGCCCATTGGTAGCATGCCACTTTAGCCTTGGCCCACGCAGCCTGGCCCTAATTCTTACCACGGCCCAAATCCTGGCCTTGGCGCGTGTGACTCTAATTTTGGCAGCGGAGTCAAACCTTAGCTTTGGCGCGGCAGCGAGCCCTAATTCTTACCACGGCGCCAAATCCCTAGCCTTGGCCCACCGTGTGGCCCTAATTATTAAACGATGCCCAAATCCTAGCCTTGGCCACCTTAATCCCTAATTCTTACCACGGCGCAATCAGCACCCAGCCCACTTCCAGCCCTGCGCCAAAGCCCTAATTTTGGCGCAGTCAAACCTTAGCTTTGGCCATGCTACACGCCACGGGCGTGGCCATGCCACAACGCCAGCATCACCGCCATGCCCACATCTACTAGTATCTGCCGTATGCCACGCCGGCAGCATCTCTGGCTATCTTCTGACTCTGCGTATGCCGCGGCTCATGCGTACCTGCCACTAGCATGTGCCGCTATGCCATGGATCCACCGGGCGCTACTATGCAGTAGCCATAATCAATGTCCCTCTTCCTCATGAATGCAATCTCGGCCATCAGGGATCGCCACCAGGCGCGGACTTCGGTGGTCCCGAGGTAACCGCTCGCGGGGGCGCCCATATCTTGTCACGCCACTTTGTTACACACAACAAAGATGTGGCCACTAATCAGCGTCCACTCTTATTGTGAGATGAAATCTCGACCATCCCAATTCACCCTTTGAAATGACGGACTTACGCAAGTCCGGAGCCTTCCCTACGCCATGGCTATGCCGGGCGCCACTATTATCTTAATCGCGCCACTTTGTTACACAACAAAGATGGCCATAATCAGCTGACTACCCTTCCTCATGAGATGTAATCTCAGCCGTTTTCAAGTCGCCGCCGTGGCCCCAGATTGGCAGGTTTTGCAGGCCAGGCAAAGTGACCCTAATAGCGTCACATCTTATTTTCCTATTTAGCAAAGTCTCTTGACTTTGACTTGCCTATATATCCAACTGCTACACGTTTTCCTTTGAAACACTTGAGGCATCAAACATGTCTGGCGGGGATACTCATCGGGGTATTGATGCAGCGGTTTACGAGCGTGCGCGGCGTACAATGCCCCAGATTCAAGAAAAGTGTCATGAAGTAGGACAATTGTGGTGGTGAAAAATAGCAGTGTAAACAATTCATTTCCTACATCGCTGGAGGCGTAATGTTTGAAAGGTTACGAATTCACTTCCTAAATCGCATGGAAGCCTAACGTCGGCGGTTGCTCACGTTACTCTATTCTTCCACCGTCAATGGTTTCCACTTCCTGCGAGACCAGAATGCGTTTCAATATGACTTGTATAAATAGGCTTCACCTATTTTCACCAAACAACAAAGTTTTGGTCGCAACAACACAATATCTTGAAATCACTGGTAGCTTTCATTACGCTGCTTGATTCACTGGATACAAGTCATAAACAACCACACCTTGGAATCAACGATTACGGTCTCAGCTCTCTTAGCTTCCCTCCCAAAAGACCAGCGTTCTCCTTAGCTTTGTGACGAAAACGCAAGCACAGGGCGCGACCATTTCTTGGTTTAGGCCAGCATTGTGCAGTTGATCTCTCGAATCAAAAGTATAAAATGGGTATAATGTTTAGGTTTAAATCCAGTTTCTCACCACACACCAGAAATTACAAAATTAGCGAAACGGTTTCACCCACAAACACTGCTCCCCATCTATGGCTATGGGAAGGAATACTAGGTTTAGTAAGGTTCTCACTCTTAGTAGATCTTAAAATAGTTATCAAGAGAAATTGTCAATCAAAGTTATCAGAGAAAGTATTGATAAAGATCTATTATTAACCCTTTGTGTAGGAGAGAAAAATATGAAGAAATCGATAAATACTCCATATGTTTGTACCTAAATTAACTTTGTTCATGTGGCTCTTGTTCTTACTTAGACTTTGTTTGGATTTTATTTTATTTTGGATAGAGATATTTTGTTTAAGACTTGTTGGTAATTTGGTATTCTCTATTAATAAAGATATTTTGTTTTAGACTAATTAGTATTCGCGGATATTAGGATTTGGTAATCTATTTCTTGGTGACTAACACAGTCAAGGCATAATAGCACTCACTCTAGTAGAAAAGGAAATGATACCAGCATTTTCATCATTTATTACAGAGTCAATAATTTTTTTTTTTTTTGAATGTGGCGATTTCATAATTGTATCATTTTAAGTGAGGATTTCGATATTCACCTCAATTCTATAACGTGAATTAATTTAGATACATTTCTTGACAACTACCCTCTTGTGCATCTGTTATATTTTCCAAAAACATATTATGATTTCTTAAATGTAAAAATACTGTAATCGATAAATAAATAACCTCATTTGGAAGGAAATATTTTCTTGGTCCAAGGGTATTCATTTATCGGAGTTATAAACTATTATCTATTTGCTAGGTTTTAAAACTTTTATTGTTTTGTTTTGTTATAACTTTATCATTCTTCAAGTAAAGATTTTGGCTGCGTCGGGCAAAAATGATCTTTGAAAATCAAACCCAGGACTTTAAAACATATCTGAAACATCTTTATTTAACATATACATTTTTTTTTCAACAATACATGCATAAATTTTATTATTACGAAGATAACACCAACAATTTGAGAATGGGAGTATTCAAAAGAACTAAAGAGGAAAACACAAAACGTTTTTTGATTATGGCTTGCGGTGATTAATTTGCTTGATTCATATAGATCATTTTATTCTGTAATTAATACCTTTGCCAGCATATGTGATTAACCTTACGATAAAAATTATCT